>CAWUFW010003092.1:194973-502473 GCA_963921515.1 Calotriton arnoldi
AAGGCACCCCTCTTTTCTTTGATATATATATATATATATATATAACTTCGCTCCGCGTGCCACCGGAATGAGCTCCAAACACGGACACAGACCCAGGATGTCAGTTTCCTTATTTTATTATTGCTGTGCCGCCATAACGTTTCGGCTCCTACGAGCCTTGATCACATGACACAGAGAGAACCATTGTGAACGAATTTAAAGTGACAGGTGCGTGAACAAACTACAATCACATGATAGTTAAAATTCATAGACATAAAAATAATACATCTTATCACCTCATTTGTGTATATTGTTTTGCCAAAGGTATATATACTATGATTTCTCGTTTAAGTTGTTATTTTGGTATAATACCTCACTTTTATACAATTTACTAAAAGATCACAATTTCGCGAGTTTGAAATTCACTCCATCAATAAAATGTTGCAAATTTATCTCTGTGTGTAGATCTGTTGCGTTCTACCTGAGTGCATAAAATTATAGACCTTAATGGCTTTAGGAGATATATAAATTAATTGTAAAAGAGTCTATGTTACCTTAAAGTGCCAGTGTGACTAAAAAAGGTGTGGCTAAGTATGTTAAAATCGATGAACTCCTCATAGAAATCATATGTGTACCTGAACAGATATCAATACATTAAATCAACTTTGGAACAAAGTATGTGGTAGCCATATGGGTAAGTTTAATAGGTCTAGTAATCATTAATGCCTGAGGATCTGTACCTTTGTATTGAACTTTGTTGATTGAGGGAATATGTTGAACTTTGCATCGTTAAGGGCAGATTTAGTATCACGATTGATGGAGACATATCAAATGTGCAAAACATGGCAATATAATTATGTGTATTCTTGGTAAAAACAGATAAAACCAATAAATATGAACGCCACATCTGATTCTCCACACAAAGACCGGACACCGACACAGGGAGATTTCAGGAGATAAGAACTTTATTCCTCCATTATGCTGTGACGCGTTTCGGCATTCACTGCCTTGATCACACAGTGATCACTTCCTGTTTAGCGTGCATAAATTAAAATTCAGCAGAGTGACCCGATCACATGATCGGCACATTTTCATGAAGCAGGAAAACAGACTGTCGTATTAGAACAACTACCCAGTTTCAGTCACTCGGTTTTAAATTTCAAATATTCCATTGTTGTACTCAATATTTTTTAGGCAGCATCTCATAGTTCATTCAATACAAGGAAACTCATTTTAAATCCATAAATACATTTGTCAGTCAAAGTATGCAATATAAATCTATATACAGCTATATACAACATTGGATTTCAATAAAGTGCAAGTGCAAGAATTGATTGTTGCTCACTCATTAAATCTGTCACTAAGCTCACAGTTCTTTGCATAAATTATACAGTTCAGTAGTGGGCAAGTGCCCATAAACCCATGTTAAACCTCACACATGGGTCATTTTCTGTAATATTCTATGCACCCTATTCTATGTCCCTAATCTTGCAAAGCCCATTGCATTCTCATTTAAACGTCATGAATCGTCATGCAACACGGTATTCAATAACAATGATAAAAAAAACATATCTTATCATTGAAAAACATCTAAAACCCAACGAGTGACTGCTCCATACTCTGATAAAGTTAAAGAACAAAATTAAGAATATGACAATTCCACTTATCAAGTTTTCACCCCCAGAGGGGTATAGATATCGATCTTATGTCCATATGCACAGATTACGCAATAATTTCTTGAAGATATTAACTTCAATTGACTACTGCGTGCCAATCAGGCTTTTCACAGCAACCCGTACAATCAAAAAGTAGAACGTACATCAGAGTTGGCTTGTCTTTTCATACCCAATGCATTTCGAGCCTACACTGGCTCTTCTTCAGGGTACTTTTTGATTGTGATTGATTGATGAATGAAGAAAAAGACAGAAGGTGGAATGGCGCTGTCTCCACAGTGATTTAATAAGCTTGGATGAATGAAGAAAAAGAAACTGTATAACTATTGGTTTCAAATGATGAAAATGGATAAAGGATGTTTAAAGGGTTTAATGAAAGGAGAATTCCTACCCACAATGCAATGCGACAGATGGGACACAAGATGAGTGTCCTGAGGTATACTTTCAGTACGAGCTGTGAGTTGTGGCGGATCACAGCATGTGATCGCACGCACTACCAGATTACAGAATTATGGATTCATGAATTTATCATAAGGGAAGGAGTGCATTCTCAACATATGTTTTCTGCTTTGCAATTTATCGTCCCAAAGGAGTTTGCACCCCATGGATGAGTAATATATTTTGCGAGTCAAGACAAAGATTGTGCACCACTGTGGAGATAGCATGAAACTGGAGCGGATGCTACAACAGCACGTGTGATATCTGAGAAACTGTAGCTGGATTACGGACAGTTGACCTTTGTGTTTTTCATTTTTTTATGCACTAATACTTTTCAGTTACAGGATATTCATTTTAGGAGCAATGTACTCTGTGTTTATATTCATTTTGATAATGAACTGATATTTATTTATTCATTTATTTATTTATCATTGTTGCATATATTGATTTTTGTCACAGATGATTGACGGTAATTGTAGGGTGGAGTAATGGGGAATTGCCGGGTTGTTAGTATTTGTTTGTTTTTTGTTTCATGTTGGATTCAATCGTGGTATGGTTTTGGGGAGTGCATTGTGGGAGTTGAAGTTGTTGTTGCACTTCAGAAGAATGTGGTGCAAATGGTCACGGGGTCAGAAGCATTGAGTTTCATTGGGTATACGTAGTTGATAACTCGGTTTAAAACAACGGATTACACGGTTGCGAGAATGGATGACTTTCAAATATACGGGGAGAGTTGAATGAGGAGGTTAGGCTGCCGGTTGCGGCTTGTGTAAGGTAATTTTGTCTGACCTTGAAAGTACGGGAAAGGGGGAAGACGGGCTTAGATTTGAAAACGGGTCAGAGGCATATGGGGAGTATTGGTAATTGAAATAGAGGGGGTTGAATTTAGCATTTTGGGGATGTTACACGAGCCTTCAGTTGCTTTTTGATTGCGTGTTTAGTCATGATTAAGTGGATGGGTGAAAGGGGTTTGAGTGATGGGAATGGGATTTTTTTATGTTTGAATGAACGGGTTCCTAGTTAGGTGGGTTTGGGAGTTGTAGGGGTATGAGTGAGACAGCGTGGGTGTTTATATTATTTGGTATTAGTAAAGGCCAACAGTAAGTAGTTAGCTGAGTGACTTTTATTTATTGCAGAAACCCCTGAAGAAGAGCCAGTGTAGGCTGGAAATGCATTGAGTATGAAAAGACAAGCCGACTCTGATGTATGTTCTACTTTTTGATTGTACGGGTTGCTGTGAAAAGCCTGATTGGCACGCAGTAGTCAATTGAAGTAAATAAAGACAGGAGGTGGAATGGTGCTGTCTCCACAGTGATTTAATAAGCTTGGATGAATGAAGAAAAAGAAACTGTATAACTATTGGTTTCTAATGATGAAAATGGATAAAGGATGTTTAAAGGGTTTAATGAAGGGAGAATTCCTACCCACAATGCAGTGTGACAGATGGGACACGAGATGAGTGTCCTGAGGTATACTTTCTAAAAGTGGCATTTTCAAACACTCTATTTAAAATCCAACTTCACCAAAAGATGTATTTTTAAATTGCGAGTTCAGAACCCCCAAACTCCAAATCACAATATGCTCCCAATGGGAAATTACACAGAAAAGATATTTCAAGGCAATCCCCATGTTACCCTTAAGAGAGATAATCCTTGCAATAGTGAAACATAAAATTAGTAGTATTTCACTACTAGGACATGTAAACCACACCAGTACATGTCCTACCTTTTAAATACACTGGACCATGCCCCTGAACCTGCCTTGGGCCTACCTAAGGGGTGACTTACAGGTAGTAAAAGGGACGGTGTGGGCCTGGCAAGTGGGTGCACTTGCCAGGTCGAAATGGCAGTTCAAAACTGCACACACATGCACTGCAGTGGTAGGTCTGAGACATCATTGCAGGGCTACTCATGTTGGTGGCACAATCAGTGGTAAAGGCCCACTAGTAGCATTTGATGTACAGACCCTGGGCACACCTGGTGCACTTTAGTAGGGACTTATTAGTAAATCAGATATGCCAATCATGGATAATACAATCACCAATACAATTTACACAGGGAGCACTTGCACATTAGCAATGATGAAGGGCCCAGAGTCCTAAAACCAGCAAAAAAGAAATGCAGCACACAGTCAAAAAACAGGAGATCAGAAGCGAAAAGGAAGGGGAAATCACGCCAAATGATGCCAGGTCTAACACTCAGACAGATGCCTCAGAGCACAGCATAGGGGCAGTACTATCCCAACTTTGGGGCTCATTAGGATGGCGGTGTTTGGCATATCCGCGGTGCTGGCGGAAAACGTCCTTTTTCGCACTCCAGCGGCGGTCCTCGCGTCTGCCATATTACAATGGGCAAAGATAGCCCATTTCCAGCAGCTGCGGAGTTTCGGGATCCACCAGGAATTTCCTTCCGCAACGGTGGCGGAGGGAGCCAATAGAGAAAGACCGCCATGCGGAATGACGTTACGATCGCCGGACAAATCACGATGCCTCAAACAGCCCATCACAACGCAGCGGAGAAACCAGCCACTCAGAGACGGCGGAAGCACTACTGCGGAGATCGAAACTCGAATCCCAGGCACCTCCACGCGTTCCTGACCGCTATGGATCCAGCTCTTCAAGCCCTTCCGCTGCTGTACCTGATCCACTACCAGCATATAAGATGTCGCCGCGGTCAACACCGCAGGTACGTAAATAACACATCTCCGCATACACCCAAAACACACAACTCCTGTGCTGAAATACGGTTCCTGTCCACATCAGACACTCTGGTGGAGTCAGGAACATATCCCCCAGTGTACTCACACATGTCCTGCTTGCTAGAAATCCACACCTCCGCATCGGGGTCACCCATCAACATCGAAATCACTGTAGTAGACAGGGCCGGTGCCAGGCATGGGCTGTCTGGGCAGCTTCCCAGGGCTCCACCTTCACCCTACCCACATGGTGGGCCGCATCAGTTGGCCACAGCCCACAGCACGCTTCCCACATCCATTTCTGCACATACTGTGTGCCCCTCTTGTGCCCCCCCCCCTCAATGTACTATTTAGCAGCCAGGTGTGGCTCAACCTCGCACCTCACACAACAAAGGGCAAGGTAGATTGACTGGGATGGTGGGGGTGAAGATGAACACCCTGCACAGAAGGTCAGGGGCTGGACAACCCTCCTCCTCACACCTGCCTTCCACTCATGTGAATCAAACTGAGTAAATGAAGAAATGAAGACTCACTCTGCATATTAACAACCACTGAACTGTTCACACTGCATGTCAAGTCCCTCAGACAGATCCCACACTGACACTCTGCCACATACACATACCATAGGTCAGCAGCAATGTATGACAATAAATGGACTACCCCAAAGTGGAGTGCACAGTGCTGGAAAACCATGGAGCAAGCCACATAGCATTTGTACATGACATGCAAGAGGAGGAACGTATCACACTACCCTAAGGCCATCAAATCAGACATGGGTGGCACAGTGATTGAAATTAAACTAAAGTGACATCTGTGCAATATCTCTGGGATACAGCAATGCAAGCTATGCATAGGCACAGGAATGATAGGAAGTGTCAGAAGCCATTCAGTGACCAGCCCCACATCTGTATCAACTACCTTGACATGTGTATGCCACCAGCACAACACACATGGCTCATTGTCACACTCCCTGACAGTCAAACCCAAGTAGGACCTTCACACATACCCCTCATCTACCCATCTCACACCTGCAATACTCAACACCTGTGAGAAGCACACATAAAGGTGCAAATAAGGTCCTGTGAGTTTCCTGACAACCAATCACACACCCTGGTGTGTATCTACAAATGTCAGACTCCCACTCAGGGATGTCTGAACCAATGCTGATCAAAAACCAATAGCCAAACACAAATCTCACAAACAACATCCAAAGAAGTCCAACAAGCTCAGCCATGTGCAGGCAAACAGTGGATAGGCAATGTGACCCTAGACAGAACAGGAATACACAACATTTTCACTCTGGACAAATGCACAGACACCATACCCCAACCCAATCAAAAATTGCATTATCAAATGCCAATCATGAACACTAACTGTGATCAATGGGACAAATCAGCTAACACAGACATAGACACCACACCAGTTATCAAGTGAGCATGGTGTCAATGTGTACCACAAGCATGAACATGCACAATCCTGACAAGTGACAGGTCAAATAAAAGAGGACATAGCACTATTGTGCACTCAAAACAAGCTCATGAACAAGACTCCACATTGCTGCATGTGACATTCACACAAGAAATGCACACTACACATTCAACACACATCTGAATGTATTACAATGCACAAACTACTCTCACACAATGCCATGCAAATAGAACATCACACACACATGCACCTGTCAGTAGAAAGAGCCAACACAGGCCAAACACAGCATCCATCAACCACAAAAACACAACATATGCAAAAAACAATTCATCACATAGTCAACTCAGCTGGACATCAGGGGGATGCACACCAGGCAAGTACAAGGCAACATACACTGACAGCACTGCATGCACAGTAAGCAGTGTGTGAACATCAACAAAACCAGTAGCACACATATCTGAGTGCTCCACCATGAATTTCCACACCACAAATCATCACAGCACACAGATCACATCACACTCAGGAAGGGTAGCAGTACCTCAGCAAACAGACATACAACTTAGCCATCACCCACAGCTGCACAACTCAGGAAAACCCAGATGCAAACAACATGACTAGAGGACTGTACTGCTCAAACATATGCACTGCATATGAGCAACCATGACTGCAACCAAGTAGAAGAAAATAACTCATAACAAATTGTGAAACTGTCCTGAGTGGCACATTGGTCCTGTACACAGATCATCCTCCCACAGTATAGTGTCACACTATGAATTGTTGGGGAGGGTCATGCACTGGCAAGGCATGGGGTGGAAGACATGAGACTGAAGTGGTGTGTACATCAGTATTGGACAGGTGAGCAGTGTACAGTGCAAAAACACATAGAGGAGTAACTCACAATGTGTAGGCATCAGAAGCACCTATAGGGGATGGTATGACTCCTCATACCACATACTATACTTGTCCCAAAAATGTGTCATGAGAAGGCTACCTACCTGTTAGTTTGAGGAGTGCAATGAAATGGCTGCCACATGGTTATGAGTGGGAGGAGTGTACCATCCTGCTCAGCGGTGGGACAAGGGGTCCTGGTGGGAGTTGTAGTGATGGCTTCCCACCCACAAACACCCCTCCCTGTTAAGATGGCTACCAACCTGTAAGTTTGATGAGTGCAATGAAATGGCTACCACATGGTTGTGGGTGGGGGGAGTGCTCCATCCTGCTCAGCTGTGGGACAAGGGGGTATGGGGGGAGTTGTAGTGATGGCTTCCTTCCCACACACACCCCTGCCTGTTCAGAAGGCTACCTAGCTGTGAAGTGGAGCAGAGGAAGGAAATAGGTTACACATGGCTCTTGGATGGGGAGTGTTCCATCCTGCTCAGGGGTGAGACAGGAGGGCATGAGAAGGCTACTTACCTGTTAGTTTGAGGAGTGCAATGAAATGGCTGCCACATGGTTATGAGTGGGAGGAGTGTACCATCCTGCTCAGCTGTGGGACAAGGGGGCCTGGTGGGAGTTGTAATGCTGGCTGCCTGTACACATGCCCCCATGGAAATATTGCTGGCTACCTTTGGGGCGATTCAGAGGAAGGAAATGTTAGATCTGTGAGACATGTATTGGGAAGAGTGTGTTGTACCTAAGTGCATTTGTGTTTAGGAATTGTAGCTTTTTAGTTGTGCAAGACAGTACATAGCAGTGTAATGGGAGACATTTGTTGGTACTTACCAGCCTCCACTCCCCCGGGTATTCCTGTGAGACTCTCTGGATGCAGTATGGCAAGCACCTTCTCCTCCCATTCGTTGAATGTTAGTGGTGGAATGGGAGGGCCACTGCCAGTCCTCTGAGCCATCTCATGGTTCTTGTTGGCACGCTCTTTCACCCTGCTCTTGAGGTCATGCCACCTTCAGGGTGCGCGGGGTGTCCCCTACTGCATTGACTTTGTTGACTATCCTTTCCCACATTTGATTTTTTCTGACTACTGGTGTCTGTTGGACCATGCTTCCAAACAAATGGGGTTTTACTCTGATTATCTCATCTACCATCACTGACAACTAATTGTCAGTGAATTTGGGCATCTTCTTCTGTGCCATGGTGTGTGATGTGCAAATGGGTGAAAAGTGCAGATGTGAAGGTGGTGGTGGTGATGTGTGTGGTGTGTGTGTGGTTGTGATGGTGTGATGTGGTGATGGTGATGTGTGATGATTTGCCTCTCCTTTGTGCTGTGGGGTTGGGCCCTTCAGTTCTGGAGTTGTGCAAAGGATTCTGGGCAGGGAAGGGGCTGGTTTTATACTCAGCTATGTGGATGGGTCAAAATGGAGTATTCATGTCAGGTGTGTTGTCTGGGTTGACCTGGGATTTGTATTTTTTAATTGCCATGGGGATGTGTCATTGGGGTGTGTTAGATGTTAGATGTTTTTTGAGGCTGAGCCAGATATACAGCCACACTTGGTAGCCTTGTTGTATGGTTGCTTTCGACCGCCATTACTCTTTCCACATGACCGCGGCGGTCGGAATGCAATAGTCCTTCCGCCAGCTCTCCCATTCATCATTTGTTGCGATTGTGGGGGTCGGAAACAACTGATCGTTCCGCTGGCACCTCCATCGTATCGTAATTTTACTTGCGGTCATTCCACTGGTCGAACGGCGGTTTTTGGCATATTTGTTGTACTGGTAAATCCCTTATAAAGTGGTATACCATATTCACAGGGCCTGTACTTCAATTGCTACTAGTGGACTGCAGCACTGATTGTGTCACCCAGAGAAGAAGCCTTTCAAACCTGTCTCAGACCTGCCGCTGCAGTGCCTATCTGTGCAGATTACTGCCACTTCGACTTGCCATTTAAAACTACTTGTCAAGCCTTAAACTCCCTTTTTCTTATATATGTCACCCCTAAGGTAGGCCCTAAGTAACCCGTAGGGCAGGGTGCTATGTAAGTAAAAGGTAAGACAAGTACCTTTATGTAGCTACAAACAGCCTATTTTGTTTTGAGGCCTACCCTTCTTCATCACTGATCATCTTAAACAGTAGACCAGAATGGGGTTGTAGCCCTACTTCTCTTGAACCTTTCATCTGTCTTCGACACAGTGGATCATGTCCCACCAATTATAAGACTTAAGGAAACTGGCATAGAGGGCACTGCTCTCACTTGGATCTCATCTTACTGACATAATAGAACAAATGGGATCAATACTCCTCCTTTCTCATTGCAACCCTACAGTATAAAAGCAGGAGTCCCTCGTAGCTCCATTATCTCTGTCCTCCTTTTCAACATCTACATGAAATCCTTACAATAACTGATCAATGTTTTTGAGTTCACCTGCCATAACTTCACAGACAACACACAGATACTTCTTAAATTAGAAAGCCCCAAAGATATCGCAAACTCCAAATTCTTCAGTTGCCCCTGAACTATTGACCATTGGAGGACATGGAGTCACTTCAAATTGAACGAATCCAAAACTGAAATACTAACCTGTGGTGACTGAAAAAGTGATGAGCGTCTCCGTGCCTGGCCTGACGATCTTGGGCCACCACCAAAATATCCAAGGCGGTAATAAACCTTGGAATGACCATAGACTGCAAGATCTCCTTGAATGAATGCCCAAGTTGATAAGCTATCCAGATCAAGCTTTCTGACTATGAAAAATCTGTGATGCACCTTCCCACACCTAGGATTCCCCCCAAGGTAAAGCAACAATCTCTCTTGTCCGATCAAAACTAAATGACACTAATGGTCTATATCATGGCTCACCTTTATCAACCATGAGAAGATTGCAGATAATTCAAAACATCGTCAGGCTATTACTACATGTAAAGCCACACACTCATATCACTCTCAGCTTTAAGGGCACTTAAGTAGTTGCCATTTACAAGAAGGTCCTCCTTCAAGCTGCTTTGTATTATTCACAAGGTAACACATGGCAAAGGACCACTTTTCATCAGGAAGAAAATCCGAAAATGCATCCAACAAAAAACCTATGCTGGAGACTGGTACGCAGTCTCAAAATCCCAGCATACAAGAAAAAAAAACATGGGTGGAACACCTTTCCTGTGCAACCAGCTAAACAATGGAATTTGTTACCCCAAAAATAAGATCCACTGAAAACTATCTTTTCTTGCGAAGACTAGTAACATGATTACAATACTCAGAACACAACAATATATAGTAACTGTATGAATAAGACAAAAAAGAACATTATTAAAAAAATACATTTGATATGCATATAGCAATGCATGTATATTTTTACCTTACACACACACACATGCACACACATGCGCACACACACGCACACACACACATATGTATAGAGAAATCATAATGGGTATGTACATATGTCTGGGCACATATGTGGAGGTATTTGGGTCTGCACTTTGCATAGGGATGGCACCTGTATGTGTATATATATGTAAAAACATATGCATATATATTTATAGACGTATCTATGTGTTAGAAACGGGTAGCGTGGTGCAGAGCGGGCGGGCCAAACTCCGGAGGAAATGTGTAAAGCATCTGCGCAGCACACACAGGCGACACACCAGGCACACTACAAAAAGAGACTCCACACCAGGTTAGGTGAAAAAACAGCATATGTATTATGCAGAACACATTAGAATGCAGTCACAGGTGTACACATTGTGCCAACTGGCACCAGGTAGCAATATACAGGGGGAAGGAAAGCATTACCAGCATAGCCATAACACTTGAGGCATTTCCACAAGCACATGAGGATGAAGTGTAAGAAATAAATGTAACGTCCATCAGCATTTAGATGAATAACAGCCAGTAGCTTCTGGCAAGTCCATGCACGTAGTTTAAACACATTGGCATAAAAGCCTTAGGCCTAACATGTGAGTATAACCATGAAGCCTCCTAACGTGGCATGAAAGCATTAAACATGCACAATAGGCATAATCACATGCATTAGGCATCCTTGTGGGCATGAACATTAGGCAGAACGCCAACAGCATCGGGCATACACATGAAGCCTAGAATGAAAACATCCGGTCAGGCATATAAACACACTATGCGCATAAAGGCATACATCAGCAGTGGGCATCATCCTCAGTGTAGGAGCATTAGGCGCTATCATTAGGCATCACTCCCATTAGCATAAACCCAGGGGGCATCTCAATAGCACCTTATGCATAAGCATACTACCAGGGGGCATAAGCCACATTATCCGCATGAGGTATGGCACATGAGGCCTTCCCATAACCTTAGCAGGGTGCCCCCTTAGAACACAATAGGCCTAAAACCAGCACTGCAAACCTGAGGGAAAAGCATTAGGTATCATCCTAGGTACAAATGCATCGTACAACCCTATTCTGCAATAAATCATAAGGGGCAATAGGCCTCGCCAGCATAAACCCCGGTCGCCCCAATCGGGGGCACAACACTCTGAAACTGGGCCCAGGCCAACTGGCCTCTCTCAGGGGCTCAGAAGCCCTATGTCCCGCAAAGTCAGGGCTGGCTGCCAGAGCAGCGAAAACAAAGGTGCGCAAAGCGCTAGGGCAGGAGGGTCTCTCACTCCTCTCTCTGTTCTCCTGGGTAATCCAATGCCCCCAAAAGAATACTGGCACCGGGGGCGGGCACCGGCAATGTGCCCCGACACAACCCCCAACCACGGGATGACTGAGCCCCACTCACCACCGCAGGGTAATAGAAATATAGCGCTTAGACAGCACAGCACAGCGCTGCAGGCGCCAGCTCCTCTTCCCCTGGCACCTTGAATATAGCGCTTAGACAGCACAGCGCTGCAGGCGTCAGCTCCTCACTCCTGGCACTTTAGACGTAGCGCTTTGGAATCACAGCGCTGCAGGCATCAGCTCCTCACTCCTGGCACTTTAGATGTAGCGCTTGCAATAGGCTCGGTCCCACCAGCTTCAGGGACAGCAGATAGCGCACCTCTTCTGGTAATCACGCAAATAGTCCCACTAGGCGCTAGAGTGCAGGCAGAGCAGCACAGGCACTTCAACTCTAGAAATATAGCGCTCTCGCAGCGCAGCGCTGCGGGTGTCAGCTCCTTACCTCCTGGGCAGTAAGATATAGCGCTCATCAGGTGCTGGGCTTAGGAATTAGGAGAGCAGGCAGGCAATACTGGGCAAGATCAGCAGGCAGTGGGTACTCATCAGAACAGGACAGCAGCTCCTAGAAGAAGTCATCTCCCATAAAGTGGCACTCCTCCTGACACAGCAGTCTTCACTCCAGTAAAGGGCTCTCACTGGCCCTGTGGACAGCGGAGGGGTGCAGATGGGCACAGGGGCCAGCACACAAGCCCAATGTGGCGGTACCTCCTGGCAGAGTGTCCCCTCTCAGTCAAGTCCACGCTCCGTCTGAGCACATGGAGGCACAGCCCCCCTCACCCCACCTACCAGAAAGGGCTGGACGCTTCTGGAAGGTTCCCTGGGAAACCGGTCCCAACTGGTTTAGGGGGAGGTGTAGAGCACCCTGGGTGCCAGGCTTCCCTCCAAAAGCTGGGGGTGCTGGGAAATAAACGACTAGACTTGTAACCCACCTCTGGCAGGCAGGCACAAGCACACAGCCATGGCGTCCATTTTAAAAGTAAAATTTCTTTACAACAGTACAAATAAATCTGCGCACGCCATTGCGCAGCAGGTATCATTTCACACATGGTCAAGAAGGCTAGGGGGGAAAAGCGAAAAATTTTAGGACAATAAGGGCCAAGTCCAACACAACCCCCTCCCAGCCAAAAGCCAGGGTAGACCACTCAATGCCTTGATGAGCTTCCCTGCTTGGGGCGAGAAAACGTGGACGCGGGCCCGCAACTGCAGGGGCACCCGCAGGTTCTCCGCCACTCTGGAACCCGGTGGTTCCCTCTCTCAAACCTCCCTGGACCAACTAAGCCACCCCACTGGTGCTCCCTAGTTGTCCGTGGCCAGGACCAGGCGCTAGGCCGTCCAGATGTCTCTGGCCCTTGCGGTCTCACAGAGCGGGGGCAGTAGCCCCAGGCCCGTAGTACCCGTTGGCCACTCTCCTTCTCCTCCTTGCAGTTGCAAACTGCCACTGGTCCTCCCACCTGGGGTCCGCACCCTCAGGCTGACCAGCAGTCAGGGGCGAGGCTCTCCTCCCCCTACCTCTCCTTCTGGGGTTCCGCCCTCTCCTCCTATGCGGGGCACCCTCAGACCACCACTCTCTCACTCGTCCAGGGCCGTGACCCTGCAACCGATCCCCCAACCCAGGGTCTAACCCCTTAGGTTGAACCGGTGCCAGAGGCGAGTCCTCCCTCCCTCTGCACCCCCTCCCAGAGTTCTGCACCCTCCCAACTGGAGTAGTACCCCTGGAAGACAACTCTGGGGGACACTGCTTACAGACGTCCCTCCCGCCAGGTCAGGCAGTACCTTTTCCTGGCCTCCCAACTCAGGATCTAAGCCCTGTGGCTGAGCCGGTGCCAGAGGCGAGTCCTTCCTCCCTCTGCACCCCCTTCCAGAGTTCCGCACCCTCCCACCTGGAGAAGTACCCCTGGAAGTCAAACCGGTAGGGACCCTGATTACAGGTGTCCCTCCCTCCAGGTCAGGCAGTCCCTGAACCTGGCATCCCAGCCCAGGATCTAAACCCTGTGACTGAGCAGACCCCAGAACCCCTGGAGCTCGGATTATAGATGCCCCGGGTTCTCCTGACACAGGGGGATCCCCTTCCATGGATGGCCCCTCGGGCAGCCTAGGCTCCCAACCTGGGGTTCCCTTATGGAACTCTCCAGGCCCTGAGACTGCGGTTGGGGCACCTCGGGACACCTCCCCGTCTCACTCCTTCCTATAGATAGGATGTGAGGCCCTACAACCCTCTCACTATCCTGGGACCTAGCTGGGCTATTCTCCACCTCTCCCACCTCGCTGGGTTGGAAGATCCCTGCACCACTCCCTTCAGGATCACTCCCCAATGCCCTCTCAGACTCTCTGGCACTCACCCAAAGGTCTGCCTCCCGTGCAAGCTCCCTGGGGTCGGAGAGCCCACACTGCAACAGGTGGTGGCGCAACCTGGGAAAACAACTCTTGAGCACCTGCTCCCTGATGATCAGGCGGAACAGCCCTTCCCAATCGATCACCTCGCCACACACCATCCACTCCTCCAGTGCGGTCCAACACACATCCACATACTCCCCCCAAGACTGATGGGACAGTTTCTTGCCGCCCCTAAATTCCAACCTGCCCCCCTCCTCCTGGGGATCAGGCACCATCTTCCGGGCTCTGGGAGTGGGACTTCCTGCACTTGCTTCACTCTCGCTGCCACCACTGGATCCCACCCTCACTGGTGAATCCAGACCACAGACACCACTCTCAGGGGACAACCTACCCCCCTGAGCTAGTCTCTCCCTGGCGAAGGCCCTCTCAGCCTCAGCCATCCTCTCCTGTGCTAGGACCCTCTCGGTCTCTAGCCTCTTTTCTTCAACTCTCAGCTGCGCTAGCTCCACTCTGAGCCTTTCCAGCGCCAGCTGATAATCCCTTTCTTCCCTCCTATCTACCCACTCTTCTGGGGACAGGGAAAGGGGTGGGGCAGTGCCCCCAGGGCTGGACCCAGCACGGGACTCCCTCTCTATGGTGTCCTCATTCGCTACCGGTGACTCTGCCCTAACATCCTCTTCCTCCTCAAAGTCACCCCCCTCCAGGGTTATGGACTGGGACCCCTCACTCTCAGAGTCCTCCTCACGGTCTCTACCAAATCCATCCCTTAAATATGCGGAGGGGTAATCGGAAAGGTCCCCGCAGGGCTCTAAGGGTTCCCCCCTTCTCAGGGCCTCTTAGAGAAACAACTTCCTGCGGGTGTTGCCTACTGTGGGTATCCCTCTCTCTCGGCAGAGGTCTATCACCTCCTGCTCAGTGTACTCCCCCAGGCAATCCTCGTCGTAGGTTAACCCCATCCTGGTGAGATACCCTCGGGATACACCACCCACAGTGCAACAGGAAGACACAATCCCCAAAACAACACTTTTAGGAGGAAAGTACAATCAATAAAAATAATCCCCAAATCTGTGATTTTCTAAGTGCTCAATTTGCAGTGCAACCAGTTGTCGCTGTGGTACTGCGCAAACACAAGTCCTATCCCACCGCTGAACACCAATGTTAGAAACGGGTAGCGTGGTGCAGAGCAGGCGGGCCAAACTCCGGAGGAAATGTGTAAAGCATCTGCGCAGCACACACAGGCGACACACCAGGCACACTACAAAAAGAGACTCCACACCAGGTTAGGTGAAGAAACAGCATATGTATTATGCAGAACACATTAGAATGCAGTCACAGGCGTACACATTGTGCCAACTGGCACCAGGTAGCAATATACAGGGGGAAGGAAAGCATTACCAGCATAGCCATAACACTTGAGGCATTTCCACAAGCACATGAGGATGAAGTGTAAGAAATAAATGTAACGTCCATCAGCATTTAGATGAATAACAGCCAGTAGCTTCTGGCAAGTCCATGCACGTAGTTTAAACACATTGGCATAAAAGCCTTAGGCCTAACATGTGAGTATAACCATGAAGCCTCCTAACGTGGCATGAAAGCATTAAACATGCACAATAGGCATAATCGCATGGATTAGGCATCCTTGTGGGCATGAACATTAGGCGGAACGCCAACAGCATCGGGCATACACATGAAGCCTAGAATGAAAACATCCGGTCAGGCATATAAACACACTATGCGCATGAAGGCATACATCAGCAGTGGGCATCATCCTCAGTGTAGGAGCATTAGGCGTTATCATTAGGCATCACTCCCATTATCATAAACCCAGGGGGCATCTCAATAGCACCTTATGCATAAGCATACTACCAGGGGGGCATAAGCCACATTATCCGCATGAGGTATGGCACATGAGGCCTTCCCATAACCTTAGCAGGGTGCCCCCTTAGAACACAATAGGCCTAAAATCAGCACTGCAAACCTGAGGGAAAAGCATTAGGTATCATCCTAGGTACAAATGCATCGTACAACCCTATTCTGCAATAAATCATAAGGGGCAATAGGCCTCGCCAGCATAAACCCCGGTCGCCCCAATCGGGGGCACAACACTCTGAAACTGGGCCCAGGCAAACTGGCCTCTCTCAGGGGCTCAGAAGCCCTATGTCCCGCAAAGTCAGGGCTGGCTGCCAGGGCAGCGAAAACAAAGGTGCGCAAAGCGCTAGGGCAGGAGGGTCTCTCACTCCTCTCTCTGTTCTCCTGGGTAATCCAATGCCCCCAAAAGAATACTGGCACCGGGGGCGGGCACCGGCAATGTGCCCTGACACACCCCCCAACCACAGGATGACTGAGCCCCACTCACCACCGCGGGGTAATTGAAATATAGCGCTTAGACAGCACAGCACAGCGCTGCAGGCGCCAGCTCCTCTTCCCCTGGCACCTTGAATATAGCGCTTAGACAGCACAGCGCTGCAGGCGTCAGCTCCTCACTCCTGGCACTTTAGATGTAGAGCTTTGGAATCACAGCGCTGCAGGCATCAGCTCCTCACTCCTGGCACTTTAGATGTAGCGCTTGCGATAGGCTCGGTCCCACCAGCTTCAGGGACAGCAGATAGCGCACCTCTTCTGGTAATCACGCAAATAGTCCCACTAGGCGCTAGAGTGCAGGCAGAGCAGCACAGGCACTTCAACTCTAGAAATATAGCGTTCTCGCAGCGCAGCGCTGCAGGTGTCAGCTCCTTACCTCCTGGGCAGTAAGATATAGCGCTCATCAGGTGCTGGGCTTAGGAATTAGGAGAGCAGGCAGGCAATACTGGGCAAGATCAGCAGGCAGTGGGTACTCATCAGAACAGGACAGCAGCTCCTAGAAGCAGTCATCTCCCATAAAGTGGCACTCCTCCTGACACAGCAGTCTTCACTCCAGTAAAGGGCTCTCACTGGCCCTGTGGACAGCGGGGTGCAGATGGGCACAGGGGCCAGCACACAGGCCCAATGTGGCGGTACCTCCTGGCAGAGTGTCCCCTCTCAGTCAAGTCCACGCTCTGTCTGAGCACATGGAGGCACAGCCCCCCTCACCCCACCTACCAGAAAGGGCTGGAAGCTTCTGGAAGGTTCCCTGGGAAACTGGTCTCAACTGGTTTAGGGGGTTGTGTAGAGCACCCTGGGTGCCAGGCTTCCCTCCAAAAGCTGGGGGTGCTGGGAAATAAACGACTAGACTTGTAACCCACCTCTGGCAGGCAGGCACAAGCACACAGCCATGGCGTCCATTTTAAAAGTAACATTTCTTTACAACAGTACAAATAAATCTGCGCACGCCATTGCGCAGCAGGTATCATTTCACACAAGGTCAAGAAGGCTAGGGGGGAAAAGCGAAAAATTTTAGGACAATAAGGGCCAAGTCCAACACTATGCCTATACTTTTAAAAGAAAATACAAAAATTATGTATATGGGAATGCATGTATATTTAAGCTTGGGCCCGATTCACAAACACTTTTGTGTAAGTTTACCACTTTTGGTATTCACTAAGATAAACTGAGACCAAACTATAATGTCCCTTTAACCCTTTTTTTTCAGTGAATTTCGATGGTATTTTTAACATAAAGTAATATCTAATTATCGCATGTTAATACTACCTCCACCGTGCATGGCCTTTTACAGTGCCGCAGGGCCTAGCCTACGACCAGGCCCTGCAGTTAACACCCCCACATGCACCCAAACCCGCACTGAGCAGGGTCTTCGGACTTATGCAGCCTGTTTTGGTGAGTGAGTACGTTTTTATTTCCATTGTTTTTTGGATCTGCAGATCCTTCGCGAGTTTACACAGGTTCCCACGCTGAGCACTGCAGTGGATCCATTTTTTGCCCATGAGGTTTCCCTCAAGGACATCTCCATCTCTCCTATGGGGCCAGGAGGCCTGTATTCTGACCACTTATGTCAGTTTTTCATTGCTTTTTCCTCATCCTGACCTTATGTGAAAAAGAAAATGGTGGATGCAAATTCTCTCTCAGGTTGCAGTCAGTCAATCAGGGCCTTGCTTTTTCCCACAGACCCCTGGCAAATGGCTCCATGAAGGATCCACATCCCTAGATATCTATATTTCTTTTTCCATTAATAACTCAAAAACTACGGTAGGGATTCACACCAAATAACAAAAAGAGATCTTTCAAGACCAAGATCAGTTCGGGCTGTAGTCGTGTTCAAAATTACTATGGGAAATTGCATAGGGAAAATGTGTTTTGGATCCCTCCTTTTTCTCAGGACCCATTTGCTGAATCACCCCAAAACTTTAAATACAGCAGCTGCAGTGAGTGAAAAACTAGTTTTGAAACGTTTGCGAAGATTCATCAAACGGCACCAAAGTTATTAGCAAAACAAAAAACGCTTTGTTTATATGGGATTTAGGTCCTAACTATAACTACCTACTGGCGACCACCAGTAGGTAATATATATATATATATATATATATATATATATATATATATATATATATATATATATATATATATATATATATATATATATATATATATCTACTGGCGGTCGCCAGTAGATAGTTATAGTTAGGACCTATTTTCCATAGGAAATCCGCAACATTCTATTTGAAATAACGTTGGCGACGGTTGACGAATCTTTGCGAAAGTTTCCAACTTGTTGGGGCGCTCCGGTCCGCTCCTATCCTGAAAATGTCTCGGGGTGATTCGTCAAGCGGGGGACGAGAAAAAAGGAGGGTCCCAAAATGCGTTTTCCCCATTCATTTTTCCATAGGAACCTTTAGTCGCAGCTACAGCCCGAACTGCTGAACGGAATTACACCAAATTTGGCAAAGAGGTAGCCCTTGGTTCAGTGTCATGCCTTTTGCTTAAATGGTGTAAATCCGTTCAGTAGTTTCTGATAAAATCACAAATAAAATCACATATATATCTATGGCCGAGTAGGGTCCGCGTACCCTCCTGATCACGAGCTGCATGCTAATTGGCTGTCAACACTCCAAATCAGGAAGTGTTGGCAGCCATTTTGTCCCTCGGTAGAACCGAGGGACAGAAACAAGTGCGCAAAGCGCAAAAAGGGGGCATGGTAGAAACACCCTGACCCCCTAGGTCTGCTCAGGGGGTCCTTGTGGGACCCCCTGGGCAGAAAAAAGCAGTTTTTTTTTTTAAATCGGCGGGATGCGCTTAGGGTGCGCGGATCCCGCCGAGAAAAAAAGAAACAAGTGCGCAAACGCACAAAGGGGGCAGGGTAGAAATACCCTGACCCCTAGGTCTGCTCAGGGGTCCCACAAGGACCCCCTGGGCAGAAAAAAGCATTTTTTAAGAAAAGAAAATCAGCGGGATGCGCTTAGGGTGCGCAAATCCCGCCGAAAAAAAAAAAATCGAAGCGCGGTCTCCCGCGCTTCGATGCTATTTGCCCCGGGTGGGCCAAGTCCCGGGGGCATGCGGGAGGTGGGTTTATATTTAATTTTGGGGGCCTCGAAGGCCCCAAGCCCCGGGGACCGCCACCCCCGGGGCTTTAAAAATAATGGTGCGGGAGGGCTCTTGGCCCTCCCGCAGCCCCAAGGACCGCCACCCCCCGGGGCTTCTTTTTTATTTTTTTTAAAAATTACCTGTGTGTGGGGGCTCGAGCCCCCCCACATGCCCCGGGGACAGCCACCTCCCGGGGCACTAAAAATGTCAATATGGGGGTCCATTACGGACCCTCAGTGCCCCGGGGACCACCACGTCCCCGGGGCTTTATCGATGGAGGGAGGGGGGCCGCGCGGCCCCCCTCCTGGAGCCTGTAATGGCCCTGGGGACAGCCACCCCCAGCGCCGGCTCCTGCAGTGTCCCGGGGTGCCTACCCCCGGGACACTGTAGTTTGCTATGACAGGACGGGAGCCTCGCGGCTCCCGTCCTGTCATAGCAAACTGCTTTGGATATTGGAAGCGAGAGCAGGAAACCTGCTCTCGCTCCAATATCCAAAGCAATTGCTTTCCACATGGGGAGCTGCATGTTAGCAGCTCCCCATGTGGAAAGCAATGCCGGCTCCCGCAGGAGGCGGGGAGCCGGCAGGGTCCGTGGGGGAGTTGGGGTCCCCCACGGACCCCAAAGGATAGGGCCAGCCCCGGGGATGGGGTCCCCGGGGCAAGTAGTGGCCCGGGAGGGGGCCACGCGGCCCCCTCCCCAAAAATAATTTAAAAAAATAAAAAATAAAGGCCTGCCCCGGGGGATGGGGTCCCGGGGCAAAAGAAGGCCTGAGGAGGGGGCCACGCAGCCCCCTCCATAAAAATTTATTTAAAAGTGTGTCCATGCCCCGGGGGATGGGGTCCCCGGGGCCGGATTCGGCCACGGGAGGGGGCCACGCAGCCCCCTTCCCGTTTAATTTAAAAAGAAAAGGGGTAAGGCCCTGGGGGATGGGGTCCCCAGGGCCCAAAAATAGGAAAAAGGAAGGGGGCCACACAGCCCTCCTTCGGGGAAAAAAACGATCGGGCCGCAGGCCCCGCCCCCTTCCTTTACCACTCTGCAAACGTGCCCCCTGGCCGGTTTGCAGATGGGGAACGAATTCCCCTTAAATACTGGGGGTCCCTGGGGGCCAACTAGCCCACCAGGAACCTCCAGTATGCGCCAGGGGGCTGCGTTGCAGAGAGGTGTATAGAGGCCACGCCCCTTTTTACACCTCTCTGCAACGCAGCTCTGTGGCGCTTTTTGGAGGTACATGGTGGGCTACTTGGACTCCAGGGACCCTCAGGATTCAAGGGGACTTAATCCCCCAACTTAAAACGCGCCACGGGGTGCGTTTGCACAGTGGTGAAGGGAGGGGGCGGGGCTTCAGGTGACGTGTGAAAACAGGCCCTGTGGCGTGTTTTAAGATGGGGAATTAAATCCTCTTCAATCCTGAGGGTCCCTGGGGGCCAACTAGCCCACCAGGTACCTCCAGTAAGCGCCACGGAGCTGCGTTTCAGAGTGTTGTAAAAAGGGGCGTGGCCTCTGAACACCTCTCTGCAATGCAGCTCTCTGGCGCATACTGGAGGTACCTGGTGGGCTAGTTGGCCCCTAGGGAACCTCGGGATTGAGGAGGAATTAATTCTCCAACTTAAAACGCGCCACAGGGCGTGTTTGCAGACATGTATCCTCAGGCCCCACCCCCTTTATTCACCATTGTGCAAATATTCCTCTAAAATCAGCCGAATTATGAATTCCGATTTACTCACCTGTTATCAGGAGAGACCTCAGTGCTGCATCTTTGAACCCAGTACTGATCCTGAAAAGTAATTTTAACCGCACTTACCAGTAACTTGAATTTCCTTCCATAGGATATCATTGCCTGCTTTTTGCTGAAAAAGTTTCTAAGTGTCAATTTTGGAAACTTACAAATATTCCTCTAAAATCAGCAGAACTACGAATTCCGATTACTCACCTGTTATCAGGAGAGACCTCAGTGCTGCATCTTTGCGCCCAGTACCGATCCTGAAAAGTAATTCTAACCGTACTTACCAGTAACTTGAATTTCCTTCCATAGGGTAACATTGACTGGTTTCACTTGGAAATTCTTCTAAGTGTGGAGTTTTGGAACTTTATAATATTCCTCTAAAATCAGCCGAACTCCGAATTCCGATTTACTCACCTGTTATCAGGAGAGAACCCAGTGCTGCATCTTTTAGCCCAGCACTGACCCTGAAAAGTAATTCTAACCGTACTTACCAGTAACTTGTATTTCCTTCCATAGGCTAACATTGACTGGTTTCACTTGGAAATTCTTCCAAGTGTGGAGTTTTGGAACTTTATAGTATTTCTCTAAAATCAGCCGAACTATGAATTCCGATTTACTCACCTGTTATCAGGAGAGAACCCAGTGCTGCATCTTTTAGCCAAGCACTAACTCTGAAAAGTAATTCTAACCGTACTTACCAGTAACTTGAATTTCCTTCCATAGGAATCCATTGTCTGGTTTTCAGCAGAAAAGTTTCAAAGTGTCGATTTTCACAAACTACAAATACTCCTTAAAAATCGCCTGTGTGACTTAAACGCATTCTTTCAACTGTTTACAGGAGATTCACCATTGCTGGATCCAGGATCCACCACTGAGTAAGAAAAAGTAACGATAACACTACTTACCTGCTAAGTGAATTTCCTCCCATAGGATAACATTGGTGATTCTATGTGAAAAAGTTGCAAAGTGTCAACTTTTAAAATACAATAATATTCCTTAAAAATCACTACTGTAACCAAAACGCTTTTACTCAACTGTTTACAGGAGATGTCCCAGGACTGAATCTAGGATCCAGTCCTGTGGTTAGAAAAGTAATCCATAAAGTAACTAATTGCATTTAACTAGAAATTCACATTGAGCTCAATGTTGCATTGTTTTTGAAATTGTGTTGCCCATTGCAACAACTGTAACTACTGTACTTAAAAGTCTATTGCCTATTTGCAAAGTATTTAAACTAAAGTAATTCATTCTGAGAAAGTATATTTTGTAATGTAATGTATAATGTAATTACAATGTAATTTAAAAAATAAAATATCTAAAAATAAATAGTTTAAAAAAATGTTGTAAATCAGTATCAAAAAAATAAATATAACAATTAATACATTTAAAAATTGTCATTTACAAAACCTTTGAAATTCACTGAAAAAACCATAGGTTTCAGACACGTTATAGTTAGGAATTAGCATTTAAAAACCTTTGAAATTCACTGAAAAAACCATAGGTTTCAGACACGTTATAGTTAGGAATTAACATTTAAAAAACCTTTGAAATTCACTGAAAAAACCATAGGTTTCAGGCACGTTATAGTTAGAAATTAGCATTTAAAAAACCTTAGAAATTCACTGAAAAAACCATAGGTTTTAGGGACAGTTATAGTTAGTTGGACATTGCACTCGTACAAAACCCGTGAATTTCCCCGTTATAGTTAGTTCAGCTAACTATAACTCGCGCTCCGCAATGCACTGCTGATGACGTCACATATTACATCACTCATGACATGGTCAGTGATATCACTGATGACATCACTGATGACATCATGCAGTGACTGTGTGTTTCTGTAAAGTTTAAATATGTTTAATATATATAGGCAAAGGCGTATTGAAGAATGACTGGGTGTATAAGTGTCTCAATGGATGATTGAGTAGGTGCGTGACTGACTCTCCGAGTGAGTGATTAAACGTATCTTACTGAATGCATGGGTTACTGACTAAACTGTGTGAATGTCTGTATCCATTTGTCTGTTGGTGTGCGAATAGCTACATGAGTGTCTATATGGGTTATTGATTGGTTGTCTGAGTATCTGTATGGGTGCCTGAGTGTTTGTGTGGGTGGGGTGTGTGTGACTCTGGACATAGATGTGTGAGTGGGTGATTCACTGGGTGCATGATTTTAAGAGTGCATCTGTGATGAACTGCTTGGGTGGGTGAGTGTGTGTATCGGTGTGTTAGTGAGTGAATGTATATCTCAGTGGTACATGTGTGAGTAACGACATATGTAAAAGGCAGTATATATGTGTGTTAGAGTATTTAAAAGGCTATAAGTGAGAGTGTGTGATTGTGAGAGTGGCTGTATGGATGCGTGTGTGCTTGTATCAGTGATTGTATAAGAGCGTAAGAATGTGCTAGTATTTGTATGAGTAAGTGAGCTGGTGTGTGTATCACTGTACAGGTGAGTAAATGGCAGTGTGATTAATTATTTGCATGACTGACTAGGTGTGTGAGTACCTCTATGGATGAGTGGTGGTGTGTGAGTGTCTATGTAGGTGTATGAGTGCATATGATAGTCCTGTACTGAGTGACCATAAGTATGAGTGACTGTACGGGTGAGTGAGTGGATGTGTGTGTAGACCTAAGAATCAGTGAGTGGGTATGTAGTTATTGGTGTTGGAGTGTGTATGGGTTTGAGAATGGCAGTGTGTAATTTAGAGTGGGTGTATCAAAGGTTATATTAGGGTGTGAGAAGATGCATGAAATTATCACATGGATGATGTCATCAGTGATGTCATCAGTGATGTCATTTGAGATGTCATCAGTGATGTCATCAGTGATGTCACTGACCATGTCATGAGTGATGTAATATGTGACGTCATCAGCAGTGCATTGCGGGGGCGCGAGTTATAGTTAGCTGAACTAACTATAACGGGGGAATTTCACGGGTTTTGTACGAGTGCAATGTCCAACTAACTATAACTGTCCCTAAAACCTTATGGTTTTTTCAGTGAATTTCTAAGGTTTTTTAAATGCTAATTTTTAACTATAACGTGCCTGAAACCTATGGTTTTTTCAGTGAATATATATATATATATATATATAACAGCAACTCCTCACACTTTCCAATGTGCCGCAGAAGACAGGAGCTCAGACCACAACTTTGTGCTGTAAGTTTCTTTATTGTCTGCTTAACAAACCACAGCCATGACGCGTTTCGAGCCCGTAGGCCCTTGATCACATGACGCGATACACAGTTTGTGCTGGGCTTTTAAGCCATTTTTTTTTTTTTTACCATTGCATTTTTTTCGTTTTTAAAGTGACAAGTGCAAAAAAATATATATGTATAAACGCAAACAGCATAGGAATAGACATGGTAAAAATACTTTCAACTGGGTAAATGTTTGAAACTACAATTACAAATCATTGTAATAAATTATATATATAGTTATAAATATATTTCAATAAAACACATTTATTTTAAATATGATAATAAATAAATGCATAAATGCAATATCATAATAAAATCATTGTGTTAATGACATGATATAAAAACAATGTGTAGATTTCACCTCCATTGGTATATGTGCACATACTCGCCCATAATTGTAAGATAGTATGTGCGCATATATGGACTTTACCAATTGATCTGTTGGTTAGGTTTGTATTACCCAGTGGTCATGGTGGTATTGACACCAAAGTCCTAAACTCCTATTTCTACTGTTTGCGATAGTTTATAAAAGTGCATGTGCCCATTGATTGTAACTGTGTTGTGATGTTCAAATTCACCAATGAAAAAAGTTAAAACCCATAAAACCTAACTGTGATGATTGTAAAAGGGGGGGTTTAAGACAGGGCACTGTAAACTACTCTAGGATACTGTATGCTGATTGTTCATTTCTGTTTAAGACTTTTAGCTATTACAATTGCTTTCAGAGGCATGTATAGAGATCCTCTGTCCCGTTAAGACCCGCTGGCTGTTTACTATCTAATTCCAAGATGTATCTTGTTTCTAGTTTTCTGAGGGCTTTTTCTCTGCTGCCTCCTCTTTTGTTTTGTGGCACGCAGTCGATTAAAAACTATTTGAGATCTTTTGAGTCTCCATTATGTGACTCCTCAAAATGGCGTGCCACCGGATAGGCCTGATCTTTGTTTTTTATGGCTCTTATGTGCTGGAGTATCCTCTTGTGGCCTTGGAGAACCATGCTCCCAACATAACGTTGGCCACACGGACACTCCAGCACATAGATTACATATTCTGTTTTGCATGTCAAATTTCTGTATATGGGTTTTTCCTTATCACTGAAAGGTGTTTTGTAGGAAGATTTATTTACCCCATGTTGACAAGCTTTACAGGATGGGCATTTGTAAAAGCCCTTTCTTTGGTTTAGCCAGGTGGTTTTTATATATTGTCCCATGGATCATTGTGGACTAGCTCATCTCTCATTGAGGGTGCTTTACTGTACTTGATTGCTGGTCTGGTTGGCAGTAAATAGTAGGATCGCTTAATACAAGGGGCCAGTTTTTCCTTATGATGGTATTGATTGTTCTTGCTTGTTTGCTATAGCCAATTATAAACCTGAAAGTTTCCGAATTTTGTATTGGTTCTTGTGGGTTATTC
The DNA here is from genome assembly GCA_963921515.1 of Calotriton arnoldi. NCBI lineage: Eukaryota > Metazoa > Chordata > Amphibia > Caudata > Salamandridae > Calotriton > Calotriton arnoldi. The sequence continues at coordinate 220,892 of CAWUFW010003092.1, forward strand.
ACTGTATTGGTTGTGTTGGCCCTCATCTGTGTTGTTAAAAGGCTATCCCTACTAATTGCATTGCTTCTTCTTATTGCATTTGCAATTGTTTTTTTGGAATAACCTCTTTCAAGAAACCTTTTTTGACTGGCTATTTGTGCCATCTGTAAGTCATCAGCATTGCTACTTATGCGTTTTAACCTGAGCATCTCACCGTACGGTATACTCCGTATAAGATGTTGAGGGTGAGCGCTCTTAGCATGTAGGACTGCATTTCCGGCAGTTTTTTTTAGATGTAATCTAGTGGCGATTTGTCCTTCTCTGATGTAGACCTGTACATCTAAGAATTCAACCACCTGATCATATATATATATATATATATATATATATATATATATATATATATATATATTTATATATATATACCCATATATATATAGAACATCAATGCTCATGGAAATGAGTCCGGAAGCTCAAGAGGGGTGGAGCGCCGAAGCCGGTCGAGCAACTCGTCGAGAATATCAAATGAAAATGAAAAGAATGGATGCTCACTCAAGTAGACCTGGAAAAGCTTTACTCCAACATGACGCGTTCTGACCAACAAGGTGGCCTTGCTCACATGTATAGTTAGAAGTAACATCACAGTGTGTATACACAGAAAAAGAGTGAAAATGAACAACATGGAATGATAAGAACAACATCAATGTAGATGGGTACTGATGCTAACAAAATTGATAAATCACGATTGTCATGAATCAGCACATCAAACACAGTAAGACCAAGTTACTATGAACAGTGTTGCACGTTTCATCAGTTGGAAACACTAATCAGTGCTGTGCGGCAAAAGTTAGTAATAATGTGTGAGCAAGGCCACCTTGTTGGCCGAAACGCATCATCTTGGAGTAAAGCTTTTCCACGTCTACACGAGTGAACATCCATTCTGTGCATTTTCATTTGAGATATATATATATTAATATATACAAACACACACATATATACATATATATGTGTGTGTTTGTGTGTGTGTTTATGCTATGTGTATGCCTTGTATAGAAATATGATGTGTGTTTATGTATCTGTACATATGTATAGCTATATGCATTTATTTAGATATGTGTGTGTTTATGTCTGTATATATGTACATATTACTTTTTATTTATAAAACAATATTAAAAATACAAAATAAAACCCATCCACCTTTCTGACTACTGTGGGCTCCCAAACATGCTTTCCAAACGTTTCCCTCTTTTCTGTCCAGTTCATTCTACTAACAGGCACCAGCCGCGGTCCGTGCAGGTAACAGCGGTGGGCGGTGGGGCCAGGTAAGGGGGGATTTCGAGGGACGATGCTGAGGGAAAATTAATTATTTATTTAATTTTCCCTCTGCATCGTATCTCGAAATCCCCCCTTACCCGGCCCCACCGCTGTTACCTCCACGGACCGCGGCTGACAGGCACACATGTCCACTACTCCCATTAACTTCTCACATCTTCCCTTTTCTGATGCACTTCAATGAATCTATCCCTATTCAAAACATTCAAGTAAATGCATGAGATCTCAAGAGCAAAAACTTCACAAATTTACCACAACGAATCCTACTAGGAAAAGGAAGCGCATTTTACCACAAATGTCCTACCTGTTTAGTATTTCAGTGCCTCGTCAGGGGTAGCAAGTGCTTTATAAATACAATTTACAATCACGATTACAATTAGGGGCAAGCATATTATTCGCTAAAGAAATCATCGATCCTCCAGAAAGATCTGACGTACACAACGCAATGTAAGGTTCCCCTGTTTATTTCCTACTCTCGTCAATAAACAATGAGATGAAGATAAAAGTAACAAAAATATTTTGCAGGTTGAGAATAAGAACACCTATTAAATATAAAGCTCAGTTTATTGAAGCTTAATGAATCAGCAAATTGTGCACAATTCAATTTGGAATGATTTGGACATACTCAGACAGTAATGGGCAGAAAAACCAAAAACCATGGAAGCCATCACTGAAGTCATCTCGTGTCAAAATAAGTTATATGATTTTATAAGTGTGCACTGATTACTTGATGATATTTCACTCAAGAATGTGGATCCGGAGGGTTCTTTACCTACCAACCCACCTTAATATCAGCTAACCTTGGGTCATTAAGGATTCCAACTGGACTTGTTGGATTATGAAATGTGGTGGTACTTGCTGCAATTAATCAACTTCACCTTATTTCTATGCCTGCTCCTATGTTCCAGCATGAGGGTTCTAAGACAGTGGATTTAGAGGTAACATGCACTAGAATGAAGTATGAGAATGTAAAGGTCAAATAGCATTATTCTCTTTAGTTAATCGAAAAGAAAAGGTCACTGTATTTTATTTAGAGTAATTGTTATTTTTTGGCAGACAGCACATTTAAAGAATGTGCAATAGCAAAGGAGATACAAAATCCTGACAAGCACTCTGTAATTATGTGAGCCTTTCTCGTTGGGGTACTTCCTTAATTTCATCTTTACATTTTTTTCTAATTATAAGGACTTGCTGTGACATTGAGTGAGTTCGTAAACTGCTTATGTCCCTTTAGGGCTTGTTTCTAGTCATTTTGTAATAGTGATATGTTACTTCTCGGAATTGTCAGTGCCTCTTGGTAAAATACCGCAGCAGGAGAAACTGGAGCTCATAATGTCCTCTCCTACATGCGCTTTGTTATATTTTCTATGTAGAATATCGAACATGCTACTCGATTGATTGACTTTCAACTCTCAGGTCGATCACTCGATTGATCATCTGACAATCAACTTCCAAATTCTCTCTACCACCTCAAACCCTAAGCCACACATCGCACACAGAAAAATGTTTTAAAGATGCTGGTGTAGGCACGAACATCCCTGACCATCTGTGCAGCGGTTTTAACCCTTCCATGTTCAGATTGCTGAACTCCTAATGCCCAGGGATGCCCCTGCTTCAGCTTCCAAACTACACATACAGTGTTTCTTTGGGACAACCTCAATTTACCTATGATTAGGAAGACCCTGAATAGATCTTGCTGCTCTGTAGATTTGAGCGAGTACAGCCTTCAATCAGGCTGACTAATAGCTCTTAGTTATAGTTTTTGAGGTTCAGTAGCTGCTCCCTCCATTGTTGCTACTGGCATCCCCTCACACATGACTGACCAGTGCCACATGGGGCCTATTAATGGTCATTTAGTAATTTTCTACTGCGTATTTTTGCAATAATGTTTCCAAACAGGTTTTTAGCATTGCACAGTGACTGTGACTGCAAGATGAAGAACGACTGCTGCTCACATAGAGTCAGCCGAACATGATTTAGAATATTTATGTGATGCTTGGTTGTACTGGTTTGATTGGAATGTTTTATGATGTATTAACTTATTACAATTCCGAGTCACTGTTAAGATGTGCTTACTGTCCTGTTCAAATGATGTGGACTATGTATCTTTGGGAACTCTCAAATATTGATTCCGTAAGTACTTTTCTGCATGTTCATGCTGTTTCTATATCCCTGCAATCATATTTAATTGTGTCATATCGGCTCAGGCTCCCACATTGCATCCCAGGAGGAGGACTGTTAGAAATGGGATTTTTGGTAGGCTAGGGCATGTGCCAAAGCCAGGCAGAAACCACCACTCTAGTCGGGATAAGGGAGTTACACTCCTTAAATAACCCCTGCTCACCCCCTTGGTAGCTTGAATCGAGCAGTCAGGCTTATCTTAGAGGCAGTGTGTAAAGCATTTGCACATAACCAACAGTAATATAATGTAAGCACTACAAAAGGACCCCACACCAGTTTAGAAAAATAACCAATATTTTTATATACTCAAGATGAGACCAAATACGATAAAACTCCACAATACAGTACTTTAAAAGTGATTACGTTGCAAGATAACTTCTTCTTTGTAGGAATATTCAAAAACAAAGTTCATACGAGTCGGTAGCTCCGTCCGAGTCTACCGCGATGCTGAAAACCACAGAATCTAACAGTTCCAGCCGACCGCGTCGATACGGGCCAGCAGAGTCGTGAACAGACTCAGTCACAGTACCTTTTCTCGTTGTGGCGGGCACGGAGTGTGCGAGCCGGTCGGCGTACGTTGCGGTTGCGGTGCAAGATGGAAGCGGTGCAGGGCGCGGTGTCCTCTCGATGCGGTGCAGGCAGCGGCTCGGTGACAATCGTGCAGACGGAGTCGGTGAGTCCAAGGCGTGCGGGGCAGGGTGAGATGGTGCTCGATGCGGTGCTGGCAGGTTGCGATGCAGGCGACCAAGCCGGAGTGCGGGAGCTGGCGTCGGACAGCGGTGCGAGTCGGAGCGGTGCGTCGCAAAGCGTGCGAGCGGTGCCCCAATTGCGATGCGGTCACGATTGTTGAGCCAGTTGCAGCGACAGCATCGGTCTGGTCCGGCTGGTACAGTGAAGCGATGCGATGCGAACTGCGGGGCCCACAAGTCACGGTGCAAGCAGCGGCTCGGTGGCGATGGCGTCGGACGTTGTCGTCGGTGAGACCAGGGTTGCGGGGCGAGATGCGGACAGTGCGGTCTGCGGAACAAACAGGACACCGGGCCAGCGATCGAGTCAGTTGACGGAGTCGGTTGCGGTTCCCTTCCTCTGTGGCAACTGAAACAGCAGTTCCAGAAGCGGTACCCAGAGGGTTGTGAAGTCTTTGCAGGCCCTGAGACTTCTTAACAGGAGGCCTGCTCGGTTCCAGGCCCTTGGAGATTCTCAGCACAAGTAATAGAAAGTTCAGTCCAGTCCTTTCACTGCCCAAGGCAGAAGCAGCAACTGCAGGCCAACCCAACAAGGCAACAACTCAGCAAAGGGGCAGTACTCCTCCTAGCAGTTCTCCAGCTCTTCTTCTTGGCAGGTTCCTTGATTCCAGCGAGATCTAAAATTCTGGGGTTTGGGTCCCCTTTTTATCCTCAATTTCTCTTTGTTCTCTGAAGGCAGAGAGGCCTTTGCCTAGTCCAAACCAGTTCTGGTCAGTCCTGGAGCACTTTGTTGACAAGTCTCCTTCCTTTCTTTCAGAGAGTAGGCCAGGGACATCAGACGCACCACAGGAGGTGGAGCCAGCATTGTGGAGGGAAGGCACTGTCCTATTCAGGTCCCAGGTGCAACTCCTCCCACCCATCTACATGTAGATCTTGCTATTCAGCCCTGTGCTGACTCACCCTGTCTCCTGGCATCCCCCAGCCCCTGTCACTCACACTCCAGACAAGGAATACACAACCTAGCAGAGGCAGGCTTGGATGGTTAGACAAGAAAATACCCACTTTCTAAAAGTGGTATTTTCAAACACAGAATGTTAAAACCAACTTTACTAAAAGATGCATTTTATCATTCTGAGTCCAGGCATACTAAACTCGAATTTCTACCATGTTCCCTGGGTCAGTTAGGATTATAAGCTGTAATAATCAAAACTGCCCATTCTGGCCTATGGGGAACAGGTAGCCTTGCAATAGTGAAAAACGAAATAGGCTGTAATTCACTATCAGGACATGCCACACACACCAGGGCATGTCCTACCTTTCACATACAATGCACCCTGCCCACAGGGGTACATTGGGCCTACCTTAGGGGTGACTAACATGTAGAAAAGGAAAGGTTTAGGGACTTGCAAGTGTGTGCACTTGCCAAGTCGACATGGCAGCTCCAGGCTGCGCACAGGCTCTGCAATGGCAGGCCAGAGTTATACTTTACGGGCTGTTTGCGTGGGTGGCACAATCCAGTGCTGCAGCCCACCAACAGCATTTGATCTATAGGCCCTGGCACTCGCAGTGCACTTTACTAGGGACTGACACATAGATCAAATAGGCCAATCATGGAAATACCAATCCATACACATTTTAGACAGGAGCACTTGCACTTTCCCACTGGACAGCAGTGAGGAAAGTGCGCAGAATCATTACACCAGCAAAAACAGAGTCAAGACGGGAGGTCAGAAAGCAAAAAGTCAGGGGAAACACGCCAAAAGATGCCAAGTCTAACACATGTCCCCTTCAGCTGAAAGTAGGGAGAACTACCCAACCCCATTGGAGTTCTCTTCACTAAGGCGGAAGAACCTGGACAGACCATCTGCGTTGGCGTGTTTTGTACCAGGGCGGTGTTCCACCGTAAAGTCCATTCCCTGTAGGGAGATGGACCACCTCAGCAGTTTTGGATTCTCACCCCTCATTTGCATCAACCATCTGAGGGGCCTGTGGTCCGTCTGAACCCGGAAGTGAGTCCCAAACAGGTATGGTCTCAGCTTCTCCAGTGCCCAGACCACAGCAAAAGCTTCTCTTTCTATGGTACTCCACCTCTGTTCCCTGGGGAGTAGTCTCCTGCTAAGGAAGACTACAGGCTGATCCAGGCCCTCTTCATTCAGTTGTGAGAGCACCGCTCCCACACCATGCTCTGAAGCGTCAGTCTGCACAACGAATTCCTTGGAGAAGTCATGTGCCTTGAGCACGGGCGCCGTGCACATGGCTGCCTTCAGGGCATCAAAAGCTTTCTGGCAGGACTCAGTCCAGATCACTTTCCTGGGCTGCTTCTTCGAAGTCAGCTCTGTTAAGGGGGCAACGCTGGTGCCATAGCCCTTGACAAATCTCCTATAGTAGCTGGTGAAACCTAAGAAGGCTCTCACCACTGTCTGGGTCTTGGGGGCTCCCAAGCCAGAATGGTGTCAATCTTGGGTTGTAGGGGCGCCACCTGGCCGCTTCCTACCTGGTGTCCCAAGTACACCACAGAACCCTGCCCCATCTGGCACTTACTGGCCTTGATCGTGAGGCCTGCACCTTGCAGAGCCCTCAACACTTTCTCAAGGTGCTGTAAATGTTCTTCCCAGCTGGAACTGAACACAGCAATGTCATCCAGGTAGGCGGCACTGAAATCCTCCAGCCCAGCCAACACCTGATTGACCAACCTCTGAAAGGTGGCAGGGGCATTCTTCAACCCAAAGGGCATCACCCGGAATTGGTAATGACCTTCTGGGGTTGAGAATGCTGATCTCTCCTTGGCCCCATCGGTTAAGGCAATCTGCCAGTACCCAGACGTTAAATCAAACGTGCTGAGATACCGGGCAGCTCCCAACCGATCAATGAGCTCATCAGCTCTGGGGATGGGGTGCACGTCAGTCCTGGTGATGGCATTGAGCCCACGGTAGTCCACACAGAACCGCAGTTCTGGGGTGGCACCGGGTGCAGCAGCCTTTGGGACCAAGACCACTGGGCTGGCCCAAGGACTGTTGGAGGGCTCAATCACCCCTAACGCCAACATCTTAGAGACCTCCTCCTTGATGCTGGCCCTGACCCGGTCAGTCAACCTGTAAATCTTGCACTTCACAGGAGGGCTGTCACCAGTGTCCACGTCATGGGTACACCAGTGAGTAACACCGGGGGTCAGAGAGAACAGTGGGGCGAACTGTCCCAACAACTGGTGACAGTCCCCAAGCTGCTACTGAGTCAGTGTAGGGGAGAGGATCACACCCTCTACTGACCCATCATGCTCCTTGGTAGACAGGAGGTCAGGGAGAGGCTCACTCTCCTCTAACACCCCATCATCTGTCGCCAAGAGCATACTCACTTCGGACCTCTCGAAGTGGGACTTTAGGCGGTTCACGTGAAGAACCCTCAAAGGGTTCCTTGGAGCCTGCAAATCCACCAGGTAGGTGACGTCACTTTTGCGCTCCACCACCTCATATGGCCCAGTCCACTTGTCCTGCAAGGCACAAGGTTCCGCTGGGGCCATGACCCACACTTTTTGCCCAGGTTGAAATTCGACCAGAGTGGCATTCTGGTCATACCACCTTTTCATTTCTTCCTGGCTTGCTTCTAGGTTCGCCTGAGCGAGTTTCCTGAAGCGGGCAGTTTGGTTTCTAAAGGCCAGCATGTAACTAAACACATCCTGGGGAGTTTTCCTGGGAGCTGCCTCCCAGCCTTCCTTTACCAAACTCAGAGGTCCTCTGACAGGGTGGCCATACAGGAGCTCAAAGGGGCTGTACCCAAGAGACTTCTGAGGCACCTCCCTGTATGCAAAGAGCAGGCATGGCAAGAGGACGTCCCACTTATGCCTCATGGGTTCTGTTAGACCCTTGATCATGCCCTTCAAGGTCTGGTTGAATCTCTCCACCAGACCGTTTCCTTGGGGGTGGTAAGGAGTGGTGAACTTGTAGGTTACACCGCACTCCTTCCACAGGGATGTCATATACTTGGATATGAAATTGGTCCCCCTATCAGAAACCACCTCTCTGGGGAATCCCACACGGGAAAAGATCCCCATTAACGCCCGGCCCACCACTGGCGCCGTCGTGGTCCGGAGAGGGATTGCCTCAGGGTACCGGGTGGCATGGTCCACCAAGACCAGGATGTACCTGTTGCCCATGGCTGTCTTGGGATCCAGTGGCCCCACAATATCCATCCCTACCCTTTCAAAGGGTGTTCCAACAACAGGAAAAGGTTGGAGAGGAGCTTTGACCTTCCTCCCACTCTTACCACTTGCCTGGCAAGTTTGGCAAGACCTACAGTGTGCATCTGACTGCCTTCGCATTTGGGGCCAAAAGAAGTGGGTGACAAGCCTGTCAAAGGTCTTGTCCTGCCCCAAATGTCCTGCCAAAGGCACGTCATGAGCCAGACCCAGTAGGAAAGTCCTGAAGCGCTGGGGTACCACCAGCACACGGGCTGACCCAGGCTCAGCAACCTTAGGCTCACTGTATAGGAGACCATTCTCCCAGTAGATCAGATGTGACCCGGACTGATTACCAGCTGCCTGGTCTGCAGCCTGCCGCCGCAGACCCTCCAGAGTAGGGCACTCGTTCTGCTCCCTGCAGAACTCTTCCCTGGTGGGACCCCCTTCTTGCTGCCAATGGGTCAGCTCAGAGATGTCTCCCAGTTCGGCTACCTGCTCCCCTGTAGGCACCGGGGCGTCCCCCTTGAGGTCCGCCTCCTCCCGGTCTGTGGGAACTTCGAGGGCCGGTTTCCCGCGCTCCCTGCCCTTCCTCTTGGCAGGGACTTGGGCCATTTTTCCAGGCTCCAAGTCCTCTTGATCACCCTTCCTGGCTGCCATTGACCGAGTAGACACGCATGCCCACTCTGGCAACCCAAGCATCTCCAAGTGAGACCTGAGCTCAACATCCTTCCATAAGGACTGCTCCAGGTCGTTACCTAGCAGACAATCTACAGGCATGGTGGAGCTCACAACCACCCTCAAGGGACCTGAGACCCCCCCATTCAAAGGGAACCTGCGCCACCATACACTGGCGCTCAGAGTTGTCTACAGCAACTACTTGGTGGAATGCCCCTGGGACTACCTGCTTCTCAGAGACCAGGTGACACCGGACTGAGGTCACACTGGCTCCAGTATCTCTGAGAGCCTCTACCCTGTTCCCATTGATGGTCACCCAGGTGCTATATTTCTTTGTGTTAGGGGGCACCTGGTTTCCTGGGACCATCTCACTGTCCCCTAGTGAGGCAAGGGTCATTTCTGCGGGATCCCCACCCTCCTGTGGGCACCCCTCCTCCCCAAGCGCTACACTAGCCAACACTTTGGACTGTCCACCGGTGGGTGGCTGTGTCCCCTTTGGGCACTTGGGGTCCCCCTTGAAGTGACCTACCTGGTCACATGCATAACACTTGCGGGGGCCAGTATCAACAGGCTTTCCTGTAGAGACCACTTTCTTCTTATGACCGGGGGGCTGGGAACCTTTACCCTGGGTACTAGTTTGGGGCCCTTTAGAGAACTCCTGTGCTTTACCCTTGTCCCCCCCACTTTTCTGCTGGGGACCCTGCCCACCTTTGGCTGAGTCTCACCCAAACGCTTTCTTGTGGACCCTGGTACTCACCCAGCGGTCCGCCTCCATAGCAAGCTTCCTGGGGTCAGTTAGCTTACTATCCACTAGGTGCTGGCGCAGATCTGTAAAACATAGACTAGACAAGTGCTCCCATGCAATCAAATTGTAGAGCCCCTGAAGATCTGTTACATTACTGCCCTTCAACCAACCATCCAGCGACCTACAGAACATATCCACACATTCCAACCAAGTGTTGGCCTCAGACTTTTTACTGGACCTAAACTGATCCCTGTACTTTTCAGGAGTGAGCCCATACCTAGTGAGGAGAACGTCTTTCATGTCAGCATAGGTGAGGTCCTGCCCCTTACCCAAAGCTATCAGAGAATCCCTAGCTTCCTCTGGAAAGAGATGCCACAACCCCGCTCCCCAGTTCCTCTCAGGGACCCCATTCATATGAATAGACGACTCGTACCCTTGAAACCACCTTTGTATGTCATCACCCTTTTTGTACTCTTTGCCTACATTCTTGGGGATGTGTACAATCCTGTCTGTGTGTGCTGAAGAATTGCTGCCACCATCTGAACCGGATCTACTCTTTAGCTCCAGCTCCTTGATCATTCTCTCATGATCTAGTACCATTTTTCTTTCCTCCATGGCTATTCTTTTCTCTTCCCTCTCACTTTCTATTCTGAGTTTCTCCAATTCAAACCTCCTTACTTCCCGCCTGTCCTCCAGCTCCTCTGGGGACAAACTACTGCTGCCTGGCCTGGAGGGTTCCCCCTCCCAAAAGCACATCTACCCTAGGAACAGGCTCCTCCACCTCTCCATTGAGATCACCAGATTGCCCACTGGCATGTCTGGCTGCTACCCAGGCCCTCAGTGCCTTTTGTAGCTCATCCTTCCTGGTGAGGCCTCTGACCTGGACTTTCAGGTTCTTGCAAATCGATTTTAACTCCTTTACATTGTAGGCTTCCAATCGATCCTCCTCAAAGGCAATTTCTACTGATGCAACCGATGATGCAATTGATTCAGGCATGTTGAAGTAGCAAGTTCAAACTGGCAAGATCAAAAATAGGCCAAAAAGAAAAAGAACCTGTAAGTGGTACGTAATGGTCTGCGATATGGTAGTAGTGCACACCAATCACTGTAAGTCAAGTGCAAACACAAGTCCTATCCTCACCGCTGACAACCAATGTTAGAAATGGGATTTTTGGTAGGCTAGGGCATGTGCCAAAGCCAGGCAGAAACCACCACTCTAGTCGGGATAAGGGAGTTACACTCCTAAAAAAAAACCTGCTCACCCCCTTGGTAGCTTGGCACGAGCAGTCAGGCTTATCTTAGAGGCAGTGTGTAAAGCATTTGCACATAACCAACAGTAATATAATGTAAGCACTACAAAAGGACCCCACACCAGTTTAGAAAAATAACCAATATTTTTATATACTCAAGATGAGACCAAATACGATAAAAATCCACAATACAGTACTTTAAAAGTGATTACGTTGCAAGATAACTTCTTCTTTGTAGGAATAGTTCAAAAACAAAGTTCGTACGAGTCGGTAGCTCCGTCCGAGTCTACCGCGATGCTGAAAACCACAGAATCTAACAGTTCCAGCCGACTGCGTCGATACGGGCCAGCAGAGTCGTGAACAGACTCGGTCACAGTACCTTTTCTCGTTGTGGCGGGCATGGAGTGTGCGAGCCGGTCGGCGTACGTCGCGGTTGCGGTGCAAGATGGAAGCGGTGCAGGGCGCGGTGTCCTCTCGATGCGGTGCAGGCAGCGGCTCGGTGACAATCGTGCAGACGGAGTCGGTGAGTCCAAGGCGTGCGGGGCAGGGTGAGACGGTGCTCGATGCGGTGCTGGCAGGTTGCGATGCAGGCGACCAAGCCGGAGTGCGGGAGCTGGCGTTGGACAGCGGTGCGAGTCGGAGCGGTGCATCGCGAAGCGTGCGAGCGGTGCCCCAACTGCGATGCGGTCACGATTGTTGAGCCAGTTGCAGTGACAGCGTCGGTCTGGTCCGGCTGGTACAGTGAAGCGATGCGAACTGCGGGGTCCTCAGGTCACGGTGCAAGCAGCGGCTCGGTGGCGATGGCGTCGGACGCCGTCGTCGGTGAGACCAGGGTTGCGGTGCGAGATGCAGACAGTGCGGTCTGCGGTGCAAACAGGACACCGGGCCAGCGATCGAGTCGGTTGACGGAGTCGGTTGCGGTTCCCTTCCTCTGTGGCAACTGAAACAGCAGTTCCAGAAGCAGTACCCAGAGGGTTGTGAAGTCTTTGCAGGCCCTGAGACTTCTTAACAGGAGGCCAGCTCGGTTCCAGGCCCTTGGAGATTCTCAGCACAAGTAATAGAAAGTTCAGTCCAGTCCTTTCACTGCCCAAGGCAGAAGCAGCAACTGCAGGCCAACACAACAAAGCAACAACTCAGCAAAGGGGCAGTACTCCTCCTAGCAGTTCTCCAGCTCTTCTTCTTGGCAGGTTCCTTGATTCCAGCGAGATCTAAAATTCTGGGGTTTGGGTCCCCTTTTTATCCTCAATTTCTCTTTGTTCTCTGAAGGCAGAGAGGCCTTTGCCTAGTCCAAACCAGTTCTGGTCAGTCCTGGAGCACTTTGTTGACAAGTCTCCTTCCTTTCTTTCAGAGAGTAGGCCAGGGACATCAAACGCACCACAGGAGGTGGAGCCAGCATTGTGGAGGGAAGGCACTGTCCTATTCAGGTCCCAGGTGCAACTCCTCCCACCCATCTACATGTAGATCTTGCTATTCAGCCCTGTGCTGACTCACCCTGTCTCCTGGCATCCCCCAGCCCCTGTCACTCACACTCCAGACAAGGAATACACAACCTAGCAGAGGCAGGCTTGGATGGTTAGACAAGAAAATACCCACTTTCTAAAAGTGGTATTTTCAAACACAGAATGTTAAAACCAACTTTACTAAAAGATGCATTTTATCATTCTGAGTCCAGGCATACTAAACTCGAATTTCTAACATGTTCCCTGGGTCAGTTAGGATTATAAGCTGTAATAATCAAAACTGCCCATTCTGGCCTATGGGGAACAGGTAGCCTTGCAATAGTGAAAAACGAAATAGGCTGTAATTCACTATCAGGACATGCCACACACACCAGGGCATGTCCTACCTTTCACATACAATGCACCCTGCCCACAGGGGTACATTGGGCCTACCTTAGGGGTGACTAACATGTAGAAAAGGGAAGGTTTAGGGACTTGCAAGTGTGTGCACTTGCCAAGTCGACATGGCAGCTCCAGGCTGCGCACAGGCTCTGCAATGGCAGGCCAGAGTTATACTTTACGGGCTGTTTGAGTGGGTGGCACAATCCAGTGCTGCAGCCCACCAACAGCATTTGATCTATAGGCCCTGGCACTCGCAGTGCACTTTACTAGGGACTGACACATAGATCAAATAAGCCAATCATGGAAATACCAATCCATACACATTTTAGACAGGAGCACTTGCACTTTCCCACTGGACAGCAGTGAGGAAAGTGCGCAGAATCATTACACCAGCAAAAACAGAGTCAAAGACGGGAGGTCAGAAAGCAAAAAGTCAGGGGAAACACGCCAAAAGATGCCAAGTCTAACACATGTCCCCTCCAGCTGAAAGTAGGGAGAACTACCCAACCCCATTGGAGTTCTCTTCACTAAGGCGGAAGAACCTGGACAGACCATCTGCGTTGGCGTGTTCTGTACCAGGGCGGTGTTCCACCGTAAAGTCCATTCCCTGTAGGGAGATGGACCACCTCAGCAGTTTTGGATTCTCACCCCTCATTTGCATCAACCATCTGAGGGGGCTGTGGTCCGTCTGAACCCGAAAGTGAGTCCCAAACAGGTATGGTCTCAGCTTCTCCAGTGCCCAGACCACAGCAAAAGCTTCTCTTTCTATGGCACTCCGCCTCTGTTCCCTGGGGAGTAGTCTCCTGCTAAGGAAGACTACAGGCTGATCCAGGCTAAGCCTGAGCGTAGTTCGCGAAGTAGCGCTACGCGAAGCTACGCAAAGTTCAGTTCGCACTACGCGAGCTACGCGTAGCACTACGCGAACTGCGTAGTGCACTGTTCGCAATGATTGCACAGTGCCGGATGCTTGTCCGCACTGTGCAATCATTGAAAACGGCATCTTGCACAGTGCGAGCTGTCTTTTACTGCCGCTCGAGTAGATTTTTACTCGAGCGGCAGCTTCTCAACGCGGACTGGTAGTTTCTCATCGCGAGCGGTCGCAAGCATACGCGACCACTCGCAATGAGAAACCTGACCTCCCGCGTTGAGAATCTCGCCGGGAGGTTTATTTTCCACGCTCGCGATCGGCAACTTGATGTTGCTGATCGCGAACGAGGAAAAAGTCTCGCCGGGATGTCATTTTGCTTGCTCGCGGTCGCGAACTTGACGTTGAGGACCGCGAGCAAGCAAAAAATGACCGCTGCACTACGCTACGCTACGCGTGTTTGCACTGTGCTACGTGCAATTCGCGTTGTGCGAAGTAGCGCAAACTTCGCAAACTACGCGAGCGTAGTGCTTTGCCCAGGGTTAATCCAGGCCCTCTTCGTTCAGTTGTGAGAGCACCGCTCCCACACCATGCTCTGAAGCGTCAGTCTGCACGACGAATTCCTTGGAGAAGTCAGGTGCCTTGAGCACGGGCGCCGTGCACATGGCTGCCTTCAGGGCATAAAAAGCTTTCTGTCAGGACTCAGTCCAAATCACTTTCCTGGGCTGCTTCTTCGAAGTCAGCTCTGTTAAGGGGGCAACGATGGTGCCATAGCCCTTAACAAATCTCCTATAGTAGCCGGTGAGACCTAAGAAGGCTCTCACCTCTGTCTGGGTCTTGGGGGCTCCCAAGCCAGAATGGTGTCAATCTTGGGTTGTAGGGGCGCCACCTGGCCGCTTCCTACCTGGTGTCCCAAGTACACCACAGAACCCTGCCCCATCTGGCACTTACTGGCCTTGATCGTGAGGCCTGCACCTTGCAGAGCCCTCAACACTTTCTCAAGGTGCTGTAAATGTTCTTCCCAGCTGGAACTGAGCACAGCAATGTCATCCAGGTAGGCGGCACTGAAATCCTCCAGCCCAGCCAACACCTGATTGACCAACCTCTGAAAGGTGGCAGGGGCATTCTTGAACCCAAAGGGCATCACCCGGAATTGGTAATGACCTTCTGGGGTTGAGAATGCTGATCTCTCCTTGGCCCCATCGGTTAAGGAATCTGCCAGTACCCAGACGTTAAATCAAACGTGCTGAGGAACCGGGCAGCTCCCAACCGATCAATGAGCTCATCAGCTCTGGGGATGGGGTGCACGTCAGTCCTGGTGATGGCATTGAGCCCACGGTAGTCCACACAGAACCGCAGTTCTGGGGTGGCACCGGGTGCAGCAGCCTTTGGGACCAAGACCACTGGGCTGGCCCAAGGACTGTTGGAGGGCTCAATCACCCCTAACGCCAACATCTTAGAGACCTCCTCCTTGATGCTGGCCCTGACCTGGTCAGTCAACCTGTAAATCTTGCTCTTCACAGGAGGGCTGTCACCAGTGTCCACGTCATGGGTACACCAGTGAGTAACACCGGGGGTCAGAGAGAACAGTGGGGCGAACTGTCCCCACAACTGGTGACAGTCCCCCTGCTGCTCCTGAGTCAGTGTAGGGGAGAGGATCACACCCTCTACTGACCCATCATGCTCCTTGGTAGACAGGAGGTCAGGGAGAGGCTCACTCTCCTCTTCCACCCCATCATCTGTCGCCAAGAGCATACTCACTTCGGACCTCTCGAAGTGGGGCTTTAGGCGGTTCACGTGAAGAACCCTCAAAGGGTTCCTTGGAGCCTGCAAATCCACCAGGTAGGTGACGTCACTTTTGCGCTCCACCACCTCATATGGCCCAGTCCACTTGTCCTGCAAGGCACAAGGTTCCACTGGGGCCATGACCCACACTTTTTGCCCAGGTTGAAATTCGACCAGAGTGGCATTCTGGTCATACCTTTTCATTTCTTCCTGGCT
Organism: Calotriton arnoldi; assembly: GCA_963921515.1. NCBI lineage: Eukaryota > Metazoa > Chordata > Amphibia > Caudata > Salamandridae > Calotriton > Calotriton arnoldi. The sequence continues at coordinate 236,621 of CAWUFW010003092.1, forward strand.
TGCTTCTTGGTTCGCCTGAGCGAGTTTCCTGAAGCGGGCAGTTTGGTTTCTAAAGGCCAGCATGTAACTAAACACATCCTGGGGAGTTTTCCTGGGAGCTGCCACCCAGCCTTCCTTTACCAAACTCAGAGGTCCTCTGACAGGGTGGCCATACAGGAGCTCAAAGGGGCTGTACCCAAGAGACTTCTGAGGCACCTCCCTGTATGCAAAGAGCAGGCATGGCAAGAGGACGTCCCACTTACGCCTCATGGGTTCTGTTAGACCCTTGATCATGCCCTTCAAGGTCTGGTTGAATCTCTCCACCAGACCGTTTCCTTGGGGGTGGTAAGGAGTGGTAAACTTGTAGGTTACACCGCACTCCTTCCACAGGGATGTCATATACTTGGATATGAAATTGGTCCCCCTATCAGAAACCACCTCTCTGGGGAATCCCACACGGGAAAAGATCCCCATTAACGCCCGGCCCACCACTGGCGCCATCGTGGTCCGGAGAGGGATTGCCTCAGGGTACCGGGTGGCATGGTCCACCAAGACCAGGATGTACCTGTTGCCCATGGCTGTCTTGGGATCCAGTGGCCCCACAATATCCATCCCTACCCTTTCAAAGGGTGTTCCAACAACAGGAAAAGATTGGAGAGGAGCTTTGACCTTCCTCCCACTCTTACCACTTGCCTGGCAAGTTTGGCAAGACCTACAGTGTGCATCTGACTGCCTTCGCATTTGGGGCCAAAACAAGTGGGTGACAAGCCTGTCAAAGGTCTTGTCCTGCCCCAAATGTCCTGCCAAAGGCACGTCATGAGCCAGACCCAGTAGGAAAGTCCTGAAGCGCTGGGGTACCACCAGCACACGGGCTGACCCAGGCTCAGCAACCTTAGGCTCACTGTATAGGAGACCATTCTCCCAGTAGATCAGATGTGACCCGGACTGATTACCAGCTGCCTGGTCTGCAGCCTGCCGCCGCAGACCCTCCAGAGTAGGGCACTCGTTCTGCTCCCTGCAGAACTCCTCCCTGGTGGGACCCCCTTCTTGCTGCCAATGGGTCAGCTCAGAGATGTCTCCCAGTTCGGCTACCTGCTCCCCTGTAGGCACCGGGGCGTCCCCCTTGAGGTCCGCCTCCTCCCGGTCCGTGGGAACTTTGAGGGCCGGTTTCCCGCGCTCCCTGCCCTTCCTCTTGGCAGGGACTTGGGCCATTTTTCCAGGCTCCAAGTCCTCTTGATCACCCTTCCTGGCTGCCATTGACCGAGTAGACACGCATGCCCACTCTGGCAACCCAAGCATCTCCAAGTGAGACCTGAGCTCAACATCCTTCCATAAGGACTGCTCCAGGTCGTTACCTAGCAGACAATCTACAGGCATGGTGGGGCTCACAACCACCCTCAAGGGACCTGAGACCCCCCATTCAAAGGGAACCTGCGCCACCATACACTGGCGCTCAGAGTTGTCTACAGCAACTACTTGGTGGAATGCCCCTGGGACTACCTGCTTCTCAGAGACCAGGTGACACCGGACTGAGGTCACACTGGCTCCAGTATCTCTGAGAGCCTCTACCCTGTTCCCATTGATGGTCACCCAGGTGCTATATTTCTTTGTGTTAGGGGGCACCTGGTTTCCTGGGACCATCTCACTGTCCCCTAGTGAGACAAGGGTCATTTCTGTGGGATCCCCACCTTCCTGTGGGCACCCCTCCTCCCCAAGCGCTACACTAGCCAACACTTTGGACTGTCCACCGGTGGGTGGCTGTGTCTCCTTTGGGCACTTGGGGTCCCCCTTGAAGTGACCTACCTGGTCACATGCATAACACTTGCGGGGGCCAGTATCAACAGGCTTTCCTGTAGAGACCACTTTCTTCTTATCACCGGGGGGCTGGGAACCTTTACCCTTGGTACTAGTTTGGGGCCCTTTAGAGAACTCCTGTGCTTTACCCTTGTCCCCCCCACTTTTCTGCTGGGGACCCTGCCCACCTTTGGCTGAGTCTCCCCCAAACGCTTTCTTGTGGACCCTGGTACTCACCCAGCGGTCCGCCTCCATAGCAAGCTTCCTGGGGTCAGTTAGCTTACTATCCACTAGGTGCTGGCGCAGATCTGTAAAACATAAACTAGACAAGTGCTCCCATGCAATCAAATTGTAGAGCCCCTGAAGATCTGTTACATTACTGCCCTTCAACCAACCATCCAGCGACCTACAGAACATATCCACACATTCCAACCAAGTGTTGGCCTCAGACTTTTTACTGGACCTAAACTGATCCCTGTACTTTTCAGGAGTGAGCCCATACCTAGTGAGGAGAGCGTCTTTCATGTCAGCATAGGTGAGGTCCTGCCCCTTACCCAAAGCTATCAAAGTATCCCTAGCTTCCTCTGGAAAGACATGCCACAACCCCGCTCCCCAGTTCCTCTCAGGGACCCCATTCATATGAATAGACGACTCGTACCCTTGAAACCACCTTTGTATGTCATCACCCTTTTTGTACTCTTTGCCTACATTCTTGGGGATGTGTACAATCCTGTCTGTGTGTGCTGAAGAATTGCTGCCACCATCTGAACCGGATCTACTCTTTAGCTCCAGCTCCTTGATCATTCTCTCATGATCTAGTACCATTTTCCTTTCCTCCATGGCTATTCTTTTTTCTTCCCTCTCACTTTCTATTCTGAGTTTCTCCAATTCAAACCTCCTTACTTCCCGCCTGTCCTCCAGCTCCTCTGGGGACAAACTACTGCTGCCTGGCCTGGAGGGTTCCCCCCCTCCCAAAAGCACATCTACCCTAGGAACAGGCTCCTCCACCTCTCCATTGAGATCACCAGATTGCCCACTGGCATGTCTGGCTGCTACCCAGGCCCTCAGTGCCTTTTGTAGCTCATCCTTCCTGGTGAGGCCTCTGACCTGGACTTTCAGGTTCTTGCAAATCGATTTTAACTCCTTTACATTGTAGGCTTCCAATCGATCCTCCTCAAAGGCAATTTCTACTGATGCAACCGATGATGCAATTGATTCAGGCATGTTGAAGTAGCAAGTTCAAACTGGCAAGATCAAAAATAGGCCAAAAAGAAAAAGAACCTGTAAGTGGCACGTAATGGTCTACGATATGGTAATAGTGCACACCAATCACTGTAAGTCAAGTGCAAACACAAGTCCTATCCTCACCGCTGACAACCAATGTTAGAAATGGGATTTTTGGTAGGCTAGGGCATGTGCCAAAGCCAGGCAGAAACCACCACTCTAGTCGGGATAAGGGAGTTACACTCCTAAAAAAAAACCTGCTCACCCCCTTGGTAGCTTGGCACGAGCAGTCAGGCTTATCTTAGAGGCAGTGTGTAAAGCATTTGCACATAACCAACAGTAATATAATGTAAGCACTACAAAAGGACCCCACACCAGTTTAGAAAAATAACCAATATTTTTATATACTCAAGATGAGACCAAATACGATAAAAATCCACAATACAGTACTTTAAAAGTGATTACGTTGCAAGATAACTTCTTCTTTGTAGGAATAGTTCAAAAACAAAGTTCAGTACGAGTCGGTAGCTCCGTCCGAGTCTACCGCGATGCTGAAAACCACAGAATCTAACAGTTCCAGCCGACTGCGTCGATACGGGCCAGCAGAGTCGTGAACAGACTCGGTCACAGTACCTTTTCTCGTTGTGGCGGGCATGGAGTGTGCGAGCCGGTCGGCGTACGTCGCGGTTGCGGTGCAAGATGGAAGCGGTGCAGGGCGCGGTGTCCTCTCGATGCGGTGCAGGCAGCGGCTCGGTGACAATCGTGCAGACGGAGTCGGTGAGTCCAAGGCGTGCGGGGCAGGGTGAGACGGTGCTCGATGCGGTGCTGGCAGGTTGCGATGCAGGCGACCAAGCCGGAGTGCGGGAGCTGGCGTTGGACAGCGGTGCGAGTCGGAGCGGTGCATCGCGAAGCGTGCGAGCGGTGCCCCAACTGCGATGCGGTCACGATTGTTGAGCCAGTTGCAGCGACAGCGTTGGTCTGGTCCGGCTGGTACAGTGAAGCGATGCGATGCGAACTGCGGGGTCCTCAGGTCACGGTGCAAGCAGCGGCTCGGTGGCGATGGCGTCGGACGCCGTCGTCGGTGAGACCAGGGTTGCGGTGCGAGATGCAGACAGTGCGGTCTGCGGTGCAAACAGGACACCGGGCCAGCGATCGAGTCGGTTGACGGAGTCGGCTGCGGTTCCCTTCCTCTGTGGCAACTGAAACAGCAGTTCCAGAAGCAGTACCCAGAGGGTTGTGAAGTCTTTGCAGGCCCTGAGACTTCTTAACAGGAGGCCAGCTCGGTTCCAGGCCCTTGGAGATTCTCAGCACAAGTAATAGAAAGTTCAGTCCAGTCCTTTCACTGCCCAAGGCAGAAGCAGCAACTGCAGGCCAACCCAACAAAGCAACAACTCAGCAAAGGGGCAGTACTCCTCCTAGCAGTTCTCCAGCTCTTCTTCTTGGCAGGTTCCTTGATTCCAGCGAGATCTAAAATTCTGGGGTTTGGGTCCCCCTTTTTATCCTCAATTTCTCTTTGTTCTCTGAAGGCAGAGAGGCCTTTGCCTAGTCCAAACCAGTTCTGGTCAGTCCTGGAGCACTTTGTTGACAAGTCTCCTTCCTTTCTTTCAGAGAGTAGGCCAGGGACATCAGACGCACCACAGGAGGTGGAGCCAGCATTGTGGAGGGAAGGCACTGTCCTATTCAGGTCCCAGGTGCAACTCCTCCCACCCATCTACATGTAGATCTTGCTATTCAGCCCTGTGCTGACTCACCCTGTCTCCTGGCATCCCCCAGCCCCTGTCACTCACACTCCAGACAAGGAATACACAACCTAGCAGAGGCAGGCTTGGATGGTTAGACAAGAAAATACCCACTTTCTAAAAGTGGTATTTTCAAACACAGAATGTTAAAACCAACTTTACTAAAAGATGCATTTTATCATTCTGAGTCCAGGCATACTAAACTCGAATTTCTACCATGTTCCCTGGGTCAGTTAGGATTATAAGCTGTAATAATCAAAACTGCCCATTCTGGCCTATGGGGAACAGGTAGCCTTGCAATAGTGAAAAACGAAATAGGCTGTAATTCACTATCAGGACATGCCACACACACCAGGGCATGTCCTACCTTTCACATACAATGCACCCTGCCCACAGGGGTACATTGGGCCTACCTTAGGGGTGACTAACATGTAGAAAAGGGAAGGTTTAGGGACTTGCAAGTGTGTGCACTTGCCAAGTCGACATGGCAGCTCCAGGCTGCGCACAGGCTCTGCAATGGCAGGCCAGAGTTATACTTTACGGGCTGTTTGCGTGGGTGGCACAATCCAGTGCTGCAGCCCACCAACAGCATTTGATCTATAGGCCCTGGCACTCGCAGTGCACTCTACTAGGGACTGACACATAGATCAAATAGGCCAATCATGGAAATACCAATCCATACACATTTTAGACAGGAGCACTTGCACTTTCCCACTGGACAGCTGTCAGGGTCTAAATCCCTTTTGCTGTCTGAACCACACAGGAGCAGAATGACGCTAGGTCCCAATACCCTTCTCAGAACCAACCCTGCTAGGTCTTTTAGTATTCCATTGCAGGTAAGTTCTAAGGGGGGAAAAGGGGTTGGGGACAGAGAAGAGACTGCTCCAATATTCTGCCTGTTCAGCTACGTCTTCTTCTTCTTACTGGACTGCAACATTAACATGTAAAAACCTTTATTTATTGTGCCTTTTAACTTACTGTTTTTTCTATGGTGTATAAATAACTTATCTTACCAGAATGTTTACTGAAGCTTACTTCTCTTCTACTTCTCATGTATTGTTTGCTAGGTTGTATGAGAAGTCTTCACTCAGATCTCTTTCCTTTTCGTTCTCAGGTACAATCTGCACTTGATCCTGCTATTCCTTAATGTAAGAAAGATAAGGTAAGTATTTATTTCTGTATTCCTAATTTATGTATTATTTGGGTTTCTCTTTCTTTCTATTAACTCACTGTTAAGAGACTGGAGTGGGCCTTGAACTGGGGTTTCTGTAGTAGGATGACTGGTTTTCTGTCTTTAATTAGTTTTTTAAACAATGCTTCAGAACTTAGGTTAAATGTTAAAAGGAAGCGTTCCTTTTATTCAGGCCTTTGGTTTTAATGTTTGCTGGAAGCACTGCCATACGTGAGGAGAACATTACTGGAGTTCTTTAACACATGGCATGAGAAAGAAACATGCCGGGCCTTTGACCCTGACTTCACCTTTTAATTAATTCTCAGAAGAGTGAACAAGTTTCAGTCTAAGAAGACACTGCGTGTTGAAAGGTCACGCCTGCGTCTGACAGATTCTGGAACAGCTGAAAAAGACAGCTGATTCAAAAAGCTTTTTATTTAATCTTCTCAGCTAAGGAAAGCAATTACTGAAAAAAGTATTTCCAGTTTTCAAACGAAGGAAAATATATTCTGACTTGTTTCCTTTTTTCTCTTTAAATAGAAATTTACCTCTGACACAATAACCTTTTCTCACAGAATGTTTTATATTAGCTACAAGTTTAACACTAACCTGATTAGTGAGGGAATGTAGTTCCGACGAAGCTAACCCCGATTTTATCGCAACTACCCTAACTGACTTCCACGACGCTGGGAAAACAGGTGCTCTTCAAATTATTTCTTCAGTGAAGTGCACAGTGGAATGTTGAAGCACACTTCACCTGATGTCATGAAGCCTAAAAGACTAGACTGCTAACAGTGGTGTGCTGTCGCAGTATGTGCATGTTGGCAGCCATCTTGGAGTTCCATCGGTGCCAACAAGCACTCCAGCTTGAGGGATTATCTGACTTTTGGTAAGTTTGTAGGGGGAAAATGGTAGCCAGCATACAGTTAGAAGGAGGAAACCTCCCGTGAGTCCTGACAGTACCCCCTCCCAACGGGGTTTCCTCCGGTCGTGGTTTGGCAGGGAATTTGGCATGAAAGGCTCTAATTAAACGGGGGGCATGGACATTAGTACTCTTTTCCCAGGAACGTTCATCAGGTCCATAACCTTGCCAATCAATGAGGTAGAAAATTTCATTGCGGATGAGTTTTGAATCCAAAATTCGTTTAACTTCGTACTCCGCCTCACCATTAACCATCAGAGGATCAGGAGGGGAAACCCTACGCAACCCCGGTTGAATTGGTTTAAGGAGAGAAACATGAAATACTGGATGAATTTTGGTAGAACCAGGAAGAGATAGTTGATAAGTGACTGGATTTATGACCTTCTCAATTGGATAAGGACCCATAAAACGAGGCTGAAATTTACGGGGACCTTTGAGTCTGAGATTTTTTGTACTCAACCAGACTAAGTCTCCTACATGAAGCTCAGGTTCTTTTTTACGTTTTCGGTCAGCGAAGTGTTTGTAACGATCCTTCGCGATCGACAAATTCTGGGTTACTGAGTGATGAATTTTAGTTAACTGTCGGGCAATATCTTGAACAGCAGGAACATTAATATCATCAAAATTAGCATGAGAATTGGGATGTCTGCCTGAGTTTATAAAGAAAGGGAGTGGCCAGTGGATACATTTAGAGCATTATTGTGAGCATACTCCGCAGTCCATAAGTGGTCAGGCCAGTCACCCTCCTCATCTAACAAATAAAGTCTGAGGTGTTGTTCTAGGTCTTGGTTAATGCGTTCAGTCTGACCATCAGTTTCTGGGTGAAAACTGGTGGAATAACGATGGTCAATATTAAGGCCTTTGATGTAAGCCTTCCAAAATCGTGATAGGAACTGAGAGCCCCTGTCTGAAACGAGGACCCTAGGAATCCCATGAAGGCGAATAACATGTTGATTGAAAAGTTGGGACAATTGTTTAGCAGTGGGTGTACCTTTGAAGGGTATATAATGTGCCATCTTACTAAAAGTGTCGACAACTACAAGAATGGTATCATACCCATGGGAAGAAGGTAGATCAACAATCAAATCTAAGGAGACTGTGTGCCAAGGATATGGGGGGTTGGCATGGGTTGTAGGAGACCTTTAGGAGCTTGTCTGTCCGATTTTCCCCGTGCACAAATTTCACAGCCTAACACATATTGACGGACGTCTCGGCACATGTATGGCCACCAGAAACGACGTTTGAGTAATTCTTCGGTTTTCACAACACCTTTGTGGCCAGCCAGAGGGTTGTCGTGACATTCCTGCATTGCCTTCAGCTGAAGCTCCTTGGTGGGTAAATACAGGGTGGTACCTAAATAGGGGAGGCCATTGCGAATGAAACGTTGTGGATCTTCTGTGGCCCAGTTCTCCATTTCAAGGTCGGTCATCAAATTTCGAACGTGATGTTCAAAAGGTTCTAAGGAGATAGTTCCAATGAATTTTCCATCAGGTATGATTTGCTGGTTTTCAATGACTGAAGTTTGATTTTCTGTGTCGAGTCTAGAGAGGACATCAGCCTTTCCATTCTTGGATCCGGGACGAAAAGTGATAACAAAATCAAAGTCCGCGAAGTAAAGAGACCAACGCAGCTGACGTGGTGTGAGAGTTCGAGCAGATCGCAAAAATTTTAGGTTGCGGTGGTCCGTAAACACCGTTACAGTGTGTTTTGCCCCCATTAAGTAATGCCTCCAATCTTTGAAGGCATCTTTGATTGCCAAGAGTTCTTTTTCTGTAATCGTATAGTTGCATTCCGCAGGGTTGAGTTTGCGGGACCGATATGCCACCGGGTGTAACTGTCCCGTGTCCTTGTGCCTCTGAGAAAGTATTCCCCCGATGGCTAGGTCCGATGCGTCTGTCTCCAAATAAAAAGGCTCAGAGGGATCTGCATGAAGCAGCACCGGTGCTGTGGTGAAACTGTCCTTCATCAACTGAAAAGCTTCTTCTGCTTCTTCTGACCATTGGAACGGAACTCCTTTCTTCAGAAGACGAGTCAGCGGAAGTATCTTATTGGAGAATCCATTAATGAATCGTCTGTAAAAATTAGAGAATCCGATAAAGCTTTGAACCTCTTTGATACTGGTAGGAGATTTCCAGTCTGTTATCGCCTTCACTTTTTGCTCATCCATTCGAACTCCTGCAGGTGATAACACAAAACCTAGGAATTCTACTGTATCTGTGTTGAAGAGGCATTTCTCCAATTTAACGTATAGAGAGTTCTCTCGTAGACGTTGTAAAACTGCTCTGACCTGGTTGTGATGTTCTTCAACCGTGTTGGAATAAATCAGGATGTCATCTATGTATACTATAGCGCATCGGTCAATGAATTCACTTAAAACATCATTGATAAAGTACTGGAAGGCCGCTGGTGCGTTACAGAGACCATATGGCATCACAAGATACTCATAAAGGCCAAATTTGGTCCTGAACGCAGTCTTCCACTCGTCGCCTTCCCGGAGTCTAATCAAGTGGTACGCTCCTCGTAGGTCTAGGCGAGTGTATATCTTTGCTTCCTTCACTTGATCAATTAGTACTGAAATGAGAGGCAATGGATAACGATTCTTCACAGTTATCCTGTTAATCGCTCTAAAGTCAATACAAGTCCTGAGATCTCCCCCTTTTTCGGCACGAAAAAAAGTGGGGAAGAGACAGGGGACTGCGACGGTCGGATAAATCCGTTCTCCAGATTCTTAGCTAGGTATTCCTTCAAATGGATGTTTTCCTTCTCCGTTAATGCGTAAACTCTGCTGCATGGTAGATTAGCCCCTGGTTCTAGATCAATTTTGCAGTCATAGGGCCTGTGGGGGGGTAACGTCTCTGCCTTTTTCTCATCAAAGACGTCTGCAAAGTCTTGGTATTCATCTGGTATCATGGTAGTTTGGATCGCACATACCGAACCTCCACCTTCACACAATTGGGTGGCAGCGCAGATTACAGAAGAATGTGTCTGGTCGTCGAAACAATTTTTGGTGCAGTAGTCTGAATTTAATTGAATAGTTTGGGCTCCCCAATCAATTAACGGGTTGTGTTCCGTTAGCCATGGTAGACCTAGAATCAGTTGAAATTGGGGGCGTCTATTAAATTAAATTGCAAGGTCTCTTGGTGTCCTTCGACAGTAGTCATGTGTACCAATTCAGTATGACTGGTTATGGGCCCTGAAGTTAAATCCGTACCATCCACCGCTCTGACCTTCTCACTTTTCTCCTTCTTGATAGCTTGTAAACCGATCAGGCTAGCGAATTTGTGGTCGGAGAAATTACCTGTTGCCCCAGAATCTACCATGACGATGATTCCTGTCAAAACCACATCTCTAAACCTTAAGGTCACAGTCATAACCAAATGGGGAGAGGAGACTTGTAGTGTGTTTGCCAATTGGTGATTTGTTGGAGTCGTTTTTCCATTAAATCGCTCTGGAGGGGCAAGAGGAATTACTGGGGATAATGAGTGGATTACTTGTGTGGGGGCAAAGGATGAAGTGCTGATGTTAGGACTCTGGGTTTCAAAGGATGCGGTGCTTGGCCTAGATCCCAAAGCTGGTGTTCCCGTTTTAAAGGTTATTATCTCCTGTCTTAGTATTTTATTTTCCTCTCTGACTGCCTCCAAGTCCCTTTGTATATTACTCAAAATCTCGCCCAAATTTTTTAAATCAAGTCCTTCTGCCATTCTGCTCAGGTGCTTGTACCAACGTGGGCACTTCACTCTGTCAGGGTCTAAATCCCTTTTGCTGTCTGAACCACACAGGAGCAGAATGACGCTAGGTCCCAATACCCTTCTCAGAACCAACCCTGCTAGGTCTTTTAGTATTCCATTGCAGGTAAGTTCTAAGGGGGAAAAGGGGTTGGGGACAGAGAAGAGACTGCTCCAATATTCTGCCTGTTCAGCTACGTCTTCTTCTTCTTACTGGACTGCAACATTAACATGTAAAAACCTTTATTTATTGTGCCTTTTAACTTACTGTTTTTTCTATGGTGTATAAATAACTTATCTTACCAGAATGTTTACTGAAGCTTACTTCTCTTCTACTTCTCATGTATTGTTTGCTAGGTTGTATGAGAAGTCTTCACTCAGATCTCTTTCCTTTTCGTTCTCAGGTACAATCTGCACTTGATCCTGCTATTCCTTAATGTAAGAAAGATAAGGTAAGTATTTATTTCTGTATTCCTAATTTATGTATTATTTGGGTTTCTCTTTCTTTCTATTAACTCACTGTTAAGAGACTGGAGTGGGCCTTGAACTGGGGTTTCTGTAGTAGGATGACTGGTTTTCTGTCTTTAATTAGTTTTTTAAACAATGCTTCAGAACTTAGGTTAAATGTTAAAAGGAAGCGTTCCTTTTATTCAGGCCTTTGGTTTTAATGTTTGCTGGAAGCACTGCCATACGTGAGGAGAACATTACTGGAGTTCTTTAACACATGGCATGAGAAAGAAACATGCCGGGCCTTTGACCCTGACTTCACCTTTTAATTAATTCTCAGAAGAGTGAACAAGTTTCAGTCTAAGAAGACACTGCGTGTTGAAAGGTCACGCCTGCGTCTGACAGATTCTGGAACAGCTGAAAAAGACAGCTGATTCAAAAAGCCTTTTATTTAATCTTCTCAGCTAAGGAAAGCAATTACTGAAAAAAGTATTTCCAGTTTTCAAACGAAGGAAAATATATTCTGACTTGTTTCCTTTTTTCTCTTTAAATAGAAATTTACCTCTGACACAATAACCTTTTCTCACAGAATGTTTTATATTAGCTACAAGTTTAACACTAACCTGATTAGTGAGGGAATGTAGTTCCGACGAAGCTAACCCCGATTTTATCGCAACTACCCTAACTGACTTCCACGACGCTGGGAAAACAGGTGCTCTTCAAATTATTTCTTCAGTGAAGTGCACAGTGGAATGTTGAAGCACACTTCACCTGATGTCATGAAGCCTAAAAGACTAGACTGCTAACAGTGGTGTGCTGTCGCAGTATGTGCATGTTGGCAGCCATCTTGGAGTTCCATCGGTGCCAACAAGCACTCCAGCTTGAGGGATTATCTGACTTTTGGTAAGTTTGTAGGGGGAAAATGGTAGCCAGCATACAGTTAGAAGGAGGAAACCTCCCGTGAGTCCTGACAACAGCAGTGAGGAAAGTGCGCAGAATCATTACACCAGCAAAAACAGAGTCAAAGACAAGAGGTCAGAAAGCAAAAAGTCAGGGGAAACACGCCAAAAGATGCCAAGTCTAACACATGTCCCCTCCAGCTGAAAGTAGGGAGAACTACCCAACCCCATTGCAGTTCTCTTCACTAAGGCGGAAGAACCTGGACAGACCATCTGCGTTGGCGTGTTCTGTACCAGGGCGGTGTTCCACCGTAAAGTCCATTCCCTGTAGGGAGATGGACCACCTCAGCAGTTTTGGATTCTCACCCCTCATTTGCATCAACCATCTGAGGGGCCTGTAGTCCGTCTGAACCCGGAAGTGAGTCCCAAACAGGTATGGTCTCAGCTTCTCCAGTGCCCAGACCACAGCAAAAGCTTCTCTTTCTATGGCACTCCACCTCTGTTCCCTGGGGAGTAGTCTCCTGCTAAGGAAGACTACAGGCTGATCCAGGCCCTCTTCGTTCAGTTGTGAGAGCACCGCTCCCACACCATGCTCTGAAGCGTCAGTCTGCACGACGAATTCCTTGGAGAAGTCAGGTGCCTTGAGCACGGGCGCCGTGCACATGGCTGCCTTCAGGGCATCAAAAGCTTTCTGTCAGGACTCAGTCCAAATCACTTTCCTGGGCTGCTTCTTCGAAGTCAGCTTTGTTAAGGGGGCAATGATGGTGCCATAGCCCTTAACAAATCTCCTATAGTAGCCGGTGAGACCTAAGAAGGCTCTCACCTCTGTCTGGGTCTTGGGGGGCTCCCAAGCCAGAATGGTGTCAATCTTGGGTTGTAGGGGTGCCACCTGGCCGCTTCCTACCTGGTGTCCCAAGTACACCACAGAACCCTGCCCCATCTGGCACTTACTGGCCTTGAACGTGAGGCCTGCACCTTGCAGAGCCCTCAACACTTTCTCAAGGTGCTGTAAATGTTGTTCCCAGCTGGAACTGAACACAGCAATGTCATCCAGGTAGGCGGCACTGAAATCCTCCAGCCCAGCCAACACCTGATTGACCAACCTCTGAAAGGTGGCAGGGGCATTCTTCAACCCAAAGGGCATCACCCGGAATTGGTAATGACCTTCTGGGGTTGAGAATGCTGATCTCTCCTTGGCCCCATCGGTTAAGGCAATCTGCCAGTACCCAGACGTTAAATCAAACGTGCTGAGGAACCGGGCAGCTCCCAACCGATCAATGAGCTCATCAGCTCTGGGGATGGGGAGCACGTCAGTCCTGGTGATTGCATTGAGCCCACGGTAGTCCACACAGAACCGCAGTTCTGGGGTGGCACCGGGTGCAGCAGCCTTTGGGACCAAGACCACTGGGCTGGCCCAAGGACTGTTGGAGGGCTCAATCACCCCTAACGCCAACATCTTAGAGACCTCCTCCTTGATGCTGGCCCTGACCCGGTCAGTCAACCTGTAAATCTTGCACTTCACAGGAGGGCTGTCACCAGTGTCCACGTCATGGGTACACCAGTGAGTAACACCGGGGGTCAGAGAGAACAATGGGGCGAACTGTCCCAACAACTGGTGACAGTCCCCCTGCTGCTCCTGAGTCAGTGTAGGGGAGAGGATCACACCCTCTACTGACCCATCATGCTCCTTGGTAGACAGGAGGTCAGGGAGAGGCTCACTCTCCTCTTCCACCCCATCATCTGTCGCCAAGAGCATACTCACTTCGGACCTCTCGAAGTGGGGCTTTAGGCGGTTCACGTGAAGAACCCTCAAAGGGTTCCTTGGAGCCTGCAAATCCACCAGGTAGGTGACGTCACTTTTGCGCTCCACCACCTCATATGGCCCAGTCCACTTGTCCTGCAAGGCACAAGGTTCCACTGGGGCCATGACCCACACTTTTGCCCAGGTTGAAATTCGACCAGAGTGGCATTCTGGTCATACCACCTTTTCATTTCTTCCTGGCTTGCTTCTAGGTTCGCCTGAGCGAGTTTCCTGAAGCGGGCAGTTTGGTTTCTAAAGGCCAGCATGTAACTAAACACATCCTGGGGAGTTTTCCTGGGAGCTGCCTCCCAGCCTTCCTTTACCAAACTCAGAGGTCCTCTGACAGGGTGGCCATACAGGAGCTCAAAAGGGCTGTACCCAAGAGACTTCTGAGGCACCTCCCTGTATGCAAAGAGCAGGCATGGCAAGAGGACGTCCTACTTACGCCTCATGGGTTCTGTTAGACCCTTGATCATGCCCTTCAAGGTCTGGTTGAATCTCTCCACCAGACCGTTTCCTTGGGGGTGGTAAGGAGTGGTGAACTTGTAGGTTACACCGCACTCCTTCCACAGGGATGTCATATACTTGGATATGAAATTGGTCCCCCTATCAGAAACCACCTCTCTGGGGAATCCCACACGGGAAAAGATCCCCATTAACGCCCGGCCCACCACTGGCGCCGTCGTGGTCCAGAGAGGGATTGCCTCAGGGTACCGGGTGGCATGGTCCACCAAGACCAGGATGTACCTGTTGCCCATGGCTGTCTTGGGATCCAGTGGCCCCACAATATCCATCCCTACCCTTTCAAAGGGTGTTACAACAACAGGAAAAGGTTGGAGAGGAGCTTTGACCTTCCTCCCACTCTTACCACTTGCCTGGCAAGTTTGGCAAGACCTACAGTGTGCATCTGACTGCCTTCGCATTTGGGGCCAAAAAGTGGGTGACAAGCCTGTCAAAGGTCTTGTCCTGCCCCAAATGTCCTGCCAAAGGCACGTCATGAGCCAGACCCAGTAGGAAAGTCCTGAAGCGCTGGGGTACCACCAGCACATGGGCTGACCCAGACTCAGCAACCTTAGGCTCACTGTATAGGAGACCATTCTCCCAGTAGATCAGATGTGACCCGGACTGATTACCAGCTGCCTGGTCTGCAGCCTGCCGCCGCAGACCCTCCAGAGTAGGGCACTCGTTCTGCTCCCTGCAGAACTCCTCCCTGGTGGGACCCCCTTCTTGCTGCCAATGGGTCAGCTCAGAGATGTCTCCCAGTTCGGCTACCTGCTCCCCTGTAGGCACCGGGGCGTCCCCCTTGAGGTCCGCCTCCTCCCGGTCCGTGGGAACTTCGAGGGCCGGTTTCCCGTGCTCCCTGCCTTTCCTCTTGGCAGGGACTTGGGCCATTGTTCCAGGCTCCAAGTCCTCTTGATCACCCTTCCTGGCTGCCATTGACCGAGTAGACACGCATGCCCACTCTGGCAACCCAAGCATCTCCAAGTGAGACCTGAGCTCAACATCCTTCCATAAGGACTGCTCCAGGTCGTTACCTAGCAGACAATCTACAGACATGGTGGGGCTCACAACCACCCTCAAGGGACCTGAGACCCCCCCATTCAAAGGGAACCTGCGCCACCATACACTGGCGCTCAGAGTTGTCTACAGCAACTACTTGGTGGAATGCCCCTGGGACTACCTGCTTCTCAGAGACCAGGTGACACCGGACTGAGGTCACACTGGCTCCAGTATCTCTGAGAGCCTCTACCCTGTTCCCATTGATGGTCACCCAGGTGCTATATTTCTTTGTGTTAGGGGGCACCTGGTTTCCTGGGACCATCTCACTGTCCCCTAGTGAGACAAGGGTCATTTCTGCGGGATCCCCACCCTCCTGTGGGCACCCCTCCTCCCCAAGCGCTACACTAGCCAACACTTTGGACTGTCCACCGGTGGGTGGCTGTGTCCCCTTTGGGCACTTGGGGTCCCCCTTGAAGTGACCTACCTGGTCACATGCATAACACTTGCGGGGGCCGGTATCAACAGGCTTTCCTGTAGAGACCACTTTCTTCTTATCACCGGGGGGCTGGGAACCTTTACCCTGGGTACTAGTTTGGGGCCCTTTAGAGAACTCCTGTGCTTTACCCTTGTCCCCCACTTTTCTGCTGGGGACCCTGCCCACCTTTGGCTGAGTCTCCCCAAACGCTTTCTTGTGGACCCTGGTACTCACCCAGCGGTCCGCCTCCATAGCAAGCTTCCTGGGGTCAGTTAGCTTACTATCCACTAGGTGCTGGCGCAGATCTGTAAAACATAGACTAGACAAGTGCTCCCATGCAATCAAATTGTAGAGCCCCTGAAGATCTGTTACATTACTGCCCTTCAACCAACCATCCAGCGACCTACAGAACATATCTACACATTCCAACCAAGTGTTGGCCTCAGACTTTTTACTGGACCTAAACTGATCCCTGTACTTTTCAGGAGTGAGCCCATACCTAGTGAGGAGAGTGTCTTTCATGTCAGCATAGGTGAGGTCCTGCCCCTTACCCAAAGCTATCAGAGTATCCCTAGCTTCCTCTGGAAAGAGAGGCCACAACCCCGCTCCCCAGTTCCTCTCAGGGACCCCATTCATATGAATAGACGACTCGTACCCTTGAAACCACCTTTGTATGTCATCACCCTTTTTGTACTCTTTGCCTACATTCTTGGGGATGTGTACAATCCTGTCTGTGTGTGCTGAAGAATTGCTGCCACCATCAAAACCGGATCTACTCTTTAGCTCCAGCTCCTTGATCATTCTCTCATGATCTAGTACCATTTTCCTTTCCTCCATGGCTATTCTTTTTTCTTCCCTCTCACTTTCTATTCTGAGTTTCTCCAATTCAAACCTCCTTACTTCCCGCCTGTCCTCCAGCTCCTCTGGGCACAAACTACTGCTGCCTGGCCTGGAGGGTTCCCCCCCTCCCAAAAGCACATCTACCCTAGGAACAGGCTCCTCCACCTCTCCATTGAGATCACCAGATTGCCCACTGGCATGTCTGGCTGCTACCCAGGCCCTCAGTGCCTTTTGTAGCTCATCCTTCCTGGTGAGGCCTCTGACCTGGACTTTCAGGTTCTTGCAAATCGATTTTAACTCCTTTACATTGTAGGCTTCCAATCGATCCTCCTCAAAGGCAATTTCTACTGATGCAACCGATGATGCAATTGATTCAGGCATGTTAAAGTAGCAAGTTCAAACTGGCAAGATCAAAAATAGGCCAAAAAGAAAAAGAACCTGTAAGCGGTACGTAATGGTCTGCGATATGGTAGTAGTGCACACCAATCACTGTAAGTCAAGTGCAAACACAAGTCCTATCCTCACCGCTGACAACCAATGTTAGAAATGGGATTTTTGGTAGGCTAGGGCATGTGCCAAAGCCAGGCAGAAACCACCACTCTAGTCGGGATAAGGGAGTTACACTCCTAAAATAACCCCTGCTCACCCCCTTGGTAGCTTGGCATGAGCAGTCAGGCTTATCTTAGAGGCAGTGTGTAAAGCATTTGCACATAACCAACAGTAATATAATGTAAGCACTACAAAAGGACCCCACACCAGTTTAGAAAAATAACCAATATTTTTATATACTCAAGATGAGACCAAATACGATAAAAATCCACAATACAGTACTTTAAAAGTGATTACGTTGCAAGATAACTTCTTCTTTGTAGGAATAGTTCAAAAACAAAGTTCGTACGAGTCGGTAGCTCCGTCCGAGTCTACCGCGATGCTGAAAACCACAGAATCTAACAGTTCCAGCCGACCGCGTCGATACGGGCCAGCAGAGTCGTGAACAGACTCGGTCACAGTACCTTTCTCTTTGTGGCGGGCACGGAGTGTGCGAGCCGGTCGGCGTACGTCGCGGTTGCGGTGCAAGATGGAAGCGGTGCAGGGCGCGGTGTCCTCTCGATGCGGTGCAGGCAGCGGCTCGGTGACAATCGTGCAGACGGAGTCGGTGAGTCCAAGGCGTGCGGGGCAGGGTGAGACGGTGCTCGATGCGGTGCTGGCAGGTTGCGATGCAGGCGACCAAGCCGGAGTGCGGGAGCTGGCGTCGGACAGCGGTGCGAGTCGGAGCAGTGCGTCGCGAAGCGTGCGAGCGGTGCCCCAACTGCGATGCGGTCACGATTGTTGAGCCAGTTGCAGCGACAGCGTCAGTCTGGTCCGGCTGGTACAGTGAAGCGATGCGATGCGAACTGCGGGGCCCACAGGTCACGGTGCAAACAGCGGCTCGGTGGCGATGGCGTCGGACGTCGTCGTCGGTGAGACCAGGGTTGCGGTGCGAGATGCGGACAGTGTGGTCTGAGGTGCAAACAGGACACCGGGCCAGCGATGGAGTCTGTTGCCGGAGTCGGTTGCGGTTCCCTTCCTCTGTGGCAACTGAAACAGCAGTTCCAGAAGCGGTACCCAGAGGGTTGTGAAGTCTTTGCAGGCCCTGAGACTTCTTAACAGGAGGCCAGCTCGGTTCCAGGCCCTTGGAGATTCTCAGCACAAGTAATAGAAAGTTCAGTCCAGTCCTTTCACTGCCCAAGGCAGAAGCAGCAACTGCAGGCCAACCCAACAAGGCAACAACTCAGCAAAGGGGCAGTACTCCTCCTAGCAGTTCTCCAGCTCTTCTTCTTGGCAGGTTCCTTGATTCCAGCGAGATCTAAAATTCTGGGGTTTGGGTCCCCCTTTTATCCTCAATTTCTCTTTGTTCTCTGAAGGCAGAGAGGCCTTTGCCTAGTCCAAACCAGTTCGGGTCAGTCCTGGAGCACTTTGTTGACAAGTCTCCTTCCTTTCTTTCAGAGAGTCGGCCAGGGACATCAGACGCACCACAGGAGGTGGAGCCAGCATTGTGGAGGGAAGGCACTGTCCTATTCAGGTCCCAGGTGCAACTCCTCCCACCCATCTACATGTAGATCTTGCTATTCAGCCCTGTGCTGACTCACCCTGTCTCCTGGCATCCCCCAGCCCCTGTCACTCACACTCCAGACAAGGAATACACAACCTAGCAGAGGCAGGCTTGGATGGTTAGACAAGAAAATACCCACTTTCTAAAAGTGGTATTTTCAAACACAGAATGTTAAAACCAACTTTACTAAAAGATGCATTTTATCATTCTGAGTCCAGGCATACTAAACTCGAATTTCTACCATGTTCCCTGGGTCAGTTAGGATTATAAGTTGTAATAATCAAAACTGCCCATTCTGGCCTATGGGGAACAGGTATCCTTGCAATAGTGAAAAACGAAATAGGCTGTAATTCACTATCAGGACATGCCACACACACCAGGGCATGTCCTACCTTTCACATACAATGCACCCTGCCCACAGGGGTACCTTGGGCCTACCTTAGGGGTGACTAACATGTAGAAAAGGGAAGGTTTAGGGACTTGCAAGTGTGTGCACTTGCCAAGTCGACATGGCAGCTCCAGGCTGCGCACAGGCTCTGCAATGGCAGGCCAGAGTTATACTTTACGGGCTGTTTGCGTGGGTGGCACAATCCAGTGCTGCAGCCCACCAACAGCATTTGATCTATAGGCCCTGGCACTCGCAGTGCACTTTACTAGGGACTGACACATAGATCAAATAGGCCAATCATGGAAATACCAATCCATACACATTTTAGACAGGAGCACTTGCACTTTCCCACTGGACAGCAGTGAGGAAAGTGCGCAGAATCATTACACCAGCAAAAACAGAGTCAAAGATGGGAGGTCAGAAAGCAAAAAGTCAGGGGAAACACGCCAAAAGATGCCAAGTCTAACAAGGACAAAGACTGTCTATCCTTGAAACCTATGTAAAGATGGAAACCTTGCTTCAACCCGGCATGTTTATATTTTTAGCTGTAAGAATGCACTGGTGTGGACTGTCCGTTGGCTGTTGTCCAACTACTCCTTACTGGAACTATAAGCTGGGGAGCCCCTAAATATTAATGATGATCTAAACTAACTCAAACCTTTGTAGGATGTTCTCTGGTGCTTCCTGAACTAAGAGAAAAAGGAGGGTAATTTCCTCAAACCTAGTACTAAGCCTAATGCCAGGCTCAAGCTCATCTAGAATGCCTCACTTGCTGCAGCTGGTCTTACCTGGATGGAAGTCCCCAGTGATCCATAAGAGTCCAAGGCCCAGCATTTATAATGACTGGGAGCTAAGTGGTGATGATGCCTGACAGACACACCCACTATGTCAGGATTTCACTGAAATTTGAGAGAAGGGCTCCGATTCTAACCTCACTCCTTGCCCTTTCAGTCAAATAAAATCTGTAGTGGACTCCAGAATCATAAGTGACTGTTCAAGGGGGAACTGGGGAAGGGAGGTCGAAAGAAAATAAATAATTTCCTTAAGAGCCCACTGTCCTCGAAGCACAGATTGGCAGAAGGTATGCAGCAAAGACCCTTTGGTCTGCAATGAACTATCCGGTAGCAATATCAGGCAAGGTACGATTAACATAAATGTATTTAAGTGCAAAAGGATAAAATGTATTGAGAGTATCAATAAAATAACATACCAGGTTATGGAAGTGGAGAGCCATGACTAGCTCCCAGATGGCCATCTGCCTCCAATAGCAGACATGCCAGGAACCAAGATGACTTGGAGTGTTTGAAGCTGGAGCAGGAATTATGGAATAACAGTAAGCAAAGCTCAGTATTTGTGGATGCAAGGGTTTACCTGAGCTGCCCTAACCACCTGAGGAAACTGAAGGAGAGCTAAAACATAAAAGGTGCAGGGAATGCAAACGATACAAATTACGTGACCGGAATAGAGAACTCTTCCACCTCTGTTGCTTGGTAAAGCATGACACTGTGCCTGATGCTTAAATCTTCCCAGTTCTTACTGATCCAGATGTATCCAGAATGTTCCAGCTTCTTTCAAAATGTTCTGACTTTTCCAGAATGTTCAATTTTTTCAAAATAATCGACATTTTTTCCACCTTGCTGCAGAAGTGCAGATCTGTGCTACTTTGTGATTATGCCTTCTTTCACCTCCCCAGCCACCATCGCGCTTTCTACCACAGTCTCCAAGGTTTGTCCATAGCGATCTTGTATTGTGGAGTCTATGAAATGCAACCAGGTTGCTGCGACATTGTATATGACCCCCGGAGAGCACGAACTCCAAGACTGCTGATGCACTCGCTGTGCAAAGTTTCAATTTGCTTATATCATTAACTTGTAGGCCTCCGACTTGCCATTATTTGGTACCCATTTACTACTACCTGACATGATGTTAGCATGGGTCCATGAGCACATAATGTGGCCTAGAGCTAAAAGAAGTCCCTGTCTTTCCATGGAGATGTCCAATATCTGGATGACCTATGTGCTAGTAAGAGCCAAGTAACCCAAAGTGGATTTGATTGGAACTAGTGTTAACACTTTTGTCTGTTGGCTCACAAACTTATTAACCTTGTGGGTCAGACATACAACTGCCTTCTTTAGTATTGAGAAATGTCTGCACTGACTGTGGAACCATTGACCTGGAGTTGGTAGAAAACCCTGTTGACAAGATTTCCATTTCTGATTAAAATGGCAAACCCTAATCCTAAACCGTGACTCAAATATATTTTCCCAGTTCCATACCTCTGAATGCTGTATTCTAAGACATTCGGGCCTAGACTTACAAAGGTTTTGTGTAGGGTTCATGGTATTTATTTTAACACAGACCAACGCAAAATCCTTTTTGGGATTTACAGACCAATGCAAATGGCATTTTGCATTGGTCTGCAACAGAAAGTAATGCAGAGCAATATGCTGTCTTGCATTACGTTACATCAGGGAGGTGTTCCATGGGTGGCACATGGACCTATGCATTTTAACGCCAATCCATATCTGCAAATGGAGACATGGATTGATGCCAAATTATGCGCCAACCTAAGCCTGGTGCAACAAGGAGTAGTATCTTTATTTCTCTTCGTTTTCTGGTGTGCTGCCTTCTGCAGGACACATAAATAGAGGAAATAGCCCTGGAACATAGTTTTTGTACAAGAAGGAACCCCATCTTGCACAAAACAATACAGAACACATTGTAGACATACTTTTACTATGGCACAAGGGTTCCTGCTTTGCCACATGGCAATACAAGGTGCGCCAGCACGTGGAGGGATGAGAACTTTGCCATATCTTTGTAGATGTGGCACAGTTCTGGTCACTCCAGTTCACACACTGCAGCACAGCAACTTTGCTTACTGCCCTGCAAATACGTTATCATGTCGGCAATGTGCGGACCTGAATGTCATTCTCTTTCAGTTGCTTTGCTTCCTTGAAGCATATCCACACAGATGCGTACAGCTCCTTCACTGTCCTTTTTGGGTACTACCACTATGGGAGAAACCCATGGTGTTTCACCAGTGGAGAGCGCAATGATATTATGTTTGAGTAAGGATTTAAGTTATTTTTCAACAGCTTCCTGGAAGTGAATGGCAATTCATCTGTGTCTTTGAGCAATAGGATTCATGAATGTGTAATTAGACTTTCATAATCTTGAGTTTTCCCAACCCTTGAGACAACGAAGGGAATTGACTTACTATTTTGTGATGAACATTTATGTTATAGCTCACAAATATCTGTCCCATATCAGCAGCTGTGCTGAAGCGAGTAAACAGGCAGTTGACACCATACCTTGAAGTACATGAATGGGTGCTTGCACTTTTATTTTCTTATGCCTCATCGTTGCTAAAAATGAGCCCTGACTCTTTGTGGGCATCGATTCAGCCCACATGTACACTTTAGTTTTTGATGGTGTAATTTGAGGCAATGGAGACAGTTCATTATATTTCTTCTCAGGCATAATATTTATTGACTCACTGCTATTGATAATGAAAGGCATTGAACAACCATTGACTTTTAGTGTGATTTTCAGACAATGTTTGAATGACTTTGGTGCTTTGTCATGTCGATTTCTCTTGGACCAGTGTTCTTCCTCACAGGCTCATCAACATGGCACAACCATCTTCTTCACTTTCACTTGATATTGATACGGAAGAACTATTTGACGAAGATTTAGATGTCGATCGACTTTGTTTGGGGTTGATTTGCCTCAGCTGATGCGTCGCTTGGCCTTATGGGCGTGCATCGAATGTCTATTCTGGAACGTTTGGGCGGCCATTTTGTCTTTGCACCATGACACACTTACTTTTTTCCTCGCTTTGCACACCGTCACAAAATGGTTCTCCTTTCCACAGCCTTTGTAGATTTGCCCAATGGCAGAACACATAGCTTCGTATGGAAAGGAAAATCCACACCTGAAACACAACTTATTTTTCTATGGAGAATTCCCTCTGAGTCTCTTGGCTTTGTGCTTTGACTTATTTCTCACATTCATGACTGACTCACTGTTGGGCACCTCAAGCCTCCATGTCAGCAGCTTGTCGATCAGTACGGCCTTCAGCTCTGGCAGCCATGAGAATTCGCTCCAGACTAGGAGTGTTTCTCAGCAATTATCGTCTGAACAAATCTGACAAGCAACCGTCAATCACTCTGAGGCGTATAGCTTCCTCATCATTAAATTCATTGAACTTACAGTGTTTGATTAGCGTATACAGTCACTCAACAAATTTGTCGATGGTCTCACCAGCTTTCTGTCATTCTTGACTGAAGATGTACCTTCATAATCTACATTTGATATTGGATTGAATTTGACATTCAAGGCTGATTTGATTTAACTGTATGTAATTTCGGCAGCTCACTGCATTTTCTTGAAGATATCTTTTACACCTTCACCAGCAAGATTCTTAAGGTACTTGATAATCTTCTTGTTATCTACTTCCTTAATCATATCAATGAAATCATCAAATATCTCTATCCAGGAAGTCAATCTGTCGCCAATATCCAACTTTTTGTCAGTATCGAATGGTGGTGGTAGTTTCAAGAAGGGGGCAACATTGTAACCATTGGCGGAGCTTACTGACATGGAGAGTATACTTCTCTCCAATGTTGCTTGGTGATCTTGTTTATGTAAACCATCTCTGAGGCTTTGCGACGTGCTGGCCTCTGGATCATCTTTGATGATGACAAGAAACGGGACCCCTCTCATAGTTTCCATTGGAGAAGCAAACTGTCACGATTCTGATCACTGCTCTCTGCTTTCTGCACTTCGGAAGCCTTTGGAGTTGGTCTGAATCCCACTCGGCAGCTTTGAAGGGCTGCCACTTTGGACATGGATGGCTCTGCAAGCACAACCTGAGTGCTTTCTCTGGGGTCACTCCCTCCAGCGCTTGGGCAACTCTTTACTCAGTACTGGTAAGCAAATGACCTTTTCTTGTATCACTGTGCCTTTCAGCGTCTCTTTGTGCTTTCTGACACCTGGCTGATCTATGCCTCACAGCACTCCTGTTCGCAGTGTTATTTTGCACTTTGCTGCTCTTTCAAAACTGGGTTGCATCCATCTATTGCGTTATCACTCAGTATGAATGTATGGCTTTAAGTTGCGTAGTAGCGCAGTACCTCTTTGTGCAGCATCCTAGCATGTTCTCTGCCACTGATGTGTAAAATTGTCAGTCAAGCTTTCATTAACATCAAATGCTTTTCACTGTACTGGGGCTGCGCTTTGACTCCACATACGCCAAACGTCGATTCTACACTTCGACAGAAGCACACGTGGCATGCACAAGCAATTTGCCAGACCATGGCAAACTTTCTGGAAGAGCACTGTCGATCTTCGGGTTACTGATCCCCTATCTCATCACCAGTTGTAGCGTCCTCCCCACTTGCTAATGACTATGCCACACATGGTGCTTAGTATAATACGTCTTTATTCTTCTGCGTGCAACCACGAACTCAACATTCTAAACCTGTATTCACTTCACTCTAATGCTTACGTCAGAGTTCTATGGAGTCCAACAGGAGCCTCAACGGTTCCGTCATTACAAACTCACAGCACTACACTTGGGTGCCCAGTGTTGCAATTGTATTTCATTGTATCATTTTGTTGCTCTTTGGATTTATGTGTTTTTCTAGTTTGACTACAGTTGCAGTTGTACATAAATGTATGTTATGTATGTGTTGGTATTATTAAAGTGTTGCTCTTTTATGTAAAATAACAACTCTGACTGGATATTCCCTTCTCGTCTACATCTGTTATAATGAGTTGTGCAGTACCTTGAACCAACCTTAGCCTTGACTGCTCAACAGAGCTGCCTGGAGAGTCAGTGAGGCATGGAAGGACAATTTTTCATTGCAGACTGAGTACCCAGAGTCCTGGTTAGTGTCCAGCTATTGCAATCTAAATGTTGATATTGCTTGTGTGTGCTTGTCACTGCAAGTATCAGGTAAAATGTTTAACATATGGCCGCCATAAAGACCACAGTCCAACGAGGTAGAAACCAAAGAACCCAGGCTTGAGCAAAGGTATTTCGTGTGGAAAGCGGAAGAGGCTAAATACTAAGAAGATTCTAGCTTAGTTGTACCCTGGTGAATTCAGATATGATCACATGTGAGATGACAGAAAGTTAATTTAAGTTAAATATAAGTATAAAGTACTTAGAAATGGAGGTGGAGAAGCGGGCAAAGAAAGCAGAAGGCCTCCAGGGTTTCGTGACTTTTTTAGATCCATCTTAGAAGAAAGAAAAGAAATATTAGAACCCATGCTGTTCAAACAATGAAAGAGATAAAGCAGAGAAGAGCCTTAAGAAAGTAGGGTGGCGATATCTCCACAATTAAGGGCGCAGCAAGACAACACAGCAACAACTAGAAAAATATGAAGAGAAGCTGTAACCAAAAGGTTTTGGTGGAGTCTACTGATGGTCATGAAGGTATACTTGCTTTCTCTCTCTGCCTAGAATGAATGTGCCAGAACTAAACAGAAGAACTGCAAACACTGTTCCGAATGCTTCAGCTAGCAGATGTTAGTCCTGATGGTAGCCATGTAGTACCTCAAAAAGAAATTCAAAAGTCCCAAAGACAGCTTTACTGGAAGGAAAATTTTAGAAGTACCCAAAAAAGGAAAAACTGCCAACAAGTTGCTCTGGCGGGTCAGTCCTAATCTAACCTATAGCCAAAGCAGAGCAATTACTGTATTTGATTCCTGATACCAGGCCCTTAGCAAGAGCAAGAGGAAAAGGTGCGTAGAAAAGCATTAGGTTTCATTAGGTGAGGTCCCACACCGGGTAAGCCTCAGAAAACACTGGTGTGGCATTAATTTTGCATGACTCGGAATGGGCTCCTTCCGCCAAACATCCACAAATTAAATGCCTTCGGGTCATATTCTCAAGGACCCATCGCCGATTTATCGGCACTTTAGCGCCACAAATGTGGCGATAGACTTATCGCCCTATTTACAAGCTGGTGCAAACTGCCGACATCGCCAGTTTTCCTGCGATAGCTGCCGCAAAACACATCGCCACGGATGAGAGTGACAACTAACGCTAATGATATGCAGAGTAGGCGTTCCCATGCAAAAACACGAAAACACCACTTTGCGATATTTTCAACGACCAGCCAGATCAGCGATGCGATCCGAAAACAGGCGATAAGGCGCGTTAGCAGCAGGGATTCAACACCTGCCTTTTACTGGTATTAAGCAGGATGACAACCTGCAGTATGAAAGGGAGCCCAGCCTACAGCCACATCAGAAGACCAACAGATGCCATGGAGACAATGATCCTGCAGCCCGGAGACCCAAGAGGACCACAACACCCACCGCAACCACCCCCCCCCGGACCTTCCCCCCCAGGTCATGAAGTCCAGTAGTCAACGGTAGTGGAAAAACATAACTTTATTACAAATACATAAACAACAAGACGAAAAGCTCAGCCAACGCGTTCCATTCCCAACGGGGAACTTCACCAGGGCAACGTGTGGATCCAATAAACTGCAAATGCTGGGGGCACTCCCCAATACCATTCCATATCCCGAAATTAGTAGTCAGAAACCTGTTGGAGAAATGGTGATAATGGTCAAGCGTCCTCATAGTCACAAACGTAATCTGGTACAGTGTATTGCACTTGGACAAAGCGGAATGCATACAGGTATGATGAATCCAGTCCAAATATACTGTAACAGAAGTACGTGTGCTCGTAACCTCCGCAGGAAAGAAAAGGAAGGTTACGACCACACAAACATCTGTTACAGTCTCATTATGCAGGATTCATCATACCTGTAAACATCACGGTTTGTATCATCTTGCTACCCCTGCACCTTCACTTCCCCCACGCTGTGCATGAACAGCTGGAGACCATGCAAGGAAATTACGCCGTAGCTGCCTTACCACACGTGTTGGGGGCAATTGAATGTACACATGTAATACTTGTGCCCCCTGCCAACCCTGCACACAATTACCGCTACAGAAAGCATATGCATTCCATCAATGTGCAGGCAATAGTGGACCACCGGGGACAGTTCACCAATGTCGTCGCCAACTTCACAGGCAGTGTGCATGATACATACATCTTCCGACAGTCCATCATCAACCAGCGCTTCCAGGATGGCACCTAAGGCAATGCACTGCTCATTGGTAAGTACTAACTGAACACACCACACACCTCAACTCCACAATCACACACCTCACAACTGTGGGAGAGCACACGTAACAAAATCACATACAACATGCCAACCAACATGCCCAACTACCGGACACGACAACACAAGTAACCATGGAAACAGGGGCCAGACATGTAGACAAACCATCCACAAAGGCAGAGCCCCTCTGCCACACAATTGCAGAATGTGGGGAGAGGTGGGAACCAAGAATGTGCGAAGGTGGCAAGTGACCCAGCAATAAGAAAGGACAAAATGCCAGGTGTGGCGGAGATGTGCTGGACAGACTGCAGTATGCAGAGCACAGACATGTCCATGTGGGCATCTACTGCTGATGTTTGCAGTGTAGTGGACAGTGGACGCAAACAGGTTACCCCAGGCAGTGTGGAAGACCTTGGACATGTAGCCATGTGGTCCCCCCCTGTAAGCCTGAGCGGAGCGGCCTTGGCCGGCGTATGTCGCGAATGAATAGCCCGGGGCCCTGGGCGTGGTCCAGTTCCGGGATGGCCACCACAGTAACTACTGCGTGTGTCTCTGTGTCCGCCATATCGTGACCATAGGCCTACACACACGTGCCCAACCACATTCAACGGCTGTATTCACACTGGAGACGAGGTGACTACGTCCCAAGCCAACCCGCGCACATCTCGTCAGTGCATGCAGGGTCGTGTCTGCCAGGGGGGCGCCCCCCACCCAGCCACAAGGCCGCCGCAGTGACCGGTGGTGCCTGCGCGATCCTGTGCGCCTGCTGCACCCCAGCCCTGGTCCCCAGACCGGTCTGCCACCCAGTGATTACTGCCCACCCCTGCGCACCCAGGCCTCAATACTCACCTGCCACCACCGGCGTGTCTCCAAGAGGGTCCTCCACGTGCCGGTGCAACCTCCTCAGCTGATCACTGGATTCCGCGCCACAGGCCCCCAGTGCACCCTGCGGCATCGCGGAGTAAAGTGTGTGCTGACTGCTGCCTGCGCGTACACTGCGGTCCAGCAGGGTTCACAATTCAAATCGAGTCTTGATTTGCTGGACGCCGTATCGAGGCCAACGCATCATCGCAGGCTGCACAGCCGCTCAGCTCTTCAGGTGGGCCTAACTCTGTGCATCGCAAGTCATCGCCACGTGGTGGTAGGCCCGTGCCGGATGCAGGCCATCGGGTGCCTCTAACTCAGTGCAACGCAAGTCATCACCACGTGGCGGTAGGCCTGTGCCGGATGCAGGCCATCGGGTGCCACTCACTCTGTGTAACGCAAGTCACGAACCCTTTATGATTGAGTTCCGTGGATGCAGACGCCATCATGTCACCTCTGGCAGTGGGGGATGTGCTATGGTGGGCCCCTTTAATTGGCAGGGTCACATGTCCCGTGACGCCTGTGCTGGCTGGGTGTGGTGTGGGTGTAAACCAGCCCTCAGGGAGTGGCTGTGGCATGCTGACAACTAGACCAGTGACCAGCAGATCACTACAGGGAGACCCTGGGACATGTAGCTGTGTCGTCACCCCCTGTGAGCGTAAGCGGAGTGGCCTGGGCTGGGCTGGCGTATGCCAGTCCAGCGTAGGGGTGTGAACAATGAGCCCGGGGCTCTGGGCATGGTTCAGTTCTGGCCTGGACAAGGAAGTAACCAATGCGTGTGTCTCCATTGTAGTGTCTGCGCCACCCGGACCGCAATCGGCAATGTTGCACCCTGTGACCCAAGCCCCACAACATGTGCAAAATGGACGTGAGGGGGAATCAGTGACCCTACATTCATCCATACTGTCATACTTCAAGGATCATAGACATGACACATCTGTGGGAATTTGAATGTTTTATTCACATTCAGTGGAGTGTTGCAGCTGGAGCAGTACAGGGCCATGCAAACCCCACTTGACATTGTTGCCCCGTGGAGGGCCATCCAGAGTCCATTAGGGAAGGACAATTTCATCGGAAGAGGAAGAGTTCAGTCCGCAGTCTGATTGCTGTGTCATTGGTAACCAAACAGAATATGGCAGTCCATGTCGAGGTCCAAGGTGAGTGCCGCAGAGTGTATCGGGGGACAGTGGAAGGTGATGATTCAAAGGGCCGAACCAAGCTGAAACAGGCCATATGGCAGAGATGAATGCTGCCGCTTCCTCATTACCACAACGGCAGTCTCATCCACATCATCGTCCTCTGATGTGTGATGTGCCTCACCTGTGGGTGGTGGTGTTTTGGCTGCAGCACTGTGTGGCACTGACACATCAGGGGCCGGAGGTGGATTGGCGGCCGCACTGTGTGGCAGTGACACATCAGGTGCCGGAGGTGGAATGTCTTCCGCACTGTGGGGCACTGAAACATCAGGGGGCGGAGATGTGGATGGTGTAGGAGCAGCAGCATTCATCTGCGCCAGGCCTTGTGGTAGCAATGCCATGATGAGGATCTGCAGGGCATGGAAGATCCCAGCTACATCTCGCTGATGTGCAGCCGTGGCAGCCATCCTTTCTGCCTCCATCTGCACCATGTCCTCCATGAGCCTTCGCATGTGTCCCAACTCCTGGCTGAGATCGCTGGAGCCACTCTGACTAGACAGGTGTTCTTGTCTCCGAGTCATGACTCCAGCGATGTCAGCCATGGCTCATTGAAGACCATGGAGCGGACTGTGGGTGTCCGTTAGGGACTGTAAGTGGTCCCTGATGGGACGTAGACACCCATGGATGGCATCTAGTTTGGCTGCCATGAGTTCGAACCCCACCCGCACCTGCTCAGCCATCTCCTTCTGGCCCTCCAACACACGGCATTGAAATGCCATGTGTTGGTCGTGGGGATCCTGGGAGACAGCCGGGGTGGTGGGTGCTTCCTGCTGTGTGGTCTGTGCAGGGGGTGGGGTCTCCTCGATGCAGCTGGGCTGTCCTGCTCCTGGGGGTGGGGTGCGGAAGCTGTCCATGAGCTTTTGGAGGGCGTCGGTGTCGAAGGTGGGGAGGTCCTCCTCGTCATCAGTGAGGAGGTGTTCGGTCTGCTCTGCAGGAGGTGATGATTCTCCCTCTGCAATGTAAAGGGGAGATGCAGTTTAACAGTGTGTTCCATGTATGTTCACGCATTGGCCAAGTTTCCAAACAGACTGCATGACAATGTACATTGTGACTGTTTAGGAGAAGCTGCCTATTTGAAGCGGGACAGTGGACATTTGTGCACCATCAGGGATGTGGAGTTGGACTTGTCCGTTATCATGTCACAGTTTCCTGCTATGCCAAATGTGATTGCCAGTTTCTACACACAAGCGGCAGCAGTTGTGTCCTCTGTTCTGTTGTGAATGTGTTGCAGTTTGTACCACATTGTTGTCAATGTTGATGTGCTCTGATTCTTGTGTGTGTGCTGAATTGTGGGAGAGTCGCCCCTGCAGCTCAGACTTTGCTTGGCCTTCTCCCTTTCAGGCGGTGTGCCTTTGACTTCTGTGCTTATGCAGTGCTGAGATGTTGCATACTTGGGTAAATTGGGCTCTTGTTGGGAGTTGGGACTCTTGGGCATGGTTTGTCCGCAGATGTCTTGTTGCCGTCAGGGGTTGTTTGTGCACGTGGATGTGTCAGTGTGTGACCTGCTCCTTTCCGGATGTGGACCACACTCAGCCACCTCGGTGTCGTGGCGTGCAACATGTCATGATAAGTGGCCTGCAGACATGCTCATCGTCATGCAGTGTCACTTGCATTGTCAGTGGGGCTCACGGATCCGCAGCTTTCCTGGGTTCAGCACATGTGCATGGGTTTGTTGTGAGATTGGTGATGTGTGGGGAGGGCCCCTCTGGGCGCATTGTGGACAGGGGACTACTTGCTGTTTCTATGTGTGCTGCAGTATGGCAAGGAGATCAGGGACATGATCCAGAGTCATTGTGGTTGTGCAGTGTGCTATACTTCATTGTGCATGTGTGCCATTGTGCCCATCTCCCCCCGTCCCCCCAGTCCCTGGTGGTTACTCACCCTGTTGCTGTTGTGTCAGGTCATGTTGAGCAGTGTCCGGTCCCCCGACTCCTGCCACCGTCTCTACACTGATGACTGTGGGCACCATTTCCTCCATCTCATCCAGCTCCTCCTGTGGCGCAGGGCTCCCACCCCCAGTCTGCATTGCTGCTTTGCGGTTGTTTGTGAGTTTCAGCTTGGTTTTGCGCTTCACATCATTCCAGCACCTCTTGACCTCGTCCATTGTCCTCCTCAGCACTCCGACTGCATTCACCTTGTCCACGATGGACTGCCATATTCCATTTTTTGTTGCCAATGACACGGTGGAGGTGACGAACAGTTGTTGATGGTGTTCTATCACCTCCGTAATCAGGATCCTGTTTTCCTGCGGACTGAACCGCGTCTTCCTCTTCTTCTTCTCCTTGCCCTTCCCTGACCCCGAGGTCCCAGGCTGGTCCTCCGTGGGGCTTGTGGGGTTCGGGTTGTCCTCTGTACTTGCTCCGGCTACCTCCATTGTGCTTCGCAGTTGTTATGTTTTTTTGCAGCTTTTATGGTGATTTTTCTCGCCTGACGTGGGAATTGCAAGCCTGGCGCTGCTTGTCGCCGATTTTTCTATCGCGGTTGGGTCCATCGCAACTTTTTTCACATTCGGGTTTCCTTGTTTATCGCCGTCGCGGTAGTTGTATCGCGGACATTTGAGGCGTTATCGGGAAACTATTGCATGTTACCGCCGTGTTGAAAATACGAAGTTGACACAGAGTTATTTTCCCGCGATAGACGGCGATATGAAA
Source organism: Calotriton arnoldi (assembly GCA_963921515.1). Lineage (NCBI taxonomy): Eukaryota > Metazoa > Chordata > Amphibia > Caudata > Salamandridae > Calotriton > Calotriton arnoldi. The sequence continues at coordinate 268,478 of CAWUFW010003092.1, forward strand.
AATTGCGTTAGCCTATTTTGGCGATGTTTATCGCACGTTCTTGAGAATATCCCCCTTCATCTTCAATTCACTTGCAAGGATCAAGGCACCCTGTGTACCACCACCCGGTTTAAGTAAAAAAAATAGGTATGATTTTAAGAAGTAACAAAGAAAAGATGATAACACATGCCAAACATATTAACAACCGACGGTATCCACAAAATACCTTTTAAGGAATTTGAAAATATAGTCGATTTGAATTTGTATTCAGCAGCAGTAAAAGGTATGACAGCGACACAGCTATTAACAGATTTCCGTTTAAATAAAATGTGAGAGAAAAAACATGATTGGATTCTGGTCAGTTTGTGCCTGATAACCAATCGAGAGGTTGGTTTTTTTTGCTAACCACAATCCCCGGGGAATTGTTTCATCTTCAAAGCTTGAGCCAAGAAAATTCACGTCTTCCAGTTGTCTGCAGGCTGTTTTTCTTTTCTCCAGTTCTCCATCCCGGCTCATTTGAACAATCCTATTAATCCGCAGTCAAGTACATACATGCAGCATCCTGATGAAAGAGAAAAACTGTGAAATAAAGGAATCAGGGCTCGCCATGCAAACACAAGCATTGCTAAGTTTAATCCGATGCTGTGCAAAGTCCCTCTTCGTACTGCCTTTCAAGTTTCAATCAGAGGGATAAGACTACTTTGTTTGTTTACCTTTTCTTTATAGCATTCCCTCCAAAAACACATAGCTTGCTGAATACCTACTGCTTAGTAAATGATCATTAATTCAGATAGACAAAGAATTAAACTGTTATAAAGAGTTTTTGTTTCTAGTTTGCTCTCTAGGGGCCAGATCTACAAAGCGAACTTTCTGTCGTAAATAGCCCGATTTAGAGAATAGGGCAGTTTGTGAATGAAAACATGTTTTTTTAACATGTACCAAGCCCTATTTGCAATTCATTTCAGTAACCTATTACCGAATCACAATTAGGGTTTGCGATTTGGTATTACGAAGAGGTGTGTTTGCTGTGTCCCATCCTAATACAGACTCGCAGTGGTATGTGTGAATGTTTTGCAACCGAAATGCGGTTGCAAAACATTTCATTTTACCACCAAGTTGGTGGTAACCCATTCGCAAATGGGAAGGGGTCCCCATGGGACCCCTTCTCCTTTGTGAATGTTGGTGAAAACATGTTTTAAGAGCAGGCAGTAGTCCCACGGACAACTGCCTACTCATGAAAAATTAAAAAATAAAAAGAAAACTTTTCATTTTTATTTTTGAAATGCATTTCGTTTTTCTTTAAGGAAAATGAGCTGCATTTTAAAAAGTAGTAATGCTTTATTGAAAAGCAATCACAGACATGGTGGTCTGCTGACCCCAGCAGGCCACCATCCCTGTTAGCTTAGCAATTCCCAATGGGTCTCAAACTGAGACCTGCCTCATGAATGTTAATGAGGTAGATCTATTTGCGACCCACTGGGATTCGCAAATTGTGTCAAAAACACATTATTGCATGGGTGTTGGCGATTCCCAAATAGCGAATTGCAAAAATTTGCTATTTGGTAATCGCAAAGCCAAACCTATACACATCTGACCCTAGAACTGGATGTTTTACTAAATGATTGCACTGCTCATGGCAAGATGAGTAAAGTGACCAAAGTGACTTACACACATTAATAAACATTTAATAAGCAAAAAATAAAACAAAGTTGCAATAACCTAAAGCCAACTGGAGATCTGATTTTTTTTAATTGTTTTAGGACAAAGGGTGCCAATAAACACAAAGCTTCAATCCGAGTGCATGGCACACCAGGACCTAGGTGTGATTTCAGGCCAACCTCCATTGAGCAGGGGTCAGGGAAGTTTAGTTGTCCATAAAAGTCAAACCTTTGACTGTGGGATTTTGTTATTTTTACAGTCCACGAAATCCTTCAGTGGCAAAGCAAGATGCTGAAACCATTAAGGGTTCCGTGAGTCAGATATGCCACCTTTCAACACCCGCTGAAGCCTTCAGTTTTGACATCAGCCCATCTCAGTGGGTCGAAACAGGATTTTGTTGCCGCTGAAACCTTTGCCAATGGTTTAACTTTGCTCCGTTGCCCCAAGCCCAAGTGTTAGTTCTCTGACTTAATCATTTTTTTGGCTAGCAAAATCCTCCTGTGGGATAAAGCTGAGTGATGTAGCAATGTACGGCTCCACTAGGGCAGATACCTTCACTACAATGTTATGCTGGTCTTTTATCTTGTTTTTTTTGCAGCAAAAGTACAGAATGGGACAACGAAATCTTGCCCATCTAGACTGTACCCTTCCTAGGATATGCTCTGACCCTTATTCCAGTTCTCCAGAGGAGGAAAAATGACTAACTAACAAAAACAAAAAAGTACATAAACAACCAAATATTGAGGGAAGACGAATATTTCAAGGTATCTAAATACTTTAAAGCCATCATACTAGAAGGCTAGCACAAACATGGCCAAAATATAGTTATCAATGCAAACTTAAAGCCAATCAATTAAACCGAAAATCTACAGCAATATAATTTTTAGCTCAATATTTAATTTTTTTTTAAATATGATCGCCTGGTGTCCTAAAAACACGGGGCATATTAGCAACAACAGGCGAAAATTATCGCAAACCGCGCTTAGCGCGTTTTTTTTAACACCGCCTATCGCTGGATATTATCGCGGAGATAACATGCTATTAGCAACGTTTATCTCCAATGCGATAAAATATCCAGCGATAGCGGCGAAATGCGTGAATATCGCTGGAAATCCAGCGATATTCACGCATTAACGCCATGGTGGACTTAGCCTGACAATCCACCTCCCATTCAACAAACAGGTAAGTCATGTTTTTAGCAGGTGTTAAATTCTAGCGATAATCGCGCTTAGCGCGGATTTTTTTGTCGCTTCGCCTGCGTTGCTAATAGGGGGAAGTTGTGTTAGCGACTGTTTTCAGTCGCTTTTAGTTGGGAACGCCTACCTTGCATGTCATTAGCGATAATTATCGCTGGCATGCATGGCGATGGGAAAACCGGACGCTATCGCCAGAAAGCTGTCGCTAACGCCTGTTAGCGACAGCTTGCTGATAGGGCGATAAAAAAATCGCTGCTTTAGCGGCAAAAAGTGCCGCTAAAGCGGCAATAAAGCCCTTGCTAATATGCCCCCACATTTCTAAATTCCAATGAAGCCAGTTGAACGTTAATTTTTCTGACCCGATGTGGGCAGATATGTATGGGTAAGCCAAAGGCAACAAGATGAATACTCCTCTGCTGATTCTGTGGAACCGCATCACTTGCTGTGAAGCCAAGAATAACTGTAGAAGAGACTCATTTTGTCCTCCACGTAACATTTGTTCCTCAAACTTTCCCAGTGCTAAGCAGAGCCAGTCTGCACCATGACACTTTTGTAGCCAAAGTATAACTGTTTAAAAGTGGAATTTTTGTGAAACAGTTGCACTTCAGCAGATGTTTTTTCATTTCTTTTTTTACAAATCTATCAGTGAAAAACGATTCATTTGGATGTTTATTGGTGTTCAATTTGTAGATAGACTCAGACTTTGGAATTATGTTCTACCTTTTCACTTCAATCTCTCACAGTATATATGTTTTGTTACTGTCCAAGGTCAGACCAGAGGAATCTTTCCCTTGCAATTGCCAGAATCGTTAGCCTTCCTCGGGATGAGAATATGGTCTCTAATCCACTAAAGGTGGATAGTCAATGGTGGATTAGAAGCTGGACTTGGGTTTAAGTTATGTCTGAAACATTTTTATTAACTCACCATTGCAATTCATATATAGTTGAGGCACACCAGAACATTTTATTAACTCTATTTGGCACCAAATTCAGCTGTTTACTTATTTTTTACATTTTACCATGTCATTCAAAATTTTAATATCAGTAGTGGGGTGCGTCCTTCTTCATGGTATGACTCCAATGTGTAGATACTGTCACTAACTGTAATTAGGGAGTTGAAAATGCACACTCAATAAAAATCGTTCCGTACCATCTATATTTAGATATTGCTTCTTTGTCTTTAATGTTTGTTTTCTCAATGGTTTGCTATCGCTTATTTACACATTCATGTTTCAACTACTTGTTTCTTTTGTGGCCTTTCGTTTTCTTGCTCATCTCAATTTTTATTTTCCATTTTCGATCGCCAATAGGTGTTTCGTTTCATTATGGACTTTTCAATCCACCACGTTTATGTCCTAACATAAAATGTAATAATGCTGCATGGTTACAATATGGATATATTCAATAAGTCATTTTACTCCAAACTCATTAGTGACATGTTTATTAGCCTGAGCTATCACCATAAAATCAATCCATGCTAGCTATGGATGCTCTTTAGTGAAGCCATGCTTATGTATGCTGCAAGATTTCAACTTGGAATAATCAGAATCCGACATCACAATTCAAATGTGTGGGGTCAGCAGTGGGAGTCTTTAATGTCCGGGGACCGGTTGGGACCTAGTGAATGTCAAAAATCAGATCCCTGTAGGTGTTATACACCAAGAAGCGTCACTTGAATCTTTTGACTTATCTGCTGGTGGGGTGTCTTCTACCTGGAGGTTTGATGCCATGACCCCAGAAGTGATTGTGCTGCTGGGTGACTTCCCGGTAAGCCGCAACCCAGGAGTAGACTCCAAACGGTTTCAAAATCAGAGCGCCCCCTGGTGATGCGTCACAGGTAACAGGGCAGTGAATTCAAATAAGCCAAACATGGAGTCACTAATTCATCACACATTTTACAATAGGGAGCACTTGCACTTTGGCACTGATTCATGCTGACAAGAGCAAGCCGGAGTGCAGTGTACCAGACGGGTAGACCTGCCATCTTGAATTGAGGAGGTTGCGCTGTGATAATGCCCCTCCTGTACTAGTAAGGACTAAGATCCTAATTGTAGGATGTGAATATTGCACTCTACATTTTGCATTGAAACAAACCTTTTATTTTCTTCTTCGCCCCTTTGCTATCTCCTTCTTGGGCCTGATGGATAGCCATTTGCAAAGGTCTTCATTGCCACATACTCTCTTTGGCCATGCTCTACAATACATGAAAGTCACTCATCTTCCATAGGAGCCTGCTCCAAATAATACCTCTGGGGAATTATCAAGGACAGTGCTGAAAGGGTGCAACCTGGGACATACATAGATGTCAGGGAATAATGTCACCTAGCAATTGCTTTTCTCCGAAGCAGTTACCAACAAGAAACTAGCTGCACGTGATGAAGACTCCAATATGACTACTGTGATGCTGGAGGTTATCACAGGCGAACTCAAGATCATCCAATTATTTATATTGGTGGTAGAGGGATCCAGGACGGAAAAAAATCAATTAAATAAAATCACTCAGATACAACATTGTTATGCTAAGAGTACAAAAATAACTGCAGAAAAAAGGTTTACTGGGATAGACACTAAGGCTATGAAATTTGCAGGCCAGAAATGTAGCATTTGCAGAACAAGCTGATGAATTCGGAGGACAGGCCCCTACGAGATCACAATTTAAGGAATGCTGGAGTCAGATGAGGGCCAAAATATGAATCACTTCTTGACCACATTTATACCCAAGCTACTTGAATCAGACTTTGGACCTCTCTAAGACCTGTCAGCCTTAGAATGGTTTTCCTGCCAAACTTTTTGCCTTCCTCCTCCATTTTTGATGACCTCGTTTTCGCTAGTGTTAGACCTGGCATCCTTGGCGTGGGTCTCCCTTCCATTTTTTCATAATGCCTCCACTGTTGTCGATATGTTTTTGCTGGACTAGATGCTCATGGGCACTTTGCCACTGCTAATCAGTGCCAAAGTGCAAGTGCTCCCTATTGTAAATTGTGTGATGAATTAGTGACTCCATGTTTGGCTTATTTGAATTACTGTCAGACCCTAGTACAGTGCACTGAGTGTGCACAGGGCTTGCAAATCAAATGCTGCGGGTGGGCTTGCAGCACTGGTGGTGCCACCCACAGAAGCAGCTTGTAAAGTGTGTCTCAGGCCTGCCATTGCAGAGCCTGTGTGCAGTCTGTGACTGCCCTGTCGACTTGGTAAGTGCACCTACTTACCAGTCCCTAAACCTTCCCTTTTCTTCATGGGAGCGGAGGAGTGAAGGACGGCGCCCTGCGCAGCATCCTGGGAGTGCCGTGAACAGATCCTTGCGCTAAGCGGGCTGGGCCTGAAAAGCCGGGACCCACAGTAGTGGAGAGAGCGGAGACGGGCTGACTGCGGCAGGCAAGGTTGACCGCGCGCCAGCAACGCTCTACGCGGAGGCCCAGAACACCTTGGGACCGGCGTGGTGAGGTGACCGTAGCGGACTGCTTCGGCTCGCACTGCCCCGACGCTGAGGATTGGGCCGGACATTGCAGCTGGCGTGTAGGTGGGGCCCAGGTGGACGCGAGACACCCACTGACATCGGCGGCTGCCCTGGAGCCGGCGCAGCGCTGAGTTCCCATACGGCCTGATCGGGCGGCTCGGAGCTGGGTGAGTGAAGCACTGGAGCGGCGACAGAGCGCCATGCGGCCCGTCTGGCGGCAGGGCCGTACTCTGGTGCGCTGGCTCCCCGAAGGGCTGGGCATCGGGAGCAACGACGATCCGGCTGACCTCTGGAGGGCCTGGCTGAGGGGTCCACGTGTGGAGGGGGCTTCCAGCTCCAAGACACATACGGGCTGGAGCCTGAGCTCCTTGGAGGGCCGACCAACACACGACACCTAACCTGGGAGAGGGAGCACGCAGGCCCTTATACACCGCGGCTGCCCTGGTGGGGCTATCTATAGACACTGGGAACAACGCGCAGCCCTGGGGCCCTACTCGACCGTGACATTTAATGGGGACAAGGTGCACTACTGCACGAAATCGCCCTCTGGAAGGGGGGGAACCTGCAGGAAATCCCATGCGACACTGGTGACGCTTTGGTGTGGGACGCCTTGAATGGCGTGGTGATGCACCCAACTACCTGAGCCATAGCAGTTGGCCTGGCTGAGGCCCGCGGGCTTGAGCGGTGGGAAGCTCCCTTTGTTTCTGCAGCGGGGGCTAGACCAGGCTTACACTTGCTGTTATTCTCCACCACCCCCCTGGACTACAACGTCTCACAGGATAATCACTGGAGGGATCGCCCTGGTGAGGTAGGCCATACCCAGAAGAGGGGCGAGAGTGCAATAAGGTGAGCTCTCACTCGGTGCTGAGGAGCGCGGGAACAGAGCACGCAGCGGCAGCAGCGACCGAGAAGCTATAATGGGGCGAGTGGACAGAGCACAAACTAAACTGTCGTTCGAGCAGAAACGCCTCAAGTCTAGCGATGGCGCCGCCGAGGATGGAGCTCGCGATCAGGACCGGCCTGCCCCCGACCCACAGCAGGATCTCCGAGGGCTGCTGTTGACCATGGAGAAGAACCTTCAGGTGGGTATTACCTCTCTGGGCACGAAACTGGACGCCCTGTCCTACAGGATGGACCGCATGGCCGAACGTCTTGACAAGCACGCCGAGAGGCTCGATACGTCAGAACGTAGACTGACAGAGACGGAGGAGGCTCAGACAGCATTAGATACCGAACATAAACAACTGGGCAGAGTCCTGCAGGTCCTACAGGACAAAACAGAGGATCTAGAGGCGCGCTCTCGGCGCTGCAATCTCCGCATCACGGGCCTGCCAGAGACAACCCAGACTGGTAATATGGAGCTTTTTACGGAGGGGCTACGGAAGTCATTACTGGGAGATGCCTCTTTCTCAAATATGTTTGTGGTAGAAAGGGCACATCGCTCTCTGGGCCCACGCCCGGCACCTGGAGCAGCCCCAAGGCCGATCATAGCCAAACTGCTCAATTACAGGGACCGAGACGCCGCATTGAAACTGGCCCGGGAGAAACAACCGCTGCGCTATGAAGGGTCAACGATATCTTTGTTCCCTGACTTTACAGCCCGGGTCCAGGAGTCTCGCAGACAGTTTGTACCCATGAAGAGGCAACTCCGCGACATGCTATACCCAGCGAAACTCAGGGTTAATAGGCAGGGCCGATCCCACATTTTCACGGACCCGAAAGCCCTGCAGAAGGCACTGAAAGAATGGATGAAGGAGAAGCGGATTGACACAGAGACTCAGCCGACTGAGGGGGCTGTGGGCGGCTCTCTGGACGAACAGGACTAGGTGCCTTCCGACGCCAATACTAGACAAGTGAGATCCATCGGGAGCGCGGGAGGTGACTGTGGGGTGCCCTCGCAGCACTGGGCTCCTAAGATAACTGGCAGCCGCATGAGATTTGAGTTCCGAGTTGCGGAGATTGACTTCGGCTGGGCTTAGTTTCTAAAATTTCCCCTTTTTGTGTACCCTTGCCGAGTGAGCTACATCCACCCCTATGTGCATCGCACTAGAAATGTTTGGTTTTGTGGGAAGGGAGGGTGGGGAGGGAGGGATCTTTTGGAGGGTGGGGGGGCACCGCGGCCAAGTTGGGGATGGGCAGGCATGGGTGGGGGTAGAGGGGTTGGGTTTGCTTCAGGTTCTGACACAGTATGATATTCTTGACATTTCCAACAATTGCCAGAACGTTAGTGGGAGGTCTTTGATTGATATGGGCCGTGTTTTAGTTGGCCTGATGTGGGCGGGGGTGGGAACATGTTGAGATGGGTTTTAGACGTGTTTAAGTTTGAGACAGCTTACGACATGCAGCAACATTGCAGAGCAGCTCTGACAAGATTAAAGGTGTGGATAGCGGACGACACTCTCCCAGATGACTGACACAGCTGCGATAAGACATGATATGCCCTTGGATTCTTTGACCCTGCTTACTTGGAATGTCCGAGGCCTCAATGATCATAGGAAGGTCCGTGGAATATTGAGCTATTTGTATAGACACAGGGTGGACGTGGCTCTATTGCAGGAAACGCATCTTCCGTCTGATAGTCCTATACTGAACACCAGGGGATTACGGGGTAATATCCACGCAGCAGGCCTTACCACTCATGCTAGGGGTGTATTGACGTGGGTTAACCCAAGGGGGTCGCTTCGATTGACGCCTCTGAAGACAGACAGGGATGGGCGGTATGCCCTCTCTAAATGTAGCGGTAGGGGCTTAGTGCTATTCTTTTTAAATGTATATGGCCCTAACTATGATCACCCAGCCTTCTACGATGAATTGACGACACTATCTCACACTTACGCCCAAGGGCAGACCCTATGGGGGGGGGGATTTTAACTTCGTCAGGGACCCGATGCGGGATAGATCGGACGGACCAGACAGGCTGCCCTCGGCATCGGCTAGAGTGGTGGAGGCATCTTTGACTCAGCTGGGCATGCGGGATGTCTGGCGACTCCGACACACAGGGCGAGGGGGCTTTACTCATTATTCAGCCTATCATAACGTCCATACGCGAATTGACTACTGGTTTGCTTCGGACTGCCTAACGTCACGCATCCGGGATTGCACGATTCTCCCTCGCACCTACTCCGATCATTCACCCCTGCTCCTGACACTCGCATCCACCAAACAACGGATTCCTCCCTTCATGTGGAGGTTCCCGCCTCATTCCATTATGGATGCGGTTTTCAAAGAGGAGCTTACTTTGGCTATTGAGACATTTTTCGAAATTAACTTGGGGACGGTCGACTCCATCCAGACTCTATGGGAGACTTTCAAAGTCTACATACGGGGCGTTACTATCTCCAAGCACGCAGGTGTTCTCAAATCGATCAGGAATAGACTGACTGAACTAGAGTGCAAGATTAAGGCACTAGAGGCCTCCCGGATAGTTATTGAACACAGAGCTCGACGCTGAGATAGCGCAGACTCTTCAAGAATATCACGTGACAGCCGATGCTGAGATAAAGCATCTAGGGAAATACGCTACGGCCCGCAATTATGGAGAGAGTGAGCGACCGGGAGCGGTCTTGGCACAACTCCTTAGGTCACGTAAGGACAGCACAGCGATACCGGAACTTAAACCGCAGACAGGCGAACCCCCATTAACGGATACCCAGGTGGCCGAAGCCTTTAGGCAATATTATGCGGACCTCTATTCCAACAGGGGCAATAGTTCGGACTACCAGATTCTCGACTATCTGACATACATAAAGCTCCCATGGCTCTCTGATTGGCACCGAGAGTTTCTGATGCGCCCAATTGAACGGGATGAAATCAGACTGGCGCTCTCTGGCATGCGGGCAGGCAGTGCGCCGGGTAGTGATGGCCTCACGGTCACCTTTTATATTACGTTCCTTGACCTGTTGCTCCCGCATTTGACTACACTATTTGAAGACATGTGTATCACGGGAGAAATGCCACCAACCATGCGTGAGGCGATACTTGTGGCTATCCTCAAACCGGGAAAGCCGCCAGATGAATGTGCCTCATACAGGCCCCTGTCTTTAATGAATGTGGATGCAAAAATGTTTGCAAAAATCCTCGCGAACCGTCTGATGCCGATGGTCACGACTTTTGTGGCCCCGGAGCAGGCCGGTTTTGTCCCCAGCAGGAACCTAACGTATAATCTGCGCACTGTCTTTGCTGCTTTACAACATACTAGGCCGGAGGTACCAGCCATCGCAGTGTTCCTGGATATGGAAAAGGCATTCGACTCCGTCGAATGGCCCTTTATGAGGCAGGTCCTCAGACGTATGGGGGTCGGTGAGGCTTTTTTACAACTCCTTAACGTGCTGTATTTCTCCCCCACGGCGCGCGTTCGTATTGGCTCACTGGTCACTGACCCGATCAGGGTTTCGAGGGGCACAAGACAGGGATGTCCTCTATCCCCCATAGTCTATGCCCTGATTGCGGAACCCTTAGCTTGTGCTCTGAGGGAATATCACGACCACAGAGGTATCCGCTTTCCTAATTATCGGCTAATCGTCTCCACATATGCAGACGATACGCTACTTTACGTCCGGAACCCTGAGGCCAATCTGTCCCCGGTTCTGAGAGAGGTGGTCCGCTTTGGCTCCCTGTCCGGTTTAAAAGTTAACTGGAACAAGTCCATTATGTTTCCCCTCACTCCCGCCATGGTGCCATTTGAACCTGAGTTCCCTCTGCACTGGACCACGGAAGCGGTGCGGTATCTGGGGATCCGACTACATACCGACTCGGAGATCGTATTACGGGAGAATTACGGAGCAGCCATGTCACGGCTTGAGGACGACATAGATCGCTGGATACGCCTCCCGCTGTCATTGCTGGGAAGGGTGTCCCTGATGAAAATGGTTGTGCTACCGCGATTCCTCTTTCTCTTTACAAATATCCTGATGGTTCTTGCTCGGCCCTTCTTCCAACGCCTTCAATCCCTATTGATTCGCCTGGCTTGGGCGGGCAAGCAGGCGCGAGTGGCATGGCGAATACTGACGCTGCCATATTCCATGGGGGGACTTGGTGCCCCAGATCTGGAACTATATTATAGAGTCGCCCAGAGCTCACACGCTTATTACTGGATCCATGGCCCCACAAACATACCCCATGCGCGGATTGAAACTATCGTTGCTGCCCCTAGACCACTTCCCTCACTGCTGTTTGGTCCCCCTGATCGATGCACAGGTATCATGGATTCCCTCAATTCGGTAGTGCATGCCTGGCATTCACTCTTGGCTGCGCAAGCGGGCAATATATTATATTCCCCAGTGACCAGGCTGGACTGGTGCTCATGGCTCACCCCGTGTAGGGACAGAGGGGTCGTGACTGCGCTACAGATGCTGAACATTCAAACTGCCGGGGGACCTTTTCTCGGACGGTACTGTACGCCAATGGGGAGAGGTGATAGGGGGGGAGGACCTGTCTACATCGTTGGCACACTTCCAATTTTTTAGAGTTTGTCATGCTCTGCGGGAGATGTTGGGGGAGGATATAGCTGAACCCCCTGACTTTCTTGCCCTCACCGCAGTCATCAGGGCGCAATCCCCTGCCAGACTGGTATCCAAACTTTATAATATCTCGCTGTCTGCGAGAGGCGGGGAATATACCAAGCCGCGACTAGCTTGGCAGAGGGACCTGCAAGTAGAAATTACGGATGACAAATGGCTATACTGTTGCATGAGCACCAAAAGGGTCTCGTTGAATGGCCGCCACAGGCTAGTTCATTTTAAATTTCTGAACAGGGTCTACTACACACCGGAGCGCCTGTATCGCTACGGGTTGCGCGAAGATCCCAAATGTGACAGATGCGGGGAATTGGTTGCGGACTTTATCCATGTAGCTTGGACTTGTCGAGGGGTAGCTGATTTCTGGAGCTGTGTTTTCGGGGAGATAAGTAAGTTAACGGACTTGACCCTTGATCCGGACCCGTTCTTGGCCTTGTTGGGGTACTCAAAGTCTCTCCCTAGGTCCCTTAGACGACTGGTCGAATTGGCGCTCCTCTTAGCCAGGAGATGCGTTGCGGCTTGCTGGATGCGTGGCCCAACGCCCACACTCGGACAATGGTCAAAAGATCTGCTATACTGCTGCACCCAAACAGAAAATTATAGCGACTTGCTACCTCCACGTAACAGACCAAAGAATTTCTGGGCCCTATACATAATGAAGAGGGCGGCACTGGAGGCAGACGGCACTAGCACAGGCTGAATTATACATGACGGCATGAACCCCCTGAACGCACACCCCTGGCCGTGAACCTGCCTTTGGTGACACAGCACATCCAATTCCCCATAAACATTGACTCCACACAGAGAGGGGGAAACGGGGGGAGAAGTGTGCTCAGCTCGACCCACCATGCGATTACTGATTTGTATGCTGCACTGTACTGCTATTCCTTAATCTTTCTTTCAGGGAACCATGATGTATCGGTTTCTGAATGTCATAGGAATAAGATATTGGCTGTAGATTGTCTCTGTTCTTTTGGGGATTTCTTTAATTATTTTTCTTTTTTGTTTGTTATTGCACAAAAACTCAATAAAGAAATTATTTAAAAAAGACTATCCAGCCTGCCTCTGCCAGCTTGTGTATTGTGTGTCTGGTTTGTGCGTGACTGGGGCTGGGGGTGGCTACAGGAGACAGGGTGAGGCAGCCCAGGGTTGAATAGAGAGATCTGCATCCAGATTAGAGGGAGGAGTTGCATCTGGGTCTGAATAGGGCTGTGCCTGCCTTCCACAATGCTGGCTCCACCTCCTGCCGGGCGTCTGAGTACCCTGCCCCACATTTTGAAAGGAAAGAAGGAGACATGTACACAGAGTGCTCCAAAGCTGCACAGAACTGGTTTGAACTAGGCAAAGGCCTCTCTGCCTCCAGAGAACCAAGAGAATCAGGGTATAAGAGGGGCACCCAGACCCCAAGAATTTAGATCACTTTTGGGAACAAGAAGAAACCTTTGCTGAGGAGCGGAACCAAGAAGAAACTGAGGAGAGACTATCCCTAAGCCTGAAGTGCTGCTTGGGGATTGGCCTGCAGTGGTTTGCCTGACTGCCAAAGAAAGGAGAAAGGAACTTTTGCTTTGCTGTAACTTTCATCAACTTGTGAAGGATCTCCAAGGGCTTGAGAGAGACCTTTCCCCCTGATCGAAGTCCCAGGACCATTGGACTTCACCTCCTTTGTGAATTGCTGCTGGAAACGCTGTTTCAGTGGCTACAGAGGTAGGGAGCTGTGACCGACTCTCACGACCGGCTCGGTGTCCTGAAGGCACCGCATTGAGCACCGCCTGCATCTTGCAACGCACGGCCTTGGTCTCACCGACTCCGTCTCGACGCCGTCAACGAGCCGTTGCCTGCACCGTAACCTGTGAGCAACGCACCTCGCAACGCCTCGCTACACCGAATCCAACTGGTCGAACCGACACGGTCACTGCTGCTGAGTTTGAGTCCTGTGACCGCACCGGAGTTGGGCACCGCTCGCATGCTTCGCAACGCACCGCCCGACTCGCACCGCTGTCCGGACTGATCGATGCCAGCTCCCGAATCGGGCTCCGGCGCCGCACCGCAACCTGCCAGCACCGCATCGAAGCACCGTCTCGCCCTGCAACACACGGCCCTGGTCTCACCGACTCCGTCTCGATGACGTCAACGAGCCGCTGCCTGCACCGCATCGAGGGACAACGCGTCCTGCAACGCTTCCATTTTGCATCGCGACCGCGACGTACAGCCAACCGGCTCGCACGCCCGTGCCGGCCGCTTCAAGTAAAAGGTACTGTGATCGACTCTGTCTACGCTGTGTTAGCCCGTCTCGACGTGGTCAGCTGGATTTGTTAGACTCTGTTTGTTCTTGACATCGCCGGAGGAGGCTACCGACTCGCACAGAACCTCGAATTAAGCCTTTTTGATAAAAACTAAGTATTCTTGACAGTATTGTGGATTATTTTTGTCGTTTATGGTCTTGTGGCAAATCTATATAAAATATTCTTATTTTTATAAATATATAACCTGTGTGGTGTCCATTTGTAGTGTTGTCACTTGATTACTGTATGTGTTCACAAATGCTTTACACATTGCCTCTGAACTAAGCCTGTCTGCTCGTGCCAAGCTACCAAGAGGGTGAGCAGGGGTTATTTCAGGAGTGTACCCACTTTCCCTGACTAGACTCAAGGGTCCCTATTTGGACAAAGGTACCTACCTCTGCCAACTAGAGACCCCCAAATCTAACAGCTAGCCTTAGGACTCTGCACACTTTATCACTGCTAACCAGTGCTAAAGTGCACATGCTTTCTCTTTAAGACATGGTAACATTGGCTTATCACCAATTAGCATATTTAATTTACTAATAAGTCCCTAGCAAAGTGGTACTATGTGTACTCACGACCTGTAAATTAAATTCTACTAGTAGGCCTGCAGCACTGATTGTGCCATGCACTTAAGTAGCTCTTTAAACCTCTCAGGCCTGCCACTGCAGCCTGTATGTATAGTTTCAAACTGCCATTTTAACTAGGGGTGGGCGGTAAACTCCGCTTTACCGGTGGAGTTCATGGCGTCTTGCCACTCCGCGCCCATGTTCTGGAGATTATTCATAGCATTTCTGTAGCACCGATGTAGACATTAGTGATGCGCTGGCAGAGAGTACTGTTCACATAACCCCCCCCCACCCTGGATAACAAAGACAGTTTTGGCTCGACTATTCAATATTGAGAGTGAGCGCTCCTCTCGCACAGCATCCGAGTTTGTGCTGCTGACCACTGGTAGCCTGCGCTCCTGCCACCTGCGGGTTTTATTGCATTGCTTCCTTCCTGGTTGAGGAAGTGCTGACTGCCCATCTATCACCCCAAGAATGAGCCACGGACAGGTTAATGTCTTCGGGGCAATGCGCTGCGAGTCCACTGGGATGGGGCAAGCCTAGCGCTCATGTTCTGGAGATTATTCCTAGTATTTCTGTAGCACCAGCGTAGACATTAGTGATACGCTGGCGGAGAGTACTGTTCATGTACCCCCGATAACAAAGACAGTTTTGGCTCGACTATTCAATATTGAGAGTGGGCACTCCTCTCGCACAGCATCCGAGTTTGTGCTGCTGACCACTGGCAGCTTGCGCTCCTGCCACCCACCCCACGATTTTCCCCTGCTCTCCGCAGTGACCTCCAGGTAAGCAGGTATGCAGTCTCTAGGGATCCTGGGGTGGCTGTCTCACAGACAGCACAACCAGAAAGAGCTGAAGGGACTGTCTAACAGAGGAAGGGATTCCTCTCAGCACAAGCACTGTGTGACCCTGGCACCTCCTCTGTGCCCCACCGGTTCCTTCAGCTTTGCCACCTGTTCCCAAACCAACTTGTGCTTCACTGTGCAGCCTTTCGAGTCCCTGAATCCATTCCAATAATGAAGATACTCATTATATGACTGCATTCAGTAATACAAATCATACACAATTAATATGGGGAATCCAGCATCCGTAATCTGTAGTGCCAGTATTAGAGTCTTACGTTTCCCTAGCTGTGCTGTGCAATCACCTAGTGACTGCTTGGAGGTTTTTTCAGGATGGAAGTTTCCATTGTGCATACAGCCTTTCACAACTGTGCATGCATCTGAATATTGCTATTTTGCTCCTGCAGCAGGTTCTGCAGAACCTCCAGTGTTGATAAGGTAGTCATAGCAATTTAGAAGCATTATTTCATTAGGTCGAGGTTGTTCTTGCCCATACTGGAGAAATGCTTGCATTTGTAATGTAGAGTCAAATCTGTAGTTTACGTCTGTTGTAGTGAGGGGGTTTGCCCATTGTATACATCTTGGAAGTAGAGCTTTTGCATTCAGAACACAAGCTATTCTGACCACCTCTAAAGTCGGTACAGGGGTCACAACAATAACTTGTTTCCCTTGAGTCAGGGCACGCACTCTCAATAAAGCAGTCTGAACTGCTGTCAGAATTTTTTCTGTCAGTGCAAAATGCATTTGAGCATTTGTATATCGATGCGATTAATATCCAATCAGTACTGCGTCACCTTCATTGAACAGGGCATATGTGTAGCCTGATGTCCCTGCAATTACACAGATCACCAGCAGCTTTGTTGTGTTTACATGTGTGTGCAAATGTTTGAAGCTATCACATCAGCCTGGATGGAATGTAAAATGTCCATATGTTCTTCTGTCCAATGTGTACTTGAAAAATTTGGATAAATTAAGTCATAAAAAGGTTTCACCCATTCTAGGAATCAGGAATGCACGTTCTGCCAAAATTTATGAATCCTAATATGGATTGTAACCTTTTTAATGTTGTTGGTTGTTGAAGCAACGCACATTTTTCTAGAAACTGGGTTGCCAGGCTCTTGCCTTCACTTGATAGCTCGTATCCCAAAAATATGACACTGAGATGGGTGATTTTTGATTTTTTTAAATTGAATCTATAGCCCATGTGAGCAAACCCCAAAATTATGTGGTCCACTCTGGTCAAGTGCTCCATCAGATAATCGGCTGTTAAGTATATTTCATCGACAAATAACAATGCCTGATCATCAAAATTCTCAAGTAATTCTGTGACTTTGGCTGAAAACAGCCCGAGGCTATTCTTATAACCCTGAGGTAAACAGCAGAATTGTTCTGAGAGCCTAGCGCTGTGAAGGCGGTCAAATATCTGCTGCCAAGTGCAATATTTTGGTAGAAAAATCCATTCGAGATATCTAATGCTGTTTTGTATTTCTTCCGCACGATGTTATCCATTAGTATGGCACAATGTGCATTTTGTACTGTGAATGTTCAAGTAGCTGTGTTCAAATGTCTTGAATCTAATATTAGATGGTAGGACTGATCTGGCCTCACTGCTCGAATATTGGAAACAGAGGATTATTCATGGATGAGGTGCAACTTTCAATCACTCCTTGATAGTCAAGTTGTTTTAGGATTTCCCTAGCTTGTTGTTTTGCTTCAGTTTTTATTGGGGATTGTCTTTGAAGTTGTGGGGTTGTCCTCAATGGTATATCATTGTAAGGTAAATCGTCATGGTTACAGTATAATGCAGGAGCTAGCACTAAAGCCCACTCCCGGTGTATGAATGTTTAATTGATTCTGAAACGAGGTCAGAGAAAGCCGGTAAAATTACAGTTTCTCCTTTTGGGCACTCCATTATGAAGTCAGGTGGGCAATTTTTCTCAGCCAGCAAGATGGCATAACCCTGAGTGAGTTCCTCCCAAAAGAGGACATTAATAAACCTAGGAACGTCCCCCTCCAACTGTAGCTGGGCTTCATACAACCGATGCGGGACGCTTACTCTGGTATCAGGTGTTTCCACCGTAATATACTCACTCAGCGCTACTCCCACCTGACAATCCATTAGGTTCTAGTGAACTAATGTGACTTCTGCGGCTCTGTCCAGCTACCTTCTTCTTTTTAAATTGAGGTTTCAATAGTTTAGGCTTGTCTTCCTGTTTAATTATGTATTCAGATGAGCGTTGGGAGTCCTTCCTTGGGTTCACCTGTTCTTCTGAGCTTTGCTCTGATCGTCCTCCTCTCTCCGAACGTCTATCAGATGCATCCTGAAAGGAACGAGAGGAATGTGCATCACTATCCTGATACCTACAGGTGGTTTAACATTTTCACGGTTACGTAAATTGTAACGTTTTCGGTAGATTCCTGAGTTGGAGTCCCACTCCGTGACATTTTGGTTTTCCTTGTATTTCTTTTTTTCTCACTTTTTCTTTGTGGAAGAGTTGGGTGCTTGTTTAGGGTTATCCTTTTCAGAATGACTCTTAACCTGTGGTTTTCCTGATCTGACTCCCAAATTATCTCTACCCAGCGTAGGATAGGTTTCTTCGATAATTTTAGGCAATTCGCGTTCCTCTTGTGCAGGAGGCAAATCCCTTAAGCGTTGGCGCATAGCTAACGCGGCTGCTTCCCCTTTTCTGTTACTCAAGATTATGGCGGGTACTGCTGCAGTATTGCCCATAAGTTTCATCCCTAAGTACAGGCCCTGTGCTCATTCCGTACCTGTTTTAAAACTTCAGGTAAAACTGCCAGAGAAGGGGTACCATGTGTTCTGGTATATACTGAGGCAAAGACTGCACCCCAAGTGGCACAATCTTCCACTGGGGGAGCCATCCTCATTTGCAAGCAAATTGTTAATATCCTATGCTTTTCCTGTGCTCCCATATTGGGAAATACTGCTTCAAGCTGGTTGTTTTTTGTGCAAACCAAAATGGAATTCCTTCCTTTTTGGTGGGTATTTTTCCCATTACTGAATTCAATGTTTGATGGCTAATGCCTGGTGTAGCTAACTGTGGTGCTACGGCTTGAACAGTCCACGCAGGAGCAAGTGTTAAAGTTTGCATTATGAATTGTGTAAGACTTCTATATATTGTTATTAAATTATTGTATAATCCCCGCAGTTGGGCTGTGGTCAGATGATCAGCATTAGGATGTGTTGTGTAACCAGCTAGGACTGGCCATGTCACCCCCTCATTACTGAGTGGGCACAGTCTTACTTTTTGTAAGTTATGAGGGCGGGCGCCTTTAAACCAATTGGTATGTTCTTGGTAAGTTAGAGGAATCTCTATTTCCTCATATGAAGTATATGCTTCAGGTATTTCACCTACTTCATATTCATGAAATAGCTGTGTAGCATCATTTACAGCAGGGAATTTAACCCAAGAGTAAAATACCTCCGTCCTAAATGCTTTGTGTGCCTCTTTCACAAAGGTAACCTCCCCACCCTCTAGGGTGAGGCCATGTTGCAGTAGTTTTTGAGTGATTGCATGTCTGCAGTTCTCAGAAATATTTTGTGCCATGTCATTTAAAAAATGGATTACGATATTCGGCTAACACAGTGGAAATAATAGCCTTTCAAGCTTAAATTTACCTACAGCCAATACATAGGGTATACCTACTCAGCCGAGGATGATGTCCCCTACCACCACCAATGTTTCCAATTTAAAAGGTGTATAGGGATCCCTGAGGAAGCACAATTGAACTATTCAGTTAATCCACACAAAATATGAAACCAACCATCGTTGGTGGTGCCATGTCGTAGTTTCCACTAATCAGAAGGAACTGCACATTTGCAGATGACATAAACGTAGGCTGGTGCAAGACTGATTCCATGCACCCCGTAGAATATGTTGTCCCTTGGACCAGCTAGCTTACAGTGCCACTGTTAGCCCCCCTAACCTGGACAGGGAGTAAAGAGTTCGGGCAACCACGAAACATGACAACCCTGTTGCCCCAGGAACCATGGTGATGGACTTAGAACTTTTTGCTTAATCACTCATGCTCTCTTTTGCTCAGAGAAATATACAAAGAATACACGAAGGGGCGTTTTCAATATTTATTGAACTGTTGTATTTCTTGCAAAAAATATGAGCTGGTTTCTTTTATCGGTACTTACAACTTAAACCTCCACTATCGGTTAACATGAGATCTCATTCTTTGCAGCAATTTGCGGTACCTACTTCTAATAGGTCTCTATCCTTAGCAGATTTAGATCATAATGACTGACTACAGCTCACTGTTTCTTAGCCGAGTAGTCTTAGGGTCTGCACCCCAGTTCCCTGTTTATACCCTGCACTGCAAATTGAGAGACCTTAAATGATACAGGAACAGTTCTTAGGGTTCTTAGTTGGAATGTTGCAGGAATTAGGGCCAAGATTCGGGATCCGGAATGTCTTAATTTTGCCTCCCAGTTTGAAGTGCTTATGCTGCAGGAAACCTGGGCTCAGGAGCCAGTTGTTTGGGATGGTTTTGAAAGCTATAACGTGGCAGCAATTCCTTCTACTGATCCTAGAATGCATGGCAGCCTAGTCACTCTGGTCCACATCTCTAAACAGCTGAAGGATGTACCTGTCCCCCATAGGCATAAGGGGATACAGATTTTATGGGTGGTTTCTTCCTGTGAGTCTCACTTCTTTCTGGTAAATTTTTATAATTCATTTAGGAATCTTGGGTGTCAGATTAAGGCCCTATTCTAAGTGATATCAATCCTTGAGGCTAAGTTGCTTGCATATTTTAAGGCTTTTAATATTATATTGGGAGGGGATTTCAACGCTAAGCTGGGAGCAAATCAAATTGAAGGTAACCCCTTTTTGGTTGAAGACTCTCTTTTTTGTACATCTACCTCTGACCAAAGGTGGCGTAAGTTATTTGAAGCACTTGGGCATGCAGGTCTATGTAATGTGATGACTAGGGGGGCTATCTCACCTACCGAACTACCCACATTCGTAGGGTGGAATAAAGGGTCCATTATTGACTATGGGACATATTCACAAGGACTTATCGCCGAGTTATCGCCACCTTAACGCATCAAAAGTGGAGATAGATTTAACGCCCCATTCACAAGCTGGTGCAAACTGCAGACATCGCCAGTATTCCCGCGATAACTGCAGCAAAATTTACCTCCACGGGTGACACCACCAACTAACCCTAATGAGATGCAGAGTAGGCGTTCCCATGCAAAAACACACGAAAACACCACTACACCACATTCACAACGAACTGCCAGATCTGCGATGTGAACCAAAAACAGCCGATAAGCCGCGGTAGCAGCAGGGAATTAACACCTGCCTTTTGCTGGTGTTAAGCAGGACGACTACCTGCAGCATGAAAGGGAGCCCAGCCAAGAGCCACATCTGAAGACCCACAGATGCCATGGAGACAATGACCATGCAGCTCGGAGACCCATGAGGGCCACAACACCCACCACCACTGCCACCACCCCCAGGCCCGCCACAACCCCCAGGACCCACTCCGCCCCCCCCGGACCACCACAGAGGCAGCGTACACAAAGACAGTGGACCCACCGTAAACGCACCAGCCGCACAGACACAACGCCAGAGGAGGACATTGCCCACTACAGGCCCAAAAGGACAACCATCCCCCGCATCCTGACCCACAGCACCCACCGGCTGATGGTACCAACACAGCGGACAACCAACATCCCTCCGCAGACAAAGCTGCTGGCTGTGCTGCACATGTTGGCCTCTGGTACCTTCCAACCCACAACTGCCAGAGTCGGAGGAGTCTCACAGCCAGCCCTATCCAAGTTCATCACACCTGTCCTGGATGCCATCATCAGCCTGGTACCCCAGCACCTCCACTCCACCCACACTGCGCAGGAGCAGCTGGAGACCAAGCAAGCCCTCTACGCCATAGCTGGATTCCCTCACGTGTTGGGGGCAATCGACTGCACACATGTACCCCTTGTGCCCCCTGCCGACACTGCACACCACTACTGCAACAGAAAGCACACGCATTCCATCAATGTGCAGGCAATAGTGGACCACCGGGGACTTCTCAACAATGTTGTGGCCAACTCCCCAGGCAGTGTGCATGATTCATACATCTCCCGACAGTCCATCATCAACCAGCGCTCCCAGGATGGCACCTATGGAAATGCATTGCTCGTTGGTAAGTACCAAATGAACACACAACACACCTCCACTCCACAGTCATGCAACTCACGACACTGGCAATGGGAACGCAGCAAAACTACATGCAACATGCCACACAACATGCCCACCGACCAGACACGACAACACGACTCCATTGGGAACCTGGGCTTGCCATTCACACAACCCAGCCACGGCATGGCATCACAGCCACACAATAGCAGAATGTGAGGAGAGGCTTGGAGCAGGCATGTGCGAGAGCGGGAAGTGACTAATGAATGAGAACCTACCCAATGCCAGGTGTGGCGTGGATGTGCCAGACAGACTTCAGCGTGCAAACCATGGAAATGGCCATGCGGACATTAACTGCTGGTGCATGGAGTGTAGTGGCCAGTGGATGCTACCATGTCCCCACAGGCTGTGGGGCAGAACGCAGAAATGTCACTCGTTACGTCCCCCCCTGTATGCGCGGGCAGAGTGGGTTGGCCCTGCGTACGCCAGGCCCATGTAGGGGTGTGAATGAAAAGCCCGTCGCACTGGGCGTGGTTCTCATTCGGAATGGCCAACGTGTCTGCCAGGGTGGTGCCTCTCAGCCCGCCACAAGGCCGGCGCCGTGCGCGGTGGGCCTGCGTCCCTGTGCACCTGCTGCACTCCGGGCCGCTGGTCCCCAGACCTGTCATGCCTGCCCCAGCGCACCAAGGAGGCTCCGCTCACCTGCCGACACCGGCGTGTGTCAAAGAGGGCCCACCATGTGCCGGTGCAAACTCCAAGCCCCAGTCCCGCGACCTTTGCACCCTCCGCAGACCATCGCTGGCATCCACGACGCTGGCCCACAGTACACCTTTCTCATTGACATACTCCACCGGCATACTCTTCGGCCCAGTTGTTGGCACATGTTGTACTGAGTCGTGAGTTTTAAATGGCAGTGACCCCAAGTCTGTGGCAGCGTCCACATCACTATACTCCCTCTGATCAGTGAAGCCAAAGTCTGCATCGCAAGCCTGCGACACGTGGTGCCACTAACCCTGTTCAACGCAAGCCGGCGACACGTGGTGCCACTAACCCTGTGCAACGCAAGCTGGCGACACGTGGTGCCACTAACCCTGTTCAACGCAAGACGGTGACACTTGGATGAGGGCTCAGGCCTACACTGCGGTCCAGTAGGTCCCACATGTGGAACTGTGTCTTGAGTTCATAATGGCAGTGACCAAATGTTAATTGCCGCGTTTATATCACTGAACTCCCTTCGATCAGTGTCCCAAACCCTGCATCGCAAGCACACGACACGTGTCTGTGGGACCGTGCTGACGGCTGCCCCGGCCTACACTGTGGTCCAGTAGGTCCCACATCCAGCACTTAGTCGTGATTTATGAATGGCAGAGTCCATACCAGTGAACACATGGCGAGGAGTAAGAGGAAGATGCGGCTCAGTCCGGATGAAAGCCGGATCCTCGTCACGGAGGTGACCGAACACTAGCAACAACTGACCTGGTGCCACTAACCCTGTTCACCGCAAGTCTGCGTCCCATGGTGCCACTGACCCTGAACTACGCAGGCCGGTGGGACCATCCAACGTAAGCTGGCGACACTTGGATGAGGGCCCCTGCTGACCGCTGCCTCAGGCCTAAACTGCGGTCCAGTAGGTCCCACATGTGGAACTGTGTGTTGGGTAATTCATGGAGGAGTTCACACCATTGGACACGCCTCATCTCAGACGGCATCCCCTATCTGCACTGGTGCCACTAACTCTGTGCGCAATGAGTCATGGGCACTTTCTGGTTGGACTTTGGTGGCGTCTGAGTCCATGGCCTGGGTGTTGGCTGCATCATCATCTGGCTGGGACGGACTTGGTGTTCGACATGTGTCTGTTCCATTCATCTCCACCATGGTGACTGTTTCTGCGTGGTTCTGCCCTCTGCATCATGCCCTGGGGGTACACCTTCCACTGTCCACCGAGACACTCTGCGACAACCCCCTTTGTCATCTACGAGAACCTGCTCTGCTCTCGCGACCCTGCCCCAGTGCACCGCAAGTCAGCGGCCCGTGGCGGTAGGCCCGTGCAGGACGCTGTGCATCCGGGGCCACTAACTCTGTGCAGCTCAAGTCATGGAGCCTTTATGGTTGAATGGTTGTGTCCTTAACGATGTATACTGTTGTCGTTTTTTGACTGCACCAGGCACTCCATGATGGCTGGTGTACACACACCCCACACACATCCAACACAGGTGTCACTCGACATGTGAGCCTGCTAATAAACGTGGCCGGGCGCACGTCCCCGTAGCCATTCACACCATCTAAGCAAGTGTGTCTGTGTGGTCATTATGTCAGCATGATGGGCCCGAGCCCTGCAACATCACAGTGTGCTGTCTTCAGCGGACGGTACCATGTCACCTCAGCAGTGGCCAAGACCTTGGACATGTAGCTTCGCCCGCCCCCCCTGCACGCACAAGCAGTGTGTGCTGGTCCGGCATATGTCAGGTCAGCGCTGGGGTGTGCTGATTCGGCAGGGGGATCAGGGTGTGGCTCTGGTCTGGCCTTGAGCAGGAAGTGCGGTAAGCGTGTCTCTGTGTTGAAGTGTTGTCGCCACCAAGGCCACAGTAGTCGATGTTGCAATGTAGCATGCACCCCGGAGGATGGGCCTGCACGTACGGGGAAATGTAGGAGCGCAAGACCGCTCGGGGTCTTGGCTAATGCATGCCAAGTGTTATGTGTATCAGTCCTGCGGCTGCATAAGTCAGATGCCTAGCCTCAATCGCAGCGCGATCACAGCCAGCCATGGACTGTATACCTGTGTCCGCCCTGTCCGGATCATTGGCCTACACTCACGTGGCCGCACACCCCCAACGGCCAGCTTCACGGTGTTGTTGGCATGCCGCTGGACATGCGCAGACAGGCATGACAATGGTGTGCCGTAGGAGTGCATGTGATACAACCGTGCAGCGCACACAAGTGTGGGGGCTCGTGGGAGGGAGGAGCAGCTGTGAGGCAACGTAACACACAGTGAGGCCGCTCATGTGCCACGTGCTCGGCATATCATCCATGATTCCCTGGGTCGCAGACATCCCACCCCACCCACAACAGGCCTCTGTACATCTCCTGTATGCAAGCAGATGGTAAAGTTACTGTAGGGATGAAAGGTCCTTTGTCTGAACTATCAGGCGGTAGCACATCTGCAGCTCCGAGCTGGGACTTGCATGTGCCCAGCACCCCCTGACAAATAAGATAGCATTTGCTGGTGACTCCCACACTATGCAATGCCCGATGTGAGACCAACGTGTACACATCCCACACACAGAAGTCCTTGGTCGTAGTTAGCGTGCGTGAAATGGCCTTCACACGTACTCCCACCCCACGCCTGCACCCGTGTCACACAGACACTGCTCATTGATACGAGCTGTGCCATTTCATCCACAGGACTAGCGCGGGTCAGCACAGTGCCGCTTCAAGCACAGCCACTGACGCAATGGCATACCATCCCGGACACATGCACAAATCCAGTCACGTGGACCGGTACTGTGCACGTCTGCTGCATGTACTGGGGGCACTGCCATTGGCAGTGCTGCGGATCATTTACCGGCTAAGCTTCCGCCTTGCCAACATCACCTGCGTTCATCCTGTGTTGCATTGTCGCTCGTGCATATTCGAGTGGACCATGGATGTCTGCCTCTCCAACGTAATAGTAGCTGACCTGGATTTCGACATGTGTGTGCGCCCCCTGTTGGCCCACGACCAGAAGTGTCACCATGATGCCCGTTTATGGCATGCCTGGATGATTTGCATGCATGCTGGCGACTGGACCTGGGAGATTGCACGAGTCGTCGTGTGCAGTGACCACATTGAGCCGCTCCCCTATTGGGCTTTAGTGCCAATTGGGGCCAGGGGTTGGAGTCAGCACATCTGTCCGGGACAGCTGATGGGTTATGTCGCCGACATGTTAGATGTAGTGGACAAAGAGCTCATGTTGGAAATGTTGGCCTACGCTGCTGCACTCGCGTTCATGGATGAGTGACAACGTACCTGCAGCCACAACTGAATGTGACCCATTGCACGTGTCCCGGCGCCTGGTTGCATGTTGGGGATCTGGTCACATGTCCCAAGACGACAGTGGACATGGCTGCATTGGCCTGGACTCCGGATACATGCGCGGACAACCAACGCGCGTTGGCACTGACTTGTGTGGGTGATGGAATCCCACGGGGTGGACATGAGGGCTTTCCAACGTTCCTCATTCAGACATGCTGCTGCATTGGTCTGCATGTTGTGGCACTTCTCTTGGCCGGACTGACACGCAATTGTTGATGAAGTTTCCGCACATTCACTTGTCTCCAACTGTGATGAGTGTTGATATGTATGCAAATGTGTGTGTCCCGGCCTATCTGGGTCCCTGCCATACATGCATTGCTACCCCATCAGGGCTGTGAGTTCGTACTTGTGCATTATCATGTCCCTGTTTCGTGCTTTGCTAGATGCGTATGGCCATTTACCGGCCACAAGCGGGTGCACTTGTGTCCTGTGTTCGGTTGTGCAAATGTTGCTGTTTGTACCACATTGTGTTCGATGTTGGGGTGCTCTGCTTCCTATGTGTGTGTGCTGCATTGTGTGTGAGATGGCCCTTCAGCTCTGATTTGGCTCACCCTTCTCCCTTTCAGGCAGTGTGGTTTTCCCTTCTGTGCTTGTTCAGTGGTGTGATATTGCCGACTTGTGTGACTTGTGCTCTTGGTTGGTGTTGTTACTCTTGGGCATGGTTTGTCTGCAGTTGTGCTGTGCTTAATTGTGCATGTGTGCCATTGTGCCCATCTCCCCCCGTCCCCCCAGTCCCTGGTCATTCCTCTCCCTGTTGCTGTTGTGTCTGTTGATTTTGAGCAGTTTCCAGTCCCCGACTCCTGCCACCATCTCCAGACTGATGTGGTGGACACCATTTCCTCCATGTCATCCAGCTCCTGGTGTGGCGCTGGACTCCCACCTCCGGTGTGCATTGCTGCCTTCTGGTTGTTGGCGTGTTTCTGCTTGTTTGTGCATTTCGCATCATTCCAGCTGTTCTGGTTTTCTTCCATTGTCCTCCTCCGCTCTCCGGCTGCATTCACCTTGTCCACGATGGACTGCCATGTACAATGTTTTGTTGCCAATGGGGCTTGTGGGGTTGTGTACTAGCTCCGGCTGCCTCCATTGTGCTTCGCTGTTGTTTTCTGTTTGGTTTGTCTTCCTTTTTCCTGCTTTTGTTGTGCTTATTCCCACCTGCCGTGTGTGTGTCGCGGGCCTGGCACTGCTTATCGCTGCTTTCCTCATCACGAATGGGCTCATCGCATGTTTTTTGGTGTTGGGGTTTGTGTTTTTATCTCCGTCGCGGTGGTTGTATCGCGGACATTGGCCGCATTTTCGGCAAACTATCGCATGGTACCGCCGTGTTGTGAATTCCACCTTAACACAGGGTTATTTTCCCGCGATAGACTGCGATGTGTAAAGTTGCGTTAACATTTTTTGGAGATGTTTAGCGCACGTTCTTGTGAATATCCCCCTATGTGTTTATATCTAGGACCATAGTAAATTCTGTGAGCTCAGGGGTTGTGAATGAAACTTGTTTTAGTGATCATAAACCCATAGAAATAAGGGTGGCAGCAATGACAGGCACCAGCCTGGACTCTGAGCTGGGCCATATTGGCCTGTTTCTTAAAGACAAGGGGTTAAGGGTGCAGTGGCGTAATATTCCAATTTCTTCTCTGTTTGCGAACTTAGTTAGAACAAACTTAGGGGCATATTATCAAGAACGGCGTTAAAAATTATCGCCGCTTTGGCGGCAGAAAACTGCCGCTAAGCGGCGATAATGGGCTTGATAATATGCCCTGGAGAATTCCAATAGAAGTCCATGTTCTGGTGTGAACATGGGCTTCTATTGAATTCTCAGGGCATATTATCAAGCCCATTATCGCCGCTTTAGCAGCAGTTTTCTGCCGCTAAAGCAGCGATAATTTTATCGCCGTTCTTGATAATATGACCCTTAGATCTTATCATGGTGTCTTTATTAGCTTTTGATTCATCCCCTATAGCAGTCCTGGATTGCCCAATTGAATAGTTCTAATAATGACATTATCAGGCAAATGTCTGGTCGGGGCCCAGCTGTACAAGTTGGCTGGTTTGAGAAAGCCTGTAGGTTGGCCAAAAAGCAACTTCGCAAGGCCCTTCGCCATCAGCATAATATTACAGAGGGGAGGATGGAATATAAATTAGCGATCCGGAACCAGAAATGTGATCTTGAAGAGGCTTCTTGAGAGCTTTTGATGTCTACTTGTGACTCCAGGGACTTTAGGGGTTTTTAGGCTATTGTCAATGGAAAACAGCCCATTGTGGCTGCTCCCGATGACATAGGCTCCCCTATTAGAACCGAGCACTAGGTGTCCCATTTCAAAAGGGTTTACACACTTGATATAGATGTCCCTCCAGCAGTGGATGACGAAAGTCGCTTGCACCCATTGGAGATTAGGTTTGACCTTGAGGAGGTATATGCGGCAATCCTGACCAGTCCGTCCAATAAAGCACCTAGTCCAGACGGGAAATCTGTTAACATCTATAAGGCTGAGGCCCACTTTTGGGCCCCCATTTTAACTAACGCACTTAACGTTGATGTGCAGGTGGGACTCCCCCCATCATGGAAATCTGCAATAATAGTACCAGTTTTTAAAAATGGTAATAGACAAGATCCCACATGCTACAGACCATTTCCTGATTAAACTCAGTAGTAAAGGAGGTGGGTAGCATTATTTTACAACGTGTGGAAAATTAACCAAAGCAAACAACATACTCTGCCCAGCTCAGTATGGGTTTAGGGTAGGTAAAGGCACTATGGAGCAGTGCCTTAACTTTAACCTGCTGATAGGAGAATATGTGTTAGGAAAGCAAGGGTCCATTTACCTTGCATTTATGGACCTGAGCAGTGTCTTTGACCGGGTAATAGGTCAAAGCTATGGAACAACTTGGCGTCACTAGGGCTACTTTTTTCACTGGTCAATTTTTAGGGGCTTTACATATGGATGTGAATGCTTCAGTGAGATATGGCATGGGTGGGGAACACACTAAGGGGCATATTCACAAGGACTTATCGCCGAGTTATCGCCACCTTAATACATCAAAAGTGGAGATAGATTTAACGCCCCATTCACAAGCGGGTGCAAACTGCAGACATTGCCAGTATTCCCGCGATAACTGCCGCAAATTTTACCCCCACGGGTGACACCACCAACTAACCCTAATGAGATGCAGAGTAGGCGTTCCCGTGCAAAAACACATGAAAACACCACTACACCACTTTCACAACGAACTGCCAGATCTGCAATGCGAACCAAAAACAGGCGATAAGCCGCGGTAGCAGCAGGGAATTAACACCTGCCTTTTGCTGGTGTTAAGCAGGACGACATACCGTGCACGACACAAGAGCCACAAAAAGCACATGATGTCGCACAATGACAAAAAGAAACACACATGTGTGGTCAGAAGAACGAGAAACAGTCACTCATCATTGAAGTAACAACCAGAAACTTTATTCAAATACAACACAAAACACCAATGCGGAAGACTCCTGTCTGGTCCGTCCAGGACAACCTTGATGTCACAGCCTGGAAAAAAAAGCACCAAATCAGAACGTGTGTCATGCGCACATCAAAGGAGCGAGACCCAGAGAAACAGAGAAGGAAAGAAAGGCAGAGAGAGAAAGAGAGAGAAGGAAAGGAAGGGAGAGAGAGAGGGGGAGGGACACTGCCGCCCCCACGCACCCAGGCACCTCTGCTCACCTGCTGCCACCGGTGTGTCTCCAACCACGTGACGGTATACACTGCAAGCCACTAGGTCTGCAATCTGTAATCGAGGCCAGAGTCAATCATGGCAGAGTCCATCTCACTGCACACGGCAACAATGCCTGTCCGTTCTGCGCACACATGCAGCCGCACCTTACCCCCTCCCGCTGGCCAGCGCTGGCTGTCCGCACTTGCGCACCCAGGCCCCACTGCTCACCTGCGGCCAATGGTGTGTCCACCAGTGGGCACACCACGTGCCCGTGCAAGCTCCAGGCCCAGGTCCCTCCACCATGGCATGCTCCACATCATGCGGACCCACACTGCGGCCCAGCAGGTCCCACACATAACGTTGAGTCCTGAGGCATCAATGGCAGAGACCACATCAGTGCACACGTCATCATCGCAGGCTGCACACCCACTCAGCAATTTCGGTGCCACTAACCCTGTGCAACCCCAGTCAGCGCCATGTGGGGGTAGGCCCGTGACGGTCGCAAGGCTTCGGGTGCCACTAACCCTGTGCGCAACAACTCATGGGCCCTTTATGATTGAGAATCGTGGAACGCCCGTCATCCAGTCACCACCGGCAGTGGGGAATGTGACGTTGTCGGCCCCTTATATTGTTGGGGTCACATGGCCTGTGACGCCTGTCCCGGATGGGTGTGGTGTGTGTGCAAACCTGCCCTCAGGGAGTGGCCGTGACATGCTGACAACTAGACCAGTGACCTGCAGACCACTAGCATGTAAAGCTGCGACATGTAGCAATGTGGCCCCCCCCTCGGAGAGTAAGCGGAGTGGTCTGCCCTGGCGTACGCCGGACCAGCGCAGGGCTTGCAACAATGACTCGGGGGCTCTGGGCGTGGTTCAGTCCATGTCCGGATAAGGAAGTGACTAATGCGTGTGTCCCTGTTGTAGTGTCTACGGCACCCGGAACGCAATCGGCAATGTAGCACACTGCGACTGGAATCCCACTAGATGAGCATCATTGACGTTAGGGGGAATCACTGACCCTACATTCATCCACACATTCATACATGAATGATGAAAGACATGACACAGCAGTGCGTTTCTGAAAGTTTAATGCACATCCAGTGGAGTTTTGCAGCTGGAGCAGTACAGGGCCATGCCAACCCCACTTCACAATATGGGCCCGTGGAGGGCCAGCCAGAGTCCATCGGGGAATGACAGGTACAGCGGAAGAGGAAGGGTACAGTCCGCAGTCTGGTCGCCGTGTCATTGGTCACCAAACAGGATATGGCAGTCCATGTCACGGTCCAAGGTGAGTGCAGCAGAGTGTATCGGGGGTCAGTGGAGGTCATGGGGCCATGTGCGGCACCAAGCAGCAACAGGCCAGGTGGCGGGCATGAATGCTAGTGCCTCCTTCTGATCTCAATCCCATCCACGTCCTCGGATGTGTGCTCTGCCCCACCTGTGGGTGGTGCAGTTCGGGCTGCGGCACTGTGTGCCACTGACACATCAGGTGCCGGAGTGGAAATGCCTGCCGCACTGTGAGGCACTGACACACCAGGGGGCGGAGATGTGGATGGTGTAGGAGCAGCAGCATTCATCTGCGCCACGCCTTGTGGCAGCAATGCCATGATGAGGATATGCAGGGCATGGTAGATCCCAGCTACATGTCGCTGATGTGCAGCGGTGGCTGCCATCCTTTCCACATCCATCCGCACCATGTCCTCCATGAGCCTCCGCATGTGTGCCAGCTCACGGCTGAGATCGCTGGTGCCACTCTGAGCGGACAGGTGTTCTTGTCTCCGAGTCATGACTCCAGCGATGTCAGCCAGGGCTCGTTGGGGACCATGGAGCGGCCTGTGGGTGTCCGTTAGGGACTGGAGGTGGTCCCTGATGGGACTTAGACACCCATGGATGGCGTCAAGTTTGGTAGCCATGAGGTCGAACCCCACCTGCACCTGCTCAGCCATCTCCTCTGGCCCTCCAACACACGGCGTTGGAAGGCCATGTGTTGTTCGGGGGTCTTGGGAGACAGCCGGGGTTATGGGTGCCTCCTGCTGGGTGGTTTGTGGAGTGGGTGGGGTCTCCTCGATGCAGCTGGGCTGCTCTGATCCTCGAGGTGAGTTGCGGATGACGTCAATGATGTCTTGGAGGGCTTGGGTGTCGATGCTGGTGGTGTCCTCCTCGTCATCAGTGAAGAGTGGCTGGGACTGCTCTGCAGGAGGTGTTGACGGTGCCCCTGCAATGTGAAGGGGAGATGCTGCATTACAATGTGTCCACATGTATGTAGCCGCATGGTACATGTTCACATTCAGACAGCATGGCAATGTACATTGTGTCAGTCTGTAGATCAAGGCCATGATCCAGGGTCATTGTGGGTGTGCACTGTGCTCTGCTTGATTGTGCATGTGTGCCATTGTGGCCATCTCCCCCGTCCCCCCAGAACCTGGTGGTTACTCACCCTGTTGCTGTTGTGTTGTGTCGTGTCGTGTCGAGCAGTGTCCGCTCCCCCAACTCCTGCCACGGTCTCCACACTGATGACTGTCGACACCAGCTCCTCCATGTCATCCTGCTCCAGCTGTGGCGCTGGGCTCCCACCTCCAGTCTGCATTGCTGCCTTCTGGTTGCCTGCGAGTTTCTCCTTGGTTTTGCGCTTGATGTCAATCCATCACCTCTTGACCTCGTCCATTGACCTCTTGTGCTCTCCGACGGCATTCACCTTGTCCACGATGGACCGCCATATTCCATTTTTGGTGCCCAATGACACGTTGGAGGTGACGAACAGTTCTTGATGGTGTTCCATCACCTCCGTGACCAGGATCCTAGTTTCCTGCGGATCGAACCGCCTCTTCCTCTTCTTCTTATCCTTGCCCTTCCCTGTCCCCGAGGTCCCAGGCTGGTCGTCCGGGGTGCTTGTGTGGTTCCGCTCGTCCCCTGCGCCTGCTCCGGCTGCCTCCATGGTGCTTCGGTGTTGGTTATTTTGTGTTTGTGTGTTTTTTCTACTTTTGTAGTGATTTTCCCCCCTGCCGTGTGTGTATTGCAGGCCTGGCGCTGCTTATTGCTGATTTACTCATCGCGGTTTGGCCCATCGCATTTTTTTTGCATTGGGGTTTAGGTTTTTATCACTGTCGCGGTGGTTGTATTCGCGGACATTGGCCGCGTTTTCGGCAGACTATCGCATGGTACCGCCGTGTTGTGAATTCCACGTTAACACGGGGTTATTTTCCCATGATAGACTGCGATGTGTAAAGTTGCGTTAACATTTTTTGGAGATGTTTAGCGCACGTTCTTGTGAATATCCCCCTAAATCTTTTGGCCTCCTGCGTGGGGTCACACAGGGCTGTGTGTTGGCATCTATTCTTTTTCTATTGTTTAATAACGGTTTGAACATCCAAGATAAAGACAGTTTTCATGCCTTTCCTGCTCTACGTGGATGATGCTGTGCTGTTGGCCCGAACGGCTAATGGTCTTAAACTGCTTGTAGACCTCATTGTCAGCTATATGGATGAGTTGGAGTTGGATGTGAACAGCAGCAAAACACATTGCACTGCCTCACACACAAAGCCCTGCACACTGGGAAGCCCGCCTACCTGGCCACCAAACTAAAGAAAGTCGGCCAGACAAGGACCCTCAGGAGCTCAAACACTTTACTCCTCATCCCCCCGAAAACACGCAAACAAAAAGCCTCTTCTCGATCCTTCTCTGGAAATGCTCCAAGAATCTGGAACTCCATCCCAGTCCATATCAGGACTAACCCCTCCTTTGTAAAATTCAAAAGGCAGCTCAAAGACCTCTTCCTCAATCGCTCCCTGCCAAATGGATAGCTGCCGCTTGAATGCTGACTCTTGCCCACCACACCATCCAGTCACCCTAAGTTTAAGAACTCTACCTCACCCACCTACCAACTCAGTCCTGCCTCACCCCTGTGTATATCACCCCTTTATTTTTTAACTTTTTGGATATTAAGGCTGCATTCTATTCTGAGACTCTCGACTCGCAACAAATCAATATGTATACCATTGTTACGTTCTCTATTGATTTTCCCATCACCTTTGTTGTAAAGCGCTCCGATACCCTCGGGTCTGGCTAGCGCTATATAAAACTCCTAAATAAATAAATAAATAAACATTGTATGGTTTGTGGGAGGAAATCTTCCAAATCTAGACCAATCTCCATAAAGGGGAAGAGGGTTTCTAGGGTGCCTGCTTTTTCCTATCTGGGGGTCACATTCGAGCGACAGAATCGGCTTGCATGCCAATCTAATCACTGCTCTCGCTTTTCTCAAGCTTGTAGCGCTCTTTTAAGTTTTTCAGCATTGATTGGAAATAAACCCATCCTACCCTTTCTGCAGATTTATAAAATGAAATGTCTTCCTGCATTATTGTATGGTGCTGCCATTTGGAGATATAGTAATTGCAAGGTCATTCAGCAATAAGAGAATCGCTTTTGCAGGAAACTGTTGGGTCTGGCCCCTAGCATCTCATCGTTATTTTTCTGTATTATGTGGAGGACTGTGTGAAATTGGCGCCATTGTGATTGTGGATCTCAGTGTGGTGTGGTGGGCACATGGGGTTCAATAGGCATGTGACTGAGGGCTGCCTTGGGTGTGTGTATGGACACAAAATACCGTGGTTGAATTATATCAAGACTGTTGACCGGACCTAGGCTGCCCCAACTTGTTTTATAGTCAGTACCTTCTTAATAAGGGTGCCTGTGAAACCAACCACTAGATCTATTTTATTTTTGCAAACTGTTGCAGGCCCTGAGCCCGATCTTTTTGTTGTTTGGCAACCTTGGGAAAGATCTCTGATAACGAAATTTCATCTGGGCTCAATACGTCCGCTTGTTTTCTGCCTGTTCAGTTGTATGCCCTTGTGACGGTTGCTCCCTTCAGACTCTGGAACATTTGGTATTATTATGTACATTTTATGAGTTTGTACGTCATAAGTATTTAGTATCAATTTTAAAGTCCAGGGGCTTCCGTCAGTTTCAGTCAGCTTTTTACACCAGCAGTTATTACCTGATCATGCTGTAATGTTGGCTGTTTCTTCCTTTTTGAAAGGTGCACTACACTGAAACAAAATTATGAATTTATAAATATGTTACGGTAAGTCTGTGCGATGATGAATTCAACCCAGATCTGTGGCTGGGGGTGAGTGTTGGACAAGTTTCAGCGCTCCGTCCATCATCTCCTTGTGTTTGCTTTGCTCGTCCTAAGTTGGTAGCGTATGCTCAGACGTGGGTTCCTTGCTCACTTTGCCACTGGATTCAAGCTAGCCTGGCTGATTAGGGTTTTATCCCCGAAACCGGTCCCAGGATGCTTGTTTCCTGTCCTGGCTTGGCAGTCGGGCTGGACCGTTGCCATGAGACACAGGGTCAAGACTGATTTGCATATAGCTGGGTCTGAACTAGGGTGGTGAAGTGAGCTAAAGAACGATGATGGATTCAACCCAGATCTGTGACTGGTTGTGAGCATCTGAAAAGTTTCAGCGCTAAGTCCATCATCTCCTTGTGTTTACTTTGTTCGCCCTAATTTGGCAGGGTATGCCCAGACGTGGGTCCCTTGCTCAATTTGCCTGTGGATTCAAGCTAGCCTGGCTGATGAGGGGTGTTACCCCGAAACCGGTCCCAGGAGGCTTGTTTCTGATCCAGGGAGGACCTGGTTTGGCAGTTCGGGCTGGACTGTTCCCAAGAGGCACAGGGTCAAGACTGATTTGCATATAGCTGGGTCTGGACTGGGGTGGCGATGTGAGCTAAAGAGCAATGATGGATTCAACCCAGATCAGTGACTGGGAGTGAGTGTCTGAAAAGTTACATCATCTCCTTGTGTTTGAGTGTTAATGTGAACCATACTACCTATAAAGTGAATTCTATAGGGTCAATGTTTAACATAATGCTTGTTATCAAAACCTAAGGGAATTGTTTCTGTGTTGGTAGTACTGATGCCTGATTTTCTTCTGAGGTATTTTGTACTTACTGTCAGACCTCAAATGTCACAGTGATTTATACTGTAATATGCATGAAAATGAAGTTTGGGTAATGTCATCAATGATGTCATTTGAGATGTCATCAGTGATGTCATAGAACATGTCATTACTGATGTCATATGTAAGGTCATAATCAGTGCATGGGGTTGCCAGATTATAGTTAGCACTGCTAACTATAATGGGTGAATTACTATGCTTTTTTTAGTTTAAAGCGTTAATGATGTCACTCAAAGATTTACCTAATATAACGTTACTTGAACCTTCGCTTTTTTCAGTGAATTTCTAAGGTTTTAAAAAAAAATGGATCCTTTGATCATACCTCATACTTAACTATAATGTTACTTTAACCTTTGTTATTTTCAGTGAATTTCTAGGGCTTCTTTAATGTAAAGTAATACTTAATTACCACAGGTCAATGCCACCCTCCGATGTGCACGGCCTTTGGCCGTGCGTGGCAGGGGGTTGGCTGCAGGACCTGGCTTACGGCCAGGCCCTGCAGGCAACACCCTCTAATACAGCCAACCCCATGCTGCGCACGGCCTTAGGCCTTGCTCAGTGGGGTGTTGGCCATAGGGCCTGGCCCTGGGAACTGCTCCCCCGAGGCCATTTTTTTCAATTAAAGGGGGGCCACGTGCCCCCTTCCCCGAGCTGTTATCAGCCACAGGGACCACATCCCCAGGCCACTTTTTTAAATAAAGAGGAGGGGGGCCAAGTGCCCCTCTCTCCGAGCCTTGCTAGGCCCTGGGGGCCCCATCTCCAGGGCCACTCTTTTTTCCACATACCCATGGGTCTGGTGTGCTTGTTAGGGGAGGGGGGCATGCAAACCCCCTCCCTGGGTTTATTTCTGGTGCTATAGCCCAGCATGCTTATTTGGGGAGGGGGGCATGCTGGCCCCCTCCTCAGATAGATTTCAACCCTGGGGACCCCATCCCTGGGGCCAGCTGCAATTCTTATGGAGAGGTGGGCACCCGACCCTCCTCCCTGGGATGATTTTGGCCCTGGGGACCCCATCCCTGGGCGACAACCCCCATCCCTGGGCGAATTGTTATATGGAGGGGGGCATATGGCCCCCCCTCCATTGGTCGATTTCGTCCCCGGGGGCCCCCATTCCCAGGGGCCTGGTGAAATTTTGAAGGGGGCATGCGGCCCCCTCCACAGACTGATATCGGCCCCTGGAAGCCCATCTCCCAAGGCCTGGCAACATAAATATATTCAAGGGGGAGGGGGGTACACGGCCCCCCACCCTGAGCTTATTTTGGCCCCAGGATCCCCATCCCCTGGGGAACAGCAACATATTCAATGGAGATGTTGCAAAAATCCCCCCTCCCTGGGTGGATTTTGCAAGAAAAGGTAGGTGTTCCCCCGGTGCCCAACCAGGGTAGCAGCCACTCTGTCGCTGAGGGCCACGGGGGGGAACCCAAGGCCCCAATGACCCAACCGGCTACCAGCATCCAGTGGGAGCCGGCATTGCTCCCACCCACAGTATTTAGATCTGTTTCCCTGCCCACATCACTGTGGACAGGGAAACAGATCTAAAGTCTGCCCCCAGTGGCGGGAGCATTTTTGAAGCTCCCTCCAGCAGGGAGCAGACTTGGTGTTTGCTCTTGCTTGGCAGGAGATTGTAAAAATGCTCTTGCCAAGCAAAAGCAAATAGAGGTGTCCCTGCCCCCACTGCTGCTGGCAGGGAAACTGTTATGCTCCGGGGGTGGGCTCCCCGGGACATAGCCTGTGAGCCAGCCACAGGGTTTGGGGTTC
This sequence comes from Calotriton arnoldi, assembly GCA_963921515.1. NCBI lineage: Eukaryota > Metazoa > Chordata > Amphibia > Caudata > Salamandridae > Calotriton > Calotriton arnoldi. Next base: position 305,629 of record CAWUFW010003092.1, read on the forward strand.
CCGGACCATTAATAACTCAGGGAGGGGGCTGTGAGGCCCCCTTCCTTATAGGAATTGGCCCCTTCCCCATTTTTTTTATTTTTGATCCCGGGGGTGGGCTCCCTGGGGCATTTAGAAGCACCATGACGGGAAACGCATGGCCCTCCTCCCCAGTTCATAACGTTTTGGCTCAGGGGGTGGGCTTCCCAGGGCCTCCTGTGGCTGAGGGAGGGAGCCATGCAGCCCCCTCCCCATAATAATAAGATTGACCCTGGCAGTGGGCTCCCCCTTGCCTCTAATGGCTCAGGGAGGGGGGTCGCAGGTCCCCCTCCTCCCAAAAATAGTTTTTGGGTTGGCTCCCCAGGGCCTCTGGAGGCTACACAGCCCCCCTCCCCTTTATGAAGGGGGACGGCTCCCCGGGGTTTATAATAAATAAAGGCGGCCAGGTCTCCATTAATTTTAGTTTTTTTCGGTTCTGCTAGACACTCACATGATCGTAGCATTTTTGCTGTTTTTTATTATTACTTGGCCCGGGGGGGGGGGTCCTACATGGAGCCTATGCGGTCTGGGTACCTCTACCCTGCGCCTATATATCTTTTTTTTTTTTTTAGAACTTCAGAAGAGAGGACTAAGCCCCTGAGTCCTGCAATGGCTGCCAGTAACATTTTTCTGATGTTGCTGGCAGGCAATCAGAGCACTTGCTCTCAAAGGAGTCTGACTCCAGAGGGAGTGAGATGGTCAAAGGCAAATTAAGCTCCCTGGGCCAATCAGAATGCTCTACCGTCCAAATATCTATATTTTCTTACATTAAAAATCTCAAAACTACAGAATGGAATTATACCAAATTACAAAATGCACAAACTGTGGACCAAGATCTAGCTTCCTGCTGGATTTGGTGTCCTTCCATTTAGCAGTTTTTGCTGTAACCGATCTTAAAGTCATCTATGGAATATGCAAAAGGATTTTGCATTTTGGGACCCCTCTTTTCTCTCGGCCACTGCTTGACGGATCACCCAAAAAATTTCCAGGAAAAGCTGAGGTGGATGGACTTTTTGGGGGACAGTTGTGTGAAGATTCTTCAAACACGTCCAAAGTTGTTAGCAAAATAAAGTGCTCCATCAATGAAAAAGCAGACTTAACTATAACTACCTGATGACAACCACCACTAGGTAAAACACACACACATACATATATATGTATATATATATTTAAATACCCAGTGGCGCTGTTAGGATGGTGTTCCCATAGGAACTGCATTTTATGTGTTGCTAGTAACTTTGGACCTCTTTGAAGAATCTCCAAGAAATTTTCCAAAAAAGTGCTACATTTTGACTCATTATAGCATGGAAAGTTTCAGGGTGATCTGTCAAGCGGGGGCCGAGAAAAAGTGGGGTGCCACAAAGCATTTTTCCCATTAATTTTTCTTTAGGAACTTTAGACACCGCTACAGCCCAAACCGCTGTACGGATTTACACCAACTTTGACATAAAACTAGATCTGGGTCCAGAAAGAGTGCGTTTTGTGTCTTGGTGTGATTCTGTTCAGAAGTTTTGGAGAAATTTAGGTTAAGGAAATTGTATATTTCACACTGGGAAGGATCTGCAGAGCTGGATGTTCTCAAAGTGAGATCTGATTGGCTGTCACCACCTCAACCAGGAAGTGGTGGCAGCCATCTTAGGACTCGGGACTCAGTCCCGAATACTAAAAAAAAGGTAAAAGACAAGATGCAAGGAGGCAGGGTAGGAATCCTCTGACCTCCCTATGCCTGATGTTGGGGCCCAAATTTTTTATTTTTTATTTTGCCGCAAATTTGTGGAGGATCCGTGATTCTGTGGCAAAGGAAGCACAGTCTCCCACACTTCTTTTTTAAACCTCCCAGGGTGGGGCAGGGCCACGGAGGATTCCACAGGGCCCAAAGTATTTATCAGGGGGGTATGTTGCCCCTCTCCCCAGTCTTTTTGGCCCCAGGGACCCTATTGCTGTGGACCTCAAGTATTTTTAGGAAAGAGGGGTGCGCTGCCCCCCTCCTCAGGCCATATTTAGCCCTGAGGACCCCATTCTCCAGGGATCACTGTTTTTTAAGGGGAGAGGGTCCATGCAGTTCCCTCCCTGAGCCTCTAAAGGCCCTAGGGGCCTCCATTCCCAAGGGCTGCAAGACTGATTAAAAGGAAGGGGGATCGTGCAGCTTCCACCCAGAGCTATATATGGCCCCGGGGACCCCATCCCCGGGCTCGGCTCACATACTGTGTCCCGGGGAGCACATCCCAGGACACAGCAGTTTCCATGCCCACACCGGAGCGGGCAGAGCAACTTGTGTTTGCTCCCGCCTGGTGGGAGCATTTTCAAAACTCCCACCATGTGGGAGCAAACACAAAGCCTGCTCCCAGCCGGCGGGAGCTTTGAAAATGCTCACGCCAGCAGAGATCACACTTCTGATCTGTTTCCATGCCCACACTGATGTGGGCAGGGAAACAAATCAAAATATTGCTCCTGCCCGAGGAGCAGCATAAGTAGCTACTCCCTGTGGTTGGGAGCAATGCCAGCTCCCGCTGCATGTGGGGAGCCGTATGGGACCTCAGTGGCCGTGGGGCTCCCCTTGCAGCCCCAATGAGTATATGGTGGGTGCCCTGGGTGGGCAAGAGGGCACCCACCTTTAAGTATTGCAGGCCCTGGGAGATTGGGTCCTTAGTATATATGTTTAACACTCATAAACTTTTAGAAAATACTCATAGTCACTGGATGTCATCAGTGGTGTCATTTAAGATGTCATCAGTGATGTCACCGACCATATCAAGAGTGATGTAAAGTGTGAGGTCATAAGCAGCGCATTGTGGAGCGTAAGTTATAGTTAGCTCAGGTAACTATACTTGTTGAATTTCAATGGTTTTGTACAAGTGAAACCTGAGCCTAACTATAATGTCCCTGTAACCTTTAGTTTTTTTCAGTGAATTTCTAAGGTTTTTTTGTTCTGTTTCCTAACTGTAATGACCTTGTAACCTTTGTTTTTTTCAGTGAATTTCTAAGGTTTTTTAAATTGTATTTCCTAACTGTAACCTGTATACTTTGAGAGTGGGTGTGTGAGTGACAGCATATTTGGAGAATCGTTGTGTGAGTGGCTGTATGGGTCAGTGACTGGGTGTGTGAGTGGCTGTATGAGTCTGTGAGTGGGTGTGTAAGTATTTGTGTGGGTGTGTGAGTAGGTTTGTGAGTGGATGTATTAGTCTGTGAGTAGGTATGTGAGTAGTGTTGTGGGTATGTGAGTGGGTGTGTGAGTGACTGTATGGGTGTATAAGGTGCTGTGTGGGTCTGGGAGTGGGTGTGAGAGTGGTAGAATGGGTGTGTGAGTGGGTGTCTGTGTAGGTGTGTCAGTAGCTGTGTGAGTGACTGGGCCACAATGGAACCTCACCTGCCCCTTTATCCAAAACGTTTTGCATGAAATCTGGAGTACTTTTTACTGGGTAAATGTCCAGTGAGTATTCTACATTACATATGTGTAATGGACAATGAGGAAATGTCTCCAGTGACCTTGTGCGTGTTTCGGCAATGTGATTGTTCCTTGAGCGTCTTTATCCTGAAATCTGCGATAACATGAATCATCCTATAGAGAAGACAATGAGACTACAAAGAGATAAATCTCCACCAAACAAGGGAACTTCCTCATAACTATATGAAGTAAGTACTTCTTTGTTTGTTGGAGATGTCCTCATATTCCTCGGCATTAAGAATGCATCACCAACATTTCTGAGAAACGTGCTGAGGGGTCTTTTGGTAAGCTGTTCATCAATGTGGGAATCAATCAATCAATCAATCAATCAATCATGTCACTTATAAAGCGCACCACATACCCGCGAGGGTCTCAAGGCGCTGGGGGAAGAGGGGGGTGGTGCTGCTACTGATCGAAGAGCCAGGTCTTGAGGAGTCTTCTGAAGGCCAGTAGGTCTTGGGTCTGTCGGAGGTTGGTGGGGAGGGTGTTCCAGGTCTTGGCGGCGAGGTGGGAGAAGGATCTGCCGCCGGCGGTCGTTTTCCGGATGCGGGGGACTGTGGCGAGGGCGAGGCTGGTCGAGCGGAGCTGGCGGGTGGGGGTGTAGAAGCTGAGTCGTCTGTTGAGGTAGGCTGGTCCGGAGTTGTGGAGTGCTTTGTGTGCGTGGGTGAGGAGCTTGAAGGTTATCCTCTTGTTGACAGGGAGCCAGTGCAGGTCTCTCAGGTGGGGTGTGATGTGGCTGCGTCGGGGGATGTCGAGGATAAGACGTGCAGAGGCGTTCTGGATGCGTTGCAGCCGTCTCAGGAGCTTAGCCGTCGTTCCTGCGTAGAGGGCGTTTCCGTAGTCCAGCCTGCTGGTGACGAGGGCCTGGGTGACTGTTTTTCTTGTTTCGGTGGGGATCCACTTGAAGATCCTGCGGAGCATTCGGAGGATGTTGAAGCAGGATGAGGAAACGGCGTTGACCTGCTTAGTCATGGAGAGGGTGGGGTCGAGGATGACCCCTAGGTTGCGTACGTGGTCGGTGGGTGGCGGGGCTGTTCCCAGTGATGTTGGCCACCAGGAGTCGTCCCAGGCTGAAGGGTTGGAACCAAGGATGAGGACCTCCGTCTTGTCCGAGTTCAGCTTCAGGCGGCTGGTCCTCATCCATTCGGCGACGGCCTTCATTCCTTCGTGGAGGTGGGCTTTGGCGGTGTGAGGGTCTTTGGTGAGGGAGAGGATCAGCTGGGTGTCGTCGGCGTAGGAGATGATGTTGAGGTTGTGCTGTCGGGCGACGTGGGCGAGGGTGCCATGTAGATGTTGAACAGCGTTGGGCTGAGGGAGGAGCCTTGGGGTACGCCGCAGATGATCTTGGTGGCCTTGGATCGGAAGGGGGCGAGGCGGACGCTTTGTGTTCTGCCGGAAAGGAAGGATATGGTCCAGTCCAGGGCCTTCTCTTGGATCCCGGCGCCGTGAAGGCGTGTTCGTAGTGTGTGGTGGCAGACCGTGTCGAAGGCGGCAGATAGGTCCAGGAGGATGAGGGCTGCTGTTTCTCCGTTGTCTAGCAGGGTCCTGATGTCATCGGTGGCGGCGATGAGGGCGGTTTCGGTGCTGTGGTTGCTGCGGAAGCCGGACTGGGAAGGGTCCAGGATGTTGTTCTCCTCGAGGTAGCGGGTCAGTTGTTTGTTGACGATTTTCTCGGTGACCTTCGCGGGGAACGGGAGCAGAGAGATGGGTCGGAAGTTCTTGAGGTCCTTGGGGTCTGCCTTGGGTTTCTTGAGTAAGGCGGTGATCTCGGCGTGCTTCCAGCTTTCCGGGAAGGTTGCTGTCTCGAAGGAGATGTTGATTATTTTCCGGAGATGGGGCGCGATGGCTGTACTGGCTTTGTTGAAGATGTGGTGAGGGCACGGGTCTAGCGGTGAACCGGAGTGGATGGTGTTCATGATCTCGCTGGTGTCCTCGTCGTTGATGTTGGTCCAGGAGAGCAGGCGGTTGGTGGTTGTGGGGGCAGTGGTCTCGGTGGTTGCCGGGGCGGTCGTGGTGTTGAAGCTGTCGTAGATGTCGGCGATTTTGCGGTGGAAGAAGGTGGCCAGTGAGTCGCACAGGTCTCGCGACGGCTGGATGTCGTTGGTGTTGGAGCTGGGGTTGGAGAGTTCCTTCACGATGTTGAAGAGCTCTTTGCTGTTGTGTGCGTTGTTGTCTAGGCGGTCTTTGAGTGAGGCCCTTTTGGCGGATCTGATGAGGTGATGGTGACTGCGGGTGGCGCTCTTGTGGGCGGCGTAGCTGTCCGCTGTCCGTTCGTGGAGCCAGATCTTCTCCAGTTTTCGGCATGTTCGTTTGGAGGCCTGGAGGTCTTCGGTGAACCAGGTGGCTTTCTTGCTGGTGTGGCTGTTGGGCGGATTCTTGAGCGGGGCGAGGGTGTTGGCGCAGTCGTCGATCCACTGTCTGAGGTTGCGGGCGGCGGTGTCGGGGTCGGAGGGTTCGGCGGGTGGGCTCAGGGCGAGGGTTGTGGTTAGCTGGTCTTCCGTGACTCTGCTCCAGCAGCGGCGAGGCATTTGTGCGGTGCGGTGGTGCGTGGTGGGCTTCCTGTAGGTGAAGTGGATGCAGTGGTGGTCAGTCCAGTGGGGTTCGGAGGTGTGGTTGAAGGAGACGTGTGGGCTTGCGGAAAAGATGGAGTCTAGCGTGTGGCCGGCGGCGTGGGTGGGTGTAGTCACGAGCTGTCTGAGTCCGAGGGTGGCGAGGTTGTCGATCAGGGTGGTGGAGTTGGTGTCCTTGTTGTTCTCGAGGTGGAAGTTCAGGTCCCCGAGGAGGATGTAGTCCGTGGAGGCGATGGCGTGTGTGCTGACGAAGTCAGCGATGGAATCGCTGAACTGTGGTCGGGGTCCGGGGGGTCTGTAGATGAGGGTTCCTCTGAGGGTGGTGTTGGGATCGGTGTGGATCTGGAAGTGCATGTGTTCGGCGGTGCTGAGGGTGTCGTCGGTGTTGGTTGAGACTCTGAGGGTGTTCCTGTGGACGATGGCGATGCCTCCTCCGACTCCGTTGGTGCGGTCCCTGCGGGTGATCTTGTATCCGTCCGGGATGGCAATGGCGATGTCGGGGGCTGAAGCGGGATTCAGCCAGGTCTCCGTCAGGAATGCGACGTCTGGGGAGGTTGAGTCGAGAAGGTCCCAGAGTTCGATGGCGTGTTTGCGGGCGGAGCGGGTGTTGAGGAGGATGCATCTGAGGTAGTTGGGTTCTTTCCTGGGTGGTGGTTTGGCGGGGCGGGTGCTGGCGAAGCTGCAGTTCCGGCAGGTGAAGGGCCCTTGGGTGCGCTTCGGGGTGGCCTGGTAGCAGGCGTGATCTTTTCCGGGGGTTCAGTGCGTGGAGGGTGCTGGCGTCGTATCGGCGTCTGTTGATGAGGCGGGCACGGGGGATGCCCGGACCAGGGGGTCTGGCGCTGGGCGCGGTCACGGCGCGGACGGGCGCAGACGGGCTTGCCTTAGGCGCGCCTTCGGCGCGCCAGCGTCGCGGCTGCACAGCGGCCACCATAAATGGGGAGGTGGGAGGGAGGAGCAGGGAATGGGGCAGCGAATGGGCAGTGAGGGGGCGGGGCCGCAGGGGCGCAGCGGCGGGAAACAGGCACAGAAGGGAAAACTAGCACAATCAGGGCATCAAGGGGGCACAGAAAGGAAAAAAAAACGAGCACAATCGGGGGCAGCAAGGGCGCACAGAAAGGAAAAACGAGCACAATCAGGGGCAGCAAGGGGGCACAGAAAGGAAAAAACGAGCACAATCAGGGGCAGCAAGGGGGCACAGAAAGGAAAAACGAGCACAATCAGGGGCAGCAAGGGGGCACAGAAAGGAAAAACGAGCACAATCAGGGGCAGCAAGGGGGCACAGAAAGGAAAAAGCGAGCACAATCAGGGGCAGCAAGGGGGGCACAGAAAGGAAAAACGAGCACAATCAGGGGCAGCAAGGGGGGCACAGAAAGGAAAAACGAGCACAATCAGGGGCAGCAAGGGGGCACAGAAAGGAAAACGAGCACAATCAGGGGCAGCAGCAGGGCACACAGACGGAGCTGTGTGGTGGGGGAGCGACCTACCAGTCAAGGTCAGGGGTCGCTCTCTTCACCACGCAGCGGCCGCCATAAATGGGGAGGTGGGAGGGAGGAGCAGGGAATGGGGCAGCGAATGGGCAGTGAGGGGCGGGGCCGCAGGGGCGCAGCGGCGGGAAACAGGCACAGAAGGGAAAACGAGCACAATCAGGGCATCAAGGGGGCACAGAAAGGAAAAAAAAACGAGCACAATCAGGGGCAGCAAGGGGGCACAGAAAGGAAAAAACGAGCACAATCAGGGGCAGCAAGGGGGCACAGAAAGGAAAAAGCGAGCACAATCAGGGGCAGCAAGGGGCACAGAAAGGAAAAAACAAGCACAATCAGGGGCAGCAAGGGGGCACAGAAAGGAAAAACGAGCACAATCAGGGGCAGCAAGGGGGGCACAGAAAGGAAAAAACGAGCACAATCAGGGGCAGCAAGGGGGGCACAGAAAGGAAAAACGAGCACAATCAGGGGCAGCAAGGGGGGCACAGAAAGGAAAAACGAGCACAATCAGGGGCAGCAAGGGGGCACAGAAAGGAAAAATGAGCACAATCAGGGGCAGCAAGGGGGGCACAGAAAGGAAAAACGAGCACAATCAGGGGCAGCAAGGGGGCACAGAAAGGAAAAGCGAGCACAATCAGGGGCAGCAGCAGGGCACACAGACGGAGCTGTGTGGTGGGGAGCGACCTACCAGTCAAGGTCAGGGGTCGCTCTCTTCACCACGCAGCGGCCGCCATAAATGGGGAGGTGGGAGGGAGGAGCAGGGAATGGGGCAGCGAATGGGCAGTGAGGGGGCGGGGCCGCAGGCGCAGCGGCGGGAAACAGGCACAGAAGGGAAAACGAGCACAATCAGGGCATCAAGGGGGCACAGAAAGGAAAAAAACGAGCACAATCAGGGGCAGCAAGGGGGCACAGAAAGGAAAAAACGAGCACAATCAGGGGCAGCAAGGGGGCACAGAAAGGAAAAAACGAGCACAATCAGGGGCAGCAAGGGGGCACAGAAAGGAAAAACGAGCACAATCAGGGGCAGCAAGGGGGCACAGAAAGGAAAAACGAGCACAATCAGGGGCAGCAAGGGGGGCACAGAAAGGAAAAAACGAGCACAATCAGGGGCAGCAAGGGGGCACAGAAAGGAAAAACGAGCACAATCAGGGGCAGCAAGGGGGGCACAGAAAGGAAAAACGAGCACAATCAGGGGCAGCAAGGGGGCACAGAAAGGAAAAGCGAGCACAATCAGGGGCAGCAAGGGGGGCACAGAAAGGAAAAACGAGCACAATCAGGGGCAGCAAGGGGGCACAGAAAGGAAAAACGAGCACAATCAGGGGCAGCAGCAGGGCACACAGACGGAGCTGTGTGGTGGGGGAGCGACCTACCAGTCAAGGTCAGGGGTCAGGGGGAAAAGGTGGGACGACCTTTGCATACTACTAAGGAAAACAGGGCAGGGCCAAACGGTCAGAGCTTGCAGATAATTTTGGGCATTTGGATACTCAGGGTAATTAAAAGGGAGAACCATTGGCTGCTCTTACCAGGAGACAACAAGAAAGAAACCACTTGTCAAAGTCACTATAGTTCAGATTGCACTCCAATAGATCAACCATGCTTTCACCTCCATTAAGTATTTCAAAATAAATGCAATTTGAGAGGAAACACAATTGCCTTTCCCTCCCCAAGCCCAGGAAGTTAGGAACCTTTGTGGTTTAAAGAAGGATAGGGGGGCTGCGAGGACCCCCTCTCTGAGCCGACTTTGGCCCAGGGAGCCCCTCCCCAGGCCGATTCCGTCCCCAGGGACCCCATCCCCTAGAGCCTGTCCTCTAGATCCTGGGCTTCCTGGAGTCCACCCAGGGCACTCAGTCTGAAGTGTTTGGTACCACGGGGGAATCTCAATGCCCCGCTGTCCTTGCCAGCTTCTCGCCTCCAGCCGAAGCTGGCATTGCTCCTGCATGAAGGGAGCAGCCAAAAATGATACAGCCTGCGTGTGGGAGCAACCTTTTTATCTGTTTTCCTGCCCACTTGACAGCGGGCAGGAAACAGATGAAAACTCTGATGAGGCTTCAATCACAGTTTTCAAGTGTACCCACATATATATAGATCAAAACTTCGATCCCAGGGGGCGGGAGCAGGTTTCCTGCTCCTGCCCAATGGGAGCAGACTTTCAGTTTGCTCTCACTTAGAGGTAGTGGTCAAAGCTCCCATCAAGCAAAATCAAACAGCTATCTCCAAAGGGTGGGCACCTCAGGAGATAGGGAGCCGGCCCTGGGGGGTGGTGGTTCCAAGAGAAATTGGCGACTCCAGGAGGGGGTCTGCCAAAAATGCTTTTTGCCCTGGCAGGGTCCCTGGGGGACCCAGGCGCCATGGCTAGGGGTCAGGGTATTCCTATCCTGCCTCCTTCTGTTTTTTTTAGCTTTTTGTTTTGGACTTAGCTGAGCCAAGTTACAAAATGGTAGTCAACACTTCCTGAATGAAGTATTGGCAGCCAATCAGATCTCTGCACGAGAACAATAGGATTTGCGGAGGGTTCGCACCTCTAGATATACAAATTTGATTTTCTTTTAATATCTCAAAAACTACTGAATGGATTTACACTAAATCACAAAACGCATGCTTTCTGGACCAAGATCTAGCTTTCTGCCAAATTTGGTGTAATTCCATTTATCAGTTCGGGCTGTAGTCGTGTCTAAAATCTCTATGGGAATTAACACGGGAAAAACGCGTTTAGGGATCCCCCCCATTCTCTACGTTCCCACTTTGGCAATCACCCTGAAACCTTTCAGGACAGCAGCTGAACTCAGATGTGTACTAGTTTTGAAAATGTTGTGAAGATTTGTGATATGACACCATAGTTATTGGTAAAACAAAAAACGCTTTTGCTATGGAAACTAGGTCCTAACTGTAACTACCTAATGGCGACCACCATGCGGTATGCTGGCATGCTGCCAAATGCTGCCAAATCACTCGTGGTGCTCAGAGATCAGCGCCACTGCAAGCGCTAAAAATTTCAAAAAATATCTCTCAAAACTCCATGAGAGAGAGCAGCCACTCGAAGTCAGGGGAATAAAACCTTTAAATGTATCAGGAACACATGAGAGACGCGTTACGGCAGTGACACTGCCTTTATCAATCTAAACATGCACCATATTGTTTCTCCATTTAAACTTAAAAACAAAATGAATATAGACAACACTGCACTTTTAGCAGCATTAATAGTATACTGTGTGGGAAAGCTTAAAACATTTATGTATAGACAAAAAACACCTTACTGCAACTTCTCATCATTATACATGGAGTCTACACTAAAATAAGTTAATTAAAGAACAACATATATATATATATATATATATATATATATATATATATATATATATATATATATATATATATATATATATATATATATATATATATTTGTAACCAAATGCCCGAAAGCTTGTGAAGGCGCACTCGACCTCAGATGTTTAACCAGCCGGTTAAGTTTTCACAAAAGAACCCATGTAAGCCTCTTACTCATAGGCAGCAAGAGAATGGCACACAGGAAGCTCTGTCCGAGTCATTTACTGCACTCTATTTATTGAAAATTCGCCCCCAGTGGGCTTTGCAAGGTTGCATTCTTCAAGTGCACATTGGGACTTGTGGTCCTTAAACAGAGAAAAAAGTCTTTACCTTTAGTAGGTTCTGTGTATTCAAACTCATATTGAAAGCATTGTTTCCCTCGGTGGGCCCCAGGATGCCGAACAGGTTCGTATTAATGACTCGGACAGAGCTTCCTGTGTGCCATTCTCTTGCTGCCTATGAGTAAGAGGCTTACATGCCTCGAAACGCGTCAGGAATAAAAGCAATAAACACCGGAATGCTGATGGGTTCTTTTGTGAAAACTTAACCGGCTGGTTAAACATCTGAGGTCGAGTGCGCCTTCACAAGCTTTCGGGCATTTGGTTACAAATATATATATATATATATATATATATATTCACTGAAAAAACACAGGTTTCAGGGACGTTATAGTTAGTTGGACATGTCAGTCGTACAAAACCAGAGAAATTCGGCCGTTATAGTTAGTTGAGGTAACTATAACTCGCGCCCCGCAATGCACTGCTGATGACATCACATATTACATCACTCATGACATGGTCAGTGAAATCACTGATGACATCACTGATGACTCTGACTAATCAGGCCCTGAGCCGGTGCTATGCTGAAAGACACTTAGAATACAGTGAAAACACATATATGCACTAGGGTACACTATGGGTTGGGGTACCCCTGTGATTGGCATGACCTCCCCTGTAATAGGGCAGGGGGATTAAAACTACCTCTAAGTGACCTCCCCTGTAATAGGGCAGGGGGATTAAAACTACCTCTAAGTGAGAGGTGCAAAAAGAAGCAAGAGCAGTGCAGAAAGAACCAACAGAGGTGCAGAAAGAGGCAAGAAGGGTACAGAAAAAGGAAAAAAAAGTGCAGAAAGAAGCAAAAGAGGTACAGAAAGAGACAAGAGAACTGCAGAAAACAGCACGAGAGGTGCAGAAAGAGGCAGGAGAGGTGCACAAAGACACAAAAGGGGTACAGAAAGAGGCAAGAGGGGTGCAGAACAAAGCAAGAGAAGTGCAGAAAGAAGCAAGAGAGGTGGAGAAATAGGGAAGAGGGGTGCAGAAAGAGGCCTGAGGGATGCACACATTTGCAAAAAAGGTGCAGGAAGAAGCAAGAGCAGTGCAGCAAGAACCAATGGAGGTGCAAAACGAGGCATGAGGGGTGCAGAAACAGGTAGGAGAGGTGCACAAAGAGGCAAGAGGGATACAGAAAGAGGCAGGAGGGGTGCAGAAAGAAGGAAGAGAAGTGCAGAAAAAATCAACAGAGGTGCTGAAAGAGGCATGAAGGGTGCAGAAAGAGGCAAGAGAAGTGCAGAAAGAAGCAACAGAGATACATAAAGGCAAGAGAGGTGCAGAAACAGGCAGTAAAGGTGCAGAAAGAGGGAACAGGGGTGCAGAAAGAGGCAAGAGAGGTACAGAAAGAGAGGAGAGGGGTGCAGAAAGAAGCAAGTGAGGTGCAGAAAGTGGCAACAGAGGTGCAGAAAGACGCAAGAGAGGTGCAGAAAGAAACAAGGAAAGAGCAGAAAGAGGCAAGAGAATTGCTGAAAGAAGCAACAGAGGTGTAGAAAGAAGCAAGAGAAGTGCAGAAAAAGGCAAGTGAGGTACAGAAAGAAGCAAGAGCAGTGCAGAAAGAACCAACAGAGGTACAAAAAGAGGCAAGATGGGTACAGAAAGAGGCAAGAGGGGTGCAGAAAGAAGGAAGAGAAGTGCAGAAAGAGGCAAGAGAATTGCTGAAAGAAGCAACAGAGGTATAGAAAGAAGCAAGAGAAGTGCAGAAAGAGGCAAGTGAGATGCAGAAAGAAGCAAGAGCAGTGCAGAAAGAACCAACAGAGGTACGAAAAGAGGCAAGAGGGGGGCAGAAAAATGTAGGAGATGTGCACAAAGAGGCAAGAGAGGTACAGAAAGAGGCAGGAGGGGTGCAGAAAGAAGGAAGAGAAGTGCAAAAAGAAGCAACAGAGGTGCTGAAAGAGGCGTGAAGGGTGCAGAAAGAGCAAGAGAAGTACAGAAAGAAGCAACAGATGAACAGAAAGAGGCAAGAGAGGTGCAGAAATGAGCAAGAGCAGTGCAGAAAGAACCAGCAGAGGTGCAGAAAGAGGCAAGAGGGGTGCAGAAAGAGGTGTGAGAGGTGCACACTGAGGCAAGAGGGGTACAGTAAGAGGCAGGAGGGGTGCAGAAAGAAGGAAGAGAAGTGCATAAAGAAGCAACAAATGTGCTAAAAGAGGCAAGAGGGGTGCAGAAAGAGGCAAGAGAAGTGCAGAAAGAAGCAACAGAGATGCAGAAAGAGGCAAGAGAAGTGCAAAAACAGGTAGGAAAGGTACAGAAAGAGGGAACAGGGGTGCAGAAAGAGGCAAGAGGGAAACAGAAATTTGCAAAAGAGTTGCAGAAAGAAGCAAGAGCAGTGCAGAAAGAACCGACAGAGGTACAGAAAGAGGCAAGAGGGGTGCAGAAAGAGGTAGGAGAGGTGCACAAAGAGGCAAGAGGGGTACAGAAAGAGGCAAGAAGGGTGCAGAAAGAAGGAAGAGAAGTGCAGAAAGAAGCAACAGAGGTGCTTAAAGAGACAAGAAGGGTGCAGAAAGAGGCAAGAGAAGTGCATAAATAAGCAACAGAGTTGCAGAAAGAGGCAATAGAGGTGCAGAAACAGGCAAGAGAGATGCAGAAAGAAGCAAGTGAGGTGCAGAAAGAGGCAAGAGAGGTGCAGAAAGAAGAGAGCGAGGTTCAGAAAGAGGCAAGAGAAGTGCAGAAAGTGGCACGTGAGGTGCAGAAAGAGGCAAGAGAGGTATAGAAAGAGACAAAATAAGTGTAGAAAGAGGCAAGAGAAGTGCAGAAAGAGGCAACAGAGGTGCAGAAGGAAGAGAGTGAGGTGCAGAAAGAGACGAGTGAGGTGCAGAAAGAGGCAAGAGAGATACAGAAAGAGGCAAGGGAAGTGCAGAAACAGGCAAGAGAAATGCACAAAGAGGAAGAGAGGAGCAGAGAGGCAAGAGAGGTGTAGAAAGAAGCAAGAGAAGTGCAGAAAGAGGCAAGTGAGGAACAGAAAGAAGCAAGAGCAGTGCAGAAAGAACCAACAGAGGTGCAAAAAGAGGCACGAGGGGTGCAGAAAGAGGTAGGACAGGTGCAAAAAGAGGCAAGAGAGGTACAGAAAGAGGCAGGAGGGGGGCATAAAGAAGGAAGAGAAGTGCAGAAAGAGGCAAGTGAGGTGCAGAAAGAAGCAAGAGCAGTGCAGAAAGAACCAACAGAGGTGCAAAAAGAGGCAAGAGGGGTGCAGGAAAGGGTAGGAGAGGTGAACAAAGAGGCAAGAGAGGTACAGAAAGAGGCAGGAGGGGTGCAGAAAGAAGGAAGAGAAGTGCAGAAACAAGCAACAGAGGTGCTTAAAGAGGCGCGAAGGATGCTGAAAGAGCAAGAGAAGTGCAGAAAGAAGCAACAGAGGTACCGAAAGAGGCAAGAGAGGTGCAGAAACAGGCAGGAAAGGTGCAGAAAGAGGGACATGGGTGCAGAAAGAGGCACGAGGGATACAGAAATTTGCAAAATAGGTGCAGAAAGCAGCAAGAGCAGTGCAGAAAGAACCAACAGAGGTGCAGAAAAAGGCAAGAGGGGTACAGAAAGAGGCAAGAGAAGCGCAGAAAGAAGCAAAAGAGGTGCAGAAAGAGGCAAGAGAACTGCAGAGAAAGGCAAGAGAGGTGCAGAAAGAGGAAGGAGAGGTGCACAAAGAGGCAGGAGGGATACAGAAAGAGGCAAGAGGGGTGCAGAAGGAAGCAAGAGAAGTGCAGAAAGAAGCAACAAAGGTGCTGAAAGAGGCGTGAAGGGTGCAGAAAGAGCAAGAGAAGTGCAGAAAGAAGCAACAGAGGTGCAGAAAGAGGCAACTGAGGTGCAGAAACAGGCAGGAAAGGTGCAGAAAGAGGGAACAGGGGTGCAGAAAGAGGCAAGAGGGATACAGAAATTTACAAAAGAAGTGCACAAAGAAGCAAGAGCAGTGCAGAAAGAACCAACAGAGGTGCAGAAAGAGGCAAGAGGGGTGCAGAAAGAGTTAGGAGAGGTGCACAAAGAGGCAAGAGGGGTCCAGAAAGAGGCAAGATAAGTGTAGAAAGAGGCAAGAGAAGTGCAGAAAGAAGAAACAGAGGTGCTGAAAGAGACAAGAGAAGTGCATAAAGAAGCAACAGAGTTGCAGAAACAGGCAATAGAAGTGCAGAAACTGGCAAGAGAGATGCAGAAAGAAGCAAGTGAGGTGCAGACAGAGGCAAGAGAGCTGCAGAAAGAAGAGAGTGAGGTTCAGAAAGAGGCAAGAGAAGAGCAGAAAGTGGCAAGTGAGGTGCAGAAAGAGGCAAGAGAGGTATAGAAAGAGGCAAGATAAGTGTAGAAAGAGGCAAGAGAAGTGCAGAAAGAGGCACTTGAGCTGCAGAAAAAGGCAAGAGTGGTACAGAAAGAGGCTCGAGAAGTGCAGAAAGAGGCAAGAGAAGTGCAGAAAGAGGCAAGAGAGGTGCAGGAGGAAGAGAGTGAGGTGCAGAAACAGGCAAGTGAGGTACATAAAGAGGCAAGAGAGGTAAAGAAAGAGGCAAGGGAAGTGCAGAAACAGGCAAGAGAAATGCACAAAGAGGCAAGAGAGGAGCAGAAAGAGGCAAGAGAGGTGTAGAAAGAAGCAAGAGAGGTGCAGAAAGAGGCAAGAGATCTGCAGAAAAAGGCAAGAGAGGTGCAGAAAGAGGAAGGAGAGGTGCACAAAGAGGCAGGAGGGATACAGAAAGAGGCAAGAGGGGTGCAGAAGGAAGCAAGAGAAGTGCAGAAAGAAGCAACAAAGGTGCTGAAAGAGGCATGAAGGGTGCAGAAAGAGCAAGAGAAGTGCAGAAAGAAGCAACAGAGGTGCAGAAAGAGGCAACTGAGGTGCAGAAACAGGCAGGAAAGGTGCAGAAAGAGGGAACAGGGGTGCAGAAAGAGGCAAGAGGGATACAGAAATTTACAAAAGAGGTGCACAAAGAAGCAAGAGCAGTGCAGAAAGAACCAACAGAGGTGCAGAAAGAGGCAAGAGGGGTGCAGAAAGAGTTAGGAGAGGTGCACAAAGAGGCAAGAGGGGTCCAGAAAGAGGCAAGATAAGTGTAGAAAGAGGCAAGAGAAGTGCAGAAAGAAGAAACAGAGGTGCTGAAAGAGACAAGAGAAGTGCATAAAGAAGCAACAGAGTTGCAGAAACAGGCAATAGAAGTGCAGAAACTGGCAAGAGAGATGCAGAAAGAAGCAAGTGAGGTGCAGACAGAGGCAAGAGAGCTGCAGAAAGAAGAGAGTGAGGTTCAGAAAGAGGCAAGAGAAGAGCAGAAAGTGGCAAGTGAGGTGCAGAAAGAGGCAAGAGAGGTATAGAAAGAGGCAAGATAAGTGTAGAAAGAGGCAAGAGAAGTGCAGAAAGAGGCACTTGAGCTGCAGAAAAAGGCAAGAGTGGTACAGAAAGAGGCTCGAGAAGTGCAGAAAGAGGCAAGAGAAGTGCAGAAAGAGGCAAGAGAGGTGCAGGAGGAAGAGAGTGAGGTGCAGAAACAGGCAAGTGAGGTACATAAAGAGGCAAGAGAGGTAAAGAAAGAGGCAAGGGAAGTGCAGAAACAGGCAAGAGAAATGCACAAAGAGGCAAGAGAGGAGCAGAAAGAGGCAAGAGAGGTGTAGAAAGAAGCAAGAGAGGTGCAGAAAGAGGCAAGAGATCTGCAGAAAAAAGCAACAGAGGTGCTGAAAGAGGCAAGTGAGGTACAGAAAGGGGCAAGTGAAGTGCAGAAAGAAGACAGTGAGGTGCAGAAAAAGGAAGAAAGGTGCAGAAAGAAGCAAGAGAAATGCAGAAAGAGGCAAGAGAGGCAAAGAAAGAAGAGAGGTTTGTGCACCATTAGTACCAATTTAACACCCACATTTAGCAAAAAAAAACACGTGACCATTCCAGCTTTGCAAAGGGCCTTCCACCACGCTGTAACATGTGACGCTGCATTTTTGGGAACATTTGAGCCATTTGAGCTAGAAACAAGGCTTTTTGTGTTCAAATCTGCAGATTAGGCAGCAAATGATGGAATATTTGGCAAATGCGGAAAATGTTTAATTATGTGAAAATTGGTGCAGCCGAACAATCACATAATTCCAGTGGCCCTGCTCATACCTCCGACTAGGTCCAGAAGTGCTCCTCAGTGGTTCCTCCTTTTTTGTGTCTCATTGAGTTTATAGTTTAGCTTCTATGGAAATGAGGAAGACTAAACCTGAGGTTACCACTCCACAACACAGACTACAATACCACATAATTACTCTCCAAAACACATAATCCCACTCCACATAATTCCTATACACTAAATACCACATACTTTCTATCCTCATAATTTCACCGCACAACATACCACATAATTCCACTTCACACAACGTACACCCACTCCACTCCAAAAAACATTAGTAAAAAACTTTTACATTTACAACTCTAATAGCTCTAACTCTCGCAAATGCGATTCCTATTACATTACAACTGCTTCTTTAACTGGTAGTCGCGTTTGCAGAGTGGTGCAGAAAGGGGGCTGGGCCTCCGACCAGCGCTCAGGAATTCCGCTGCGTAGGACTTACAGGAGATACCAGGAGGGCTTCTTGGCCCCCAAAGTCCCTCAGGAGTAAAGTGGACTTCATCCCCCAACCAGTACTGTGCCAGGAGGCGCATTTGCAGAGTGGTGGAGAAAAGGGGGCATGGCCTCCGAAGACCTCTTAGCAATCCCACTGTGTGGGACTTAGTGGAGGTAATAGGAGAGGTAGTTGGCCCCCAAGGACAACCTTGGGGGCCAACTACCCCTACTATTATCTCCAGTAAGTCCCACACAGCGGGATTACTAAGTTGTCATAGCAGGCCACGCCCCCTTTCCCCACCACTCTGCAAACGCACTCCCTGGCGCGCTCTTGGATTAAAGTCCCCTTTGCTGCTGGGGGTCCTTAGGGGCCAACTAGCCTACCTGATACCTCCAGTATGTTATGTTATGTTAGTAGCATTTGTAAAGCGCAACTGTTACCCAAGGGTGTCCTGGCGCTATCTACAGTCCTCAAGATGAAGCGTACATATGAGACCAGGGTTATACATCAAAAAGCCAGGTTTTTAAGGCTCTCCTGAATGCCAGTAGATCAGTACTGTTTCTAAGGTGGAAAGGGAGGTCGTTCCAGGCCCTAGCTGCCCCAGCCACAAAACTCCTGCCTCCCTAGCTGACTTTTTTTGAAGTAGGAACTACTACCAACTTTGCTCCAAGGGAGCGAAGTGGTCTATTGGTGACATACCACCGAAACTGCCTCTTCAGGTGGTCTGGACCTATACCCTGAAGGGCCTTGTAGACAGTACAGAGTGATTTAAACTGCACCCATTTCTTAATGGGTAGCCAGTGAAGTCTTCTAATATCCCCCGAGACTGAAGCAAATTTGGCAGTCCCGGTAAGCAGTCTGGCGGCCGCGTTCTGTAAGAGTTGGAGCCTATGCAGAAACCGCTCCTGTATGTTAAGGTATAGACTATTACAATAGTCCAGCCTTGACATTGTTAATGCAGTGATTACTGTATGTTGACTATTCTTAGGTAGAAAAGGCAGTATTTTTTTACATGTTCTAAGAACAAATGACGTGGCTGAGACTACTGCATTAACTTGGTCACCAAAATCGAGTTTATCATCCATCAAGTCTCCCAAATTTTTTACTTTCCTAGTGGGGGTAGGAAGAGAACCCAAGGAATCTGGCCACCAGCTTGGGGCCCAAAACTCAGGGGATGAAGTCCATTTGTGTCCTGAGGTCCTCAGGACACAAGAGGACCTCATCGCCCCACCAGCAGTGCACCAAGAGGCGCGTTTGCAGACTGGTGTAAAAAGGGGCGTGGCCTCGGACCACCTCTCAGCAATCCCACTGTGTGGGGCTCACTGGAGGTACCTGGTGGGCTAGTTGGCCCCCAGGGACCCTCAGGAATCAAGGGGACTTAATCCCCCAACCCTGAACACGCCAGGGGGTGCATTTGCAGAGTGGTGCAGGGAGGGGGCGGGGCCTCCGGCGAGATGCCGGCTTTTCTTTTTGCATTTTTAGAAGGGGGGCTATGTTTCCCCCCTTCTTTTAGTATTTTTTAACCCCATCCCCCAGGGCCTGACCCATTTTTTAAAAAAATTCGGCCCAGGGGACCCCATCCCCCGGTGCATGGCCTGGTTTATTTTATATTTTTTAAATTATTTGTAGGGAAGGGGGGCCATGTTCCCTAGGCCATTTTCAGCCCCGGGGACCCCTTCTCCCGGGGTTTGGCCATTTATTTTTTATAATTAATTTTGGAAGGGGGACCGCATGGCCCCCCTTCCCTGGGCCTCTCTTGGCCCCGGGGACCCCATCCCCAGGGCCTGGCCAGACTTTCTTTCTTTTTAAAATTTTGGAGGGGGGCCGCGTGGCCCCCTCCTGAGGCCAATTTTGGCCCCAGGGACCCCATCCTCCGGGGCCCGGCCTTAATTATTTATTTATTTTTAATTACAAAAGGGAGGGGGGCCACGTGGCCCCCCTCCCCTGGGCCACTTCTGGCCCCAGGGACCCCATCCCCTGGGGCCAGCCCTCAAGTTGGGGACCGTGGGGGGAGCACCAATGCTCCCACGGTCCCAGCCGGCTCCCCACCTCCTGCGGGAGCTGTCATTGCTTTTGGGCAAGGGGAGCTGCTAACATGCAGCTCTCCTTACCCAAAAGCAATTCTGATTTGCTTCATGAAAGCGAAAGCAGGTTTCCTGCTCTCGCTTCCATGAAGCGAAGCAGAGTTTGCTATGGGAGGGTGGGAGCCGTGCTCCCGCCCTGCCATAGCAAACAGCAATGTCCCGGGGGTGGACACCCCGGGACATTGCAGGAGCCGGCCCTGGGGGGTGGCAGTCCCCAGGGCCATCGAGGGCGCCAGGAGGGGGGCTGCACGGCCTCCATCCCTACATTTGCACAGCCCCGAGGAGGTGGTGGTCTGCAACGGACCCCCGTATTTCAATAAACAGTGCCCCTGTATATATATGTATGTGTGTGTACACTTGAGAACTGTGATTGAAGCCTCTCCACACATATAACACCAGCACTCTGGAAACTGGAGAGATTATGGTTTATTTTACATCCAAAGCAGATGCACCTTCTAACATGTGATGCTTTTTGCCAATAAATCAAATTTTTGGAAAATATTGCACCCATGTATCCCCTGTGGTAGTCCCCGGCATGAACTAAGGGGCCTATTAGGATGGCGGGCGGACAGTCCGCCCGCCATCCCAATGGTAACGGTACCGGCCGCCAGACATGCGGCAGTCCCGCACCCCTGATTAGGATGCGACCGCCACCCTGGCGGTCGCATTCCGCAGTTTAACATTGCGGCGGGTGCTGCTTACAGCAGAACCCGCCGCAATGTCAAATTGACATGTTGTGCATTTCCATGCACAACGTGGCAGGCACCGCGCGGTGCCTGCCACCTTGTGCATGGAAATCGAGGGGGTACCATGGGTACCCCTAAGTGCACCCACCACACCCCGGGGCCCGCAACGGGCCCCAAAGCAATCCCCGCCAGCCTTTCCATGGCGGCATCGCCGCCATGGAAAGGCCCAAAACCGCACGCATCATAATATGGATGGCGGTGCCTGCTAGGCACCGCCACCATATTAGAGGCCCAAGTCCACCTGGCCAGCAATCGGAACGATTACCGACCGGCGGAAAAGCGGCGGACGCACTTTGCGTCCGCCGCGATGCCATTATAATATGGCGTGGGGTATTACTCGTTACGATGGCATAACGGTCGCCACTGCCGGCTCGGCGGTGGCAAACGTTACGCCATCCTAATGACCCCCTAAGTAACTACTGCGGTATTTGGTTTTGCTATTTTTTAAGGTTAGCTTGTGTCTCATTCCAAAATATAAAAAGAACAATTGATGGACAGAATGCAGAACAATGTCATACATTCACCCCAGTACAGATATCTGGGCCTAAATCCATTGTTTTATTGCTCACCATGCCAATCCAGTTTGGACCCAGCCATATGCAAATCAGTCTTGACCCTGCGCCCAATGGGAACAGTCCAGCCCGAACTGCCAGGCCAGGTCCTCACTGGACTGGACTGGAAACAAGCATCCTAGGACCGGTTTCGGACTTTCAGCCCTCATCAGCCTGAATAGCTTGACTCCAGTGGCATGGAGAGCACGGGACTCACATCTGGGCATACCCTTCCCACTCGGGGTGACAAATGCAAAAAGAACAATTGATGGACAGAATGCAGAACAATGTCATACATTCACCCCAGTACAGAGATCTGGGCCTAAATCCATCGTTTTTTTGCTCACCATGCCATTCCGGTTTGGACCCAGCCATATGCAAATCAGTCTTGACCCTGCGCCCAATTGGAACAGTCCAGCCCGAACTGCCAGGCCAGGTCCTCCCTGGACTGGAAACAAGCATCCTAGGACCGGTTTCGGGCTTTTAGCTCTCATCAGCCAGGATAGCTTGACTCCAGTGGCATGGAGAGCACGGGACCCACGTCTGGGCATACCCGTCCCACTCGGGGTGACAAATGCAAAAAGAACAATTGATGGACAGAATGCAGAACAATGTCATACATTCACCCCAGTACAGAGATCTGGACCTAAATCCATCGTTTTTTTGCTCACCATGCCATTCCAGTTTGGACCCAGCCATATGCAAATTAGTCTTGACCCTGCGCCCAATGGAAACAGTCCAGCCCGAACTGCCAGGCCAGGTCCTCCCTGGACTGGAAAAAAGCATCCTAGGAACGGTTTCGGGCTTTCAGCCCTCATCAGCCAGAATAGCTTGACTCCAGTGGCATGGAGAGCACGGGACCCACATCTGGGCATACCCGTCCCACTCGGGGTGACAAATGCAAAAAGAACTATTGATGGACAGAATTCAGAACAATGTCATACATTCACCCCAGTACAGAGATCTGGGCCTAAATCCATCGTTTTTTTGCTCACCATGCCATTCCAGTTTGAACCCAACCATATGCAAATCAGTCTTGACCCTGCGCCCAATGGGAACATTCCAGCCCGAACTGCCAGGCCAGGTCCTCCCTGGACTGGAAACAAGCATCCTAGGACCGGTTTCGGGCTTTCAGCCCTCATCAGCCAGGATAGCTTGACTCCAGTGGCATGGAGAGCACGGGACCCACGTCTGGGCATACCCGTCCCACTCGGTGTGACAAATGCAAAAAGAACAATTGATGGACAGAATGCAGAACAATGTCATACATTCACCCCAGTACAGAGATCTGGGCCTAAATCCATCGTTTTTTTGCTCACCATGCCATTCCGGTTTGGACCCAGCCATATGCAAATCAGTCTTGACCCTGCGCCCAATTGGAACAGTCCAGCCCGAACTGCCAGGCCAGGTCCTCCCTGGACTGGAAACAAGCATCCTAGGACCGGTTTCGGGCTTTCAGCCCTCATCAGCCAGGATAGCTTGACTCCAGTGGCATGGAGAGCACGGGACCCACGTCTGGGCATACCCGTCCCACTCGGGGTGACAAATGCAAAAAGAACAATTGATGGACAGAATGCAGAACAATGTCATACATTCACCCCAGTACAGAGATCTGGACCTAAATCCATCGTTTTTTTGCTCACCATGCCATTCCAGTTTGGACCCAGCCATATGCAAATTAGTCTTGACCCTGCGCCCAATGGAAACAGTCCAGCCCGAACTGCCAGGCCAGGTCCTCCCTGGACTGGAAAAAAGTATCCTAGGAACGGTCTCAGGCTTTCAGCCCTCATCAGCCAGAATAGCTTGACTCCAGTGGCATGGAGAGCACGGGACCCACATCTGGGCATACCCGTCCCACTCGGGGTGACAAATGCAAAAAGAACTATTGATGGACAGAATTCAGAACAATGTCATACATTCACCCCAGTACAGAGATCTGGGCCTAAATCCATCGTTTTTTTGCTCACCATGCCATTCCAGTTTGAACCCAGCCATATGCAAATCAGTCTTGACCCTGCGCCCAATGGGAACAGTCCAGCCCGAACTGCCAGGCCAGGTCCTCCCTGGACTGGAAACAAGCATCCTAGGACCGGTTTCGGGCTTTCAGCCCTCATCAGCCAGGATAGCTTGACTCCAGTGGCATGGAGAGCACGGGACCCACGTCTGGGCATACCCGTCCCACTCGGTGTGACAAATGCAAAAAGAACAATTGATGGACAGAATGCAGAACAATGTCATACATTCACCCCAGTACAGAGATCTGGGCCTAAATCCATCGTTTTTTGCTCACCATGGCATTCTAGTTTGGACCCAGCCATATGCAAAAGTCTTGACCCTGCGCCCAATGGGAACAGTCCAGCCCAAACTGCCAGGCCAGGTCCTCCCTGGACTGGAAACAAGCATCCTAAGACCGGTTTCGGGCTTTCAGCCCTCATCAGCCAGGATAGCTTGACTCCAGTGGCATGGAGAGCACGGGACCCACGTCTGGGCATACCCGTCCCACTCGGGGTGGCAAATGCAAAAGAACAATTGATGGACAGAATGCAGAACAATGTCATACATTCACCCCAGTACAGAGATCTGGGCCTAAATCCATCGTTTTTTGCTCACCATGGCATTCTAGTTTGGACCCAGCCATATGCAAAAGTCTTGACCCTGCGCCCAATGGGAACAGTCCAGCCCAAACTGCCAGGCCAGGTCCTCCCTGGACTGGAAACAAGCATCCTAAGACCGGTTTCGGGCTTTCAGCCCTCATCAGCCAGGATAGCTTGACTCCAGTGGCATGGAGAGCACGGGACCCACGTCTGGGCATACCCGTCCCACTCGGGGTGGCAAATGCAAAAAGAACAATTGATGGACAGAATGCAGAACAATGTCATACATTCACCCCAGTACAGAGATCTGGGCCTAAATCCATCGTTTTTTGCTCACCATGCCATTCCAGTTTGGACCCAGCCATATGCAAATCAGTCTTGACCCTGCGCCCAATGGGAACAGTCCAGCCCGAACTGCCAGGCCAGGTTCTCCCTCCCTGGACTGGAAACAAGCATCCTAGGACCCAGGATGCTTGTTTCCGGTCCAGGGAGGACCTGGCCTGGCAGTTCGGTCTGGACTGTTCCCATGGGGCACAGGGTCAAGACTGATTTACATATGGCTGTGTCCAAACTGGGGTGGCGTAGTGGGCAAAAGAATGATGGATTTAACCCAGATCTTTTGACTGGGGGAGAATGTTTGCATTCTCAGCATTCCGTCCATCATTTGTTTGCTGTAACACATTTCGCCCTAAGTGGGATGGGTATACCCAGACGTGGGTCCCTTGCTCACTGTGCCACTGGATTCAAGCTAGCCTGGCTGAAGAAGGGTGACATACCCTGAAACCGGTCCCAGGATGCTTGTTTCCGGTCCAGGGAGGACCTGGCCTGGCAGTTCGGTCTGGACTGTTCCCATGGGGCACAGGGTCAAGACTGATTTGCATATGGCTGGGTCCAAACTGGGGTGGCGTAGTGGGCAAAGAACAATGGATTTAACCCAGATCTTTTGACTGGGGAGACGGTTTGCATTGTCAGCATTCCGTCCATCATTTGTTTGCTGTAACACTTTTCGCCCTAAGTGGGATGGGTATGCCCAGACGTGGGTCCCTTGCTCACTGTGCCACTGGATTCAAGCTAGTCTGGCTGAAGAAGGGTGACATACCCTGAAACCGGTCCCAGGATGCTTGTTTCCGGTCCAGGGAGGACCTGGCCTGGCAGTTCGGTCTGGACTGTTCCCATGGGGCACAGGGTCAAGACTGATTTGCATATGGCTGGGTCCAAACTGGGGTGGCGTAGTGGGCAAAAGAACAATGGATTTAACCCAGATCTTTTGACTGGGGAGACGGTTTGCATTGTCAGCATTCCGTCCATCATTTGTTTGCTGTAACATCATTCCAAAATACAGCATTAATGTCACTTCAACCATTGTTTCCTTATGAATATATATATATATACATATATATATATACATATATATATATATATATATATATATATATATATATATATATATATATATATATATATTATCTACTGGCGGTCGCCAGTAGATAGTTATAGTTACAACCTATTATCCATAGGAAATCTGCGACATTCTATTTGAAATAACTCTCTTGCCGGTTGACGTATCTTCGCAAAATTTTCAAACTTTATGGCCCGCTCCGGTCCGCTCCTACCCTGAAAGTCTCGGGGGGATTCGTCAAGCGGGGGCCGAGAAAAAAGGGGGGTCCCAAAACGCGTTTTCCCCATGCAATTTTCCATAGGAAACTTTAGACACGGCTACAGCCCGAACTGCTGAACGGAATTACACCAAATTTGGCAAAGAGGTAGTTCTTGGTTCAGAAAGAACCCTTTTGTTAAATGGTGTAAATCCGTTCAGTAGTTGCTGAGAAAATCAAAAGTAAAAAGATAGTGATATCTAGGGCCGCGGATCCTCCCGAGCACGAGCTGGATGTTAATTGGCTGTCAGCTGGCTGTCAACATTCCAATTCAGGAAATGTTGGCAGCCATTTTGTCCCTCGGTAGAACCGAGGGACAGAAACAAGTGCGCAAAGCGCACAAAGGGGGCAGGGTAGAAACACCCTGACCCCCTAGGTCTGCTCAGGGGGTCCCACAAGGACCCCCTGGGCAAAAAAAAAATTTTTTTTTTTAAAAAATCGGCAGGATGCGCTCAGGGAGCGCGAACCCTGCCGAAAAAAAAATCGAAGCGCGGTCTCCGCGCTCGATGTTAATGGCCCCCGGGTGGGCCAAGTCCCGGGGGCATGCTGGGGGGGTTAATTTTATGTGTGGGGGGACTCTAAGGGCCCCCAAGCCCCGGGGACCACCACCCCCGGGGCTTTATGTATAATGAAGCGGGAGGGCTCTGAGCCCTCCCGCAGCCCCGAGGACCACCACCTCCCCGGGGCTTCTTTTTAAAATTAAAAACCTGTGTGGGGGGCTCCAGCCCCCACACGCCCGGGGACCACCACCTCCCCGGGGCACTAAGAAAAATTAAAATGGGGGTCCGTTTTGGACCCCCAAGCCCGGGGACCACCACCTCCCCGGGGCTGTGCACTGAATGGGAGGGGGCCGCGCGGCCCCCTCCTGGAGCCCTTAATGGCCCTGGGGACCACCACCCCCCAGGGCCGGCTCCTGCAGTGTCCCGGGTGCCTACCCCCGGTACACTGCTGTTTGCAATGACAGGACGGGAGCCTCGCGGCTCCCGTCCTGTCATTGCAAACTTGCTTTGGATATTGGAAGAGAGAGCAGGAAACCTGCTCTCTCTTCCAATATCCAAAGCGATTGCTTTCCACATGGGGAGCAGCATGTTAGCTGCTCCCCATGTGTAAAGCAATGCCGGCTCCCGTAGGACACGGGGAGCCGGCGGGACTGTGGGGGGTTTAGGGACCCCCACAGTCCCTAACGAGAGGCCAGGCCCCGGGGGATGGGGTCCCCGGGGCCATAAGTGGCCACGGAGGGGGCCACGCAGCCCCCCTCCCCAAAGGAAAAAAATAAAATAAAGTGCAAGGCCGGCCCCGGGGATGGGGTCCCCGGGGGCTTAAATGGCCTGAGGAGGGGGCCACGCAGCCCCCTCCAAATAAGAAAAAAAGAGGCCATGCCCCGGGGGATGGGGTCCCCGGGGCCAATACAGGCCCAGGGAAGGGGGCCACGCGGCCCCTTTCCCGTTTTTATTTTATTTTAATTTTAAAAAAAAGGGGTAAGGCCCTGGGGGATGGGGTCCCCAGGGCCTAAAAATAGGAAAAATGAAGGGGGCCACACAGCCCCCTTCAGGGAGAAAAACAAAACAAAAAAAAACGATCGGGCCCGCAGGCCCCGCCCCTTCCTTCACCACTCTGCAAACGCGCCCCCTGGCGCGTTTGCAGAGGGGAACAATTCCCCTTGAATACTGGGGGTCCCTGGGGGCCAACTAGCCCACCAGGAACCTCCAGTATGCGCCAGGGGCTGCCTTGCAGAGAGGTGTACAGAGGCCACGCCCCTTTTACACCTCTCTGCAACGCAGCTCTGTGGCGCTTTTGGAGGTATATGGTGGGCTAGTTGCACCCCAGGGACCCTCAGGATTCAAGGGAGTTAATCCCCCGACTTAAAACGCGCCACGGGGCGCGTTTGCACAGTGGTGAAGGGAGGGGCGGGGCTTCAGGTGACATGTGTGCAAACAGGCCCCGTGGCTCATTTTAAGATGGGGAATTAAATCCCCTTCAATCCTGAGGGTCCCTGGGGCCAACTAGCCCAACAGGTACGTCCAGAAAGCGCCACAGAGCTGCGTTGCAGAGAGGTGTAAAAGGGGTGTGGCCTCTGTACATGTCTCTGCAACGCAGCCCCTGGCGCATACTGGAGGTTCCTGGTGGGCTAGTTGGCCCGTAGGGACCCTCATGATTCAAGGGGACTTAATCCCCAACTTAAAACACGCCACGGGGCGCGTTTGCACAGATGTTACCTCAGGCCCCGCCCCCTCCCTTCACCATTGTGCAAATATTCCTCTAAAATCAGCCGAAATCCGAATTCTGATTTACTCACCTGTTATCAGGAGAGACCTCAGTGCTGCATCTTTCAGCCCAGTACTGGTCCTGAAAAGTAATTTTAACCGTACTTACCGGTAACTTGAATTTCCTTCATAGGCTAACATTGACTGGTTTCACTTGGAAATTCTTCTAAGTGTGGAGTTTTGGAACTTTAAAATATTCCTCTAAAATCAGCCGAAATACGAATTCCGATTTACTCACCTGTTATCAGGAGAGACCTCAGTGCTGCATCTTTCAGCCCAGTACTGATCCTCAAAAGTAATTTTAACCGTACTTACCGGTAACTTGAATTTCCTTCCATAGGATATCATTGCCTGCTTTTTGCTGAAAAAGTTTCTAAGTGTTGATTTTTGAAACATACAAATATTCCTCTAAAATCAGCCGAAATCCGAATTCTGATTTACTCACCTGTTATCAGGAGAGACCTCAGTGCTGCATCTTTCAGCCCAGTACTGGTCCTGGAAAAGTAATTTTAATCGTACTTACCAGTAACTTGAATTTCCTTCCATAGGCTAACATTGACTGGTTTCACTTGGAAATTCTTCTAAGTGTGGAGTTTTGGAACTTTAAAATATTCCTCTAAAATCAGCCGAAATACGAATTCCGATTTACTCACCTGTTATCAGGAGAGACCTCAGTGCTGCATCTTTCAGCCCAGTACTGGTCCTGAAAAGTAATTTTAACCGTACTTACCGGTAACTTGAATTTCCTTCGTAGGCTAACATTGACTGGTTTCACTTGGAAATTCTTCTAAGTGTGGAGTTTTGGAACTTTAAAATATTCCTCTAAAATCAGCCGAAATACGAATTCCGATTTACTCACCTGTTATCAGGAGAGACCTCAGTGCTGCATCTTTCAGCCCAGTACTGATCCTCAAAAGTAATTTTAACCGTACTTACCGGTAACTTGAATTTCCTTCATAGGCTAACATTGACTGGTTTCACTTGGAAATTCTTCTAAGTGTGGAGTTTTGGAACTTTAAAATATTCCTCTAAAATCAGCCGAAATACGAATTCCGATTTACTCACCTGTTATCAGGAGAGACCTCAGTGCTGCATCTTTCAGCCCAGTACTGATCCTCAAAAGTAATTTTAACCGTACTTACCAGTAACTTGAATTTCCTTCCATAGGATATCATTGCCTGCTTTTTGCTGAAAAAGTTTCTAAGTGTTGATTTTTGAAACATACAAATATTCCTCTAAAATCAGCCGAAATCCGAATTCTGATTTACTCACCTGTTATCAGGAGAGACCTCAGTGCTGCATCTTTCAGCCCAGTACTGGTCCTGAAAAGTAATTTTAATCGTACTTACCAGTAACTTGAATTTCCTTCCATAGGCTAACATTGACTGGTTTCACTTGGAAATTCTTCTAAGTGTGGAATTTTGGAACTTTAAAATATTCCTCTAAAATCAGCCTAAATCCGAATTACGATTTACTCACCTGTTATCAGGAGAGACCTCAGTGCTGCATCTTTCAGCCCAGTACTGGTCCTGAAAAGTAATTTTAACCGTACTTACCGGTAACTTGAATTTCCTTCATAGGCTAACATTGACTGGTTTCACTTGGAAATTCTTTTAAGTGTGGAGTTTTGGAACTTTAAAATATTCCTCTAAAATCAGCCGAAATACGAATTCCGATTTACTCACCTGTTATCAGGAGAGACCTCAGTGCTGCATCTTTCAGCCCAGTACTGGTCCTGAAAAGTAATTTTAATCGTACTTACCAGTAACTTGAATTTCCTTCCATAGGCTAACATTGACTGGTTTCACTTGGAAATTCTTCTAAGTGTGGAGTTTTGGAACTTTAAAATATTCCTCTAAAATCAGCCGAAATACGAATTCCGATTTACTCAACTGTTATCAGGAGAGACCTCAGTGCTGCATCTTTCAGCCCAGTACTGGTCCTGAAAAGTAATTTTAACCGTACTTACCGGTAACTTGAATTTCCTTCATAGGCTAACATTGACTGGTTTCACTTGGAAATTCTTTTAAGTGTGGAGTTTTGGAACTTTAAAATATTCCTCTAAAATCAGCCGAAATACGAATTCCGATTTACTCACCTGTTATCAGGAGAGACCTCAGTGCTGCATCTTTCAGCCCAGTACTGGTCCTGAAAAGTAATTTTAATCGTACTTACCAGTAACTTGAATTTCCTTCCATAGGCTAACATTGACTGGTTTCACTTGGAAATTCTTCTAAGTGTGGAGTTTTGGAACTTTAAAATATTCCTCTAAAATCAGCCGAAATCCGAATTCCGATTTACTCACCTGTTATCAGGAGAGACCTCAGTGCTGCATCTTTCAGCCCAGTACTGATCCTCAAAAGTAATTTTAACCGTACTTACCGGTAACTTGAATTTCCTTCATAGGCTAACATTGACTGGTTTCACTTGGAAATTCTTCTAAGTGTGGAGTTTTGGAACTTTAAAATATTCCTCTAAAATCAGCCGAAATACGAATTCCGATTTACTCACCTGTTATCAGGAGAGACCTCAGTGCTGCATCTTTCAGCCCAGTACTGGTCCTGAAAAGTAATTTTAACCGTACTTACCGGTAACTTGAATTTCCTTCATAGGCTAACATTGACTGGTTTCACTTGGAAATTCTTCTAAGTGTGGAGTTTTGGAACTTTAAAATATTCCTCTAAAATCAGCCGAAATACGAATTCCGATTTACTAACCTGTTATCAGGAGAGACCTCAGTGCTGCATCTTTCAGCCCAGTACTGATCCTGAAAAGTAATTTTAACCGTACTTACCAGTAACTTGAATTTCCTTCCATAGGATATCATTGTCTGGTTTTCAGCAGAAAAGTTTCAAAGTGTCGATTTTCACAAACTACAAATATTCCTAAAAAATCGCCTGTATGACTTAAACGTATTCTTTCAACTGTTTACAGGAGATGCACCAGTGCTGGATCCAGGATCCAACACTGAGTAAGAAAAAGTAACGATAACAGTTTTTAACTTCTAAGTGAATTTCCTTCCATAGGATAACATTGGTGATTCTATGAGAAAAAGTTTCTAAGTGTGAACTTTTAAAGTACAATAATATTCCTTAAAAATCACGACTGTAACCAAAACGCTTTTACTCAACTGTTTACAGGAGATGTCCCAGGACTGAATCTAGGATCCAGTAATGTGGTTAGAAAAGTAATCCATAAAGTAACTAATTGCATTTAACTAGAAATTCACATTGAGCTGAATGTTGCATTGTGTTTGAAAATGTGTTGCCCATTGCAACAACTGTAACTACTGTACTTAAAAGTCTATTGCCTATGTGCAAAGTAATTAAACTAAAGTAATTCATTCTGAGAAAGTATTTTTTGTAATGTAATGTATAATGTAATTACAATGTAATTTAAAAAATAAAATATGTAAAAAAAAATTGTTTCTAAAAAATTTGGAAATCAGTATGAAAAAAATGTATATAACAATTAATACATTTAAAAATTGTCATTTACAAATCCTTTGAAATTCACTGAAAAAACTGTAGGTTTCAGACATGTTATAGTTACAAATTAGCATTTAAAAAACCTTTGAAATTCACTGAAAAAACCATAGGTTTCAGGGACGTTATAGTTACAAATTAGCATTTAAAAAACCTTTGAAATTCACTGAAAAAACCATAGGTTTTAGGGACAGTTATAGTTAGTTGGACATTGCACTCGTACAAAACCCGTGAAATTCCCCGTTATAGTTAGTCCAGCTAACTATAACTCGCGCCCCGCAATGCACTGCTGATGACGTCACATATTACATCACTCATGACATGGTCAGTGACATCACTGATGACATCACTGATGACATCTCAAATGACATCACTGATGACATCATCCACGTGATAATCTCATGCACCTCCTCACACCCTAATATAACCTTTGATACACCCACTCTAAATTACAGACTGCCATTCGCAAAACCATAGACACTCCAACACCAATAACTACATACCCACTCACTGATTCTTAGGTCTACGCACACATCCACTCACTCACCCGTACAGTCACTCATACTTACGGTCACTCAGTACAGGACTATCATATGCACTCATACTCCTATATAGACACTCAAACACTGCCACTCATCCATAGAGGTACTCACATACCTAGTCAGTCATGCAAATAATTAAACACACTACCATTTACTCACCTATACAGTTATACACACACCAGTTCACTTACTCATACAAATAGTAGCACATTCTTACGCTCTTATACAATCACTGATACAAGCACACACTCATCCATACAGCCACTATCACAATCACTCACTCTCGCTTATAGCTATTTATATACTCCAACACACATATATACTGCCTTTCACATATGTAGTTACTCACTGGGACATACATTCACTCACTAACACACTCTTACACACACTTACCCACCCATACAGTCTATCACAGTTGCACTCTTGAAACCATCCACCCAGTGAATCACCCACTCACACATCTATGCACAGAGTTGCACACACCCCTCCCACACAAACACTCAGGCACCCATACAGATACTCAGACAAGCATTCAATAACTCATATAGACACTCATGTAGCTATTCACAAACACATGCAGCCACTTACACAGCAACAGACAGACGGATACAGACATTCACCCAGTTTAGTCACTAACCCATGCATTCAGTAAGATACGTTAAATCACTCACTTATAGAGTCAGTCACGCACCTACTAAATCATCCATACAGACACTTACACACCCACTCATTCTTCAATACGTCTTTTCCTATATATATTAAAAATATTTAAACTTTACAGAAACACACAGTCACTGGATGATGTCATCAGTGATGTCATCAGTGATGTCATTTGAGATGTCATCAGTGATGTCATCAGTGATGTCACTGACCATGTCATGAGTGATGTAATATGTGACGTCATCAGCAGTGCATTGCGAGGCGCGAGTTATAGTTAGCTGGACTAACTATAACGGGGGAATTTCATGGGTTTTGTACGAGTGCAATGTCCAACTAACTATAACTGTCCCTAAAACCTATGGTTTTTTCAGTGAATATATATATATATATATATATAATTCAACACAATTTACCACACAGCTGCCCTGCCATGGAGAATTGCACCATCCCTGAAGACGAGAGGCTGCGTGGTTTGGAACTGTGTCGAAACCGATCTAGCAGCACAGCTAATGTGGAACAATAAACCTGCGCTGTATACTGGGGCCCACTGGGGGTATGTGAAAAGCTATAAAGGGAAGACTGTGGCACAGAACTCACTGAGAGTAATAACTGATCCAATGTGGACCACATGTCCCAGCATGCTTTAAAAATTAATCGCACTAACCGTAGCCCACTGGGGGCTTATATATATAAACAAAGCATGCATGAAGGTGTTCATTGGCTGTTGAGTGCATTCTCAAGCTTTCGGGCGTTTGTTGAATATATATATATATATCACTGCACCCACTGGGGGTAAGATCGTTTGTTGAACTCCAACTACCATGATGCAATGTTGAGCATACACCCACAAGGCGTGAGATATAAAGTGGTGCAGGTGTGCCAGAAATGTTTGTTGCAGTCTCCTATGTCCAATGCCAGTGAGCAAGGGCTACTGAGAGCCCGAAACGCGTTTGGTGAAATCGGAGGATTTTAATGGACTAATGCTGTTTTAATGCTTGGAGAATGATGCTGAAACCCTTTAAAGTCCGCCAATAAAGGAGAAGAAGTACGCCGTGAGTGGCGCCTCAATTTTGGAGCACCCTTCTTGTGGATATATATATATATATATATATATATATATATATATATATATATATATATATACACAAACACACACATATGCATACATATGTGGAAACTCATAGGTGTGATTCTGGTTCTGCAGGTGCTTACATTGAAAGAGCATTTGATTTGCCCATAACTTTTGACCCAGTGGACAGATATGCACAAAACCTGGCAATCTAGCTAATCAAATATTTTTCAGCATGCCAAGTGCCACAATATCAGGGAAACAAAGTTAAGGGGTGTGGGTGATTTCCCATTTTAGCTCCCATAGGAACTTTCTGCTGGAGAAGCTGAGGGTCTACCTAGTGCCTAGAAGCCTGACTGCCTGCTAAGAGAGAAAAAAAATGTGCATGGCGCCGTAGAAGGATAGACTGTGAAGGAGGAGACACAAGGTAAAAAAGGACTCTCAATAGCCAACGTGTTTCGTCTCCATAAAGAGACTTCTTCAGGGCTTATTTAGTTGTCCGATCTCATAAATAGGTCTTGATAGCCACAATTAGATTCCTCTCACTGGTATATGCGATCCCATTAGGATTCATATCTTACCATCCTCACATGAGTATCTTCTGAATGTCGACAACTTCAGTAATCCATGACAAATATCACAGGCCTATGTTGGCATCATGATCTAAGGTCTGGTGAACAGCAACTAGAGCACGCTATGACCATATCTATCAAGACCTATTTATGAGATTGGACAACTAAATAAGCCCTGAAGAAGTCTCTTTATAGAGATGAAACGCGTTGGCTACTGAGAATCCTTTTTTTTTACCTTGTGAAGAATTGAATAAAGAAGTTTTCTAAAGAAACAAGGACCCTTGTGGATGAATTGCTGTGCAACCTACACTGTAAAAAGCTGAGAACTATTTGAATACTGATAATTAAGTGTGTGTGCTGGTCACGTTTGTTTAACTCTATTAAAGGAAATACCCTTACAAGGAAGGATCGGGACTGTTCATCCTGATCGGAGCACCACATCAAGGGAATTACATTCACTATAAGTGATAGGTGCGAGTGTCTTTTGCCTCAGTCTCTTTCTCTGTAAATCACAAGACAGAGGTGACTATGTTGATTGAAAGCATAGGATGCCTCATCGGCCTACCTCTCCTCCAAGAACAGGCACATAGCTATCACAAGTCTTCACAAGCGACAAGATCAATAGGACTGAGATGTGCTCCAGGGAAATGGAACATGAAGTCTTGAGACTTGATGCTCAAAGTACACCAATGGCAGGAATGAGCACCTGAGTTGCGCTTCTGAGCGCCATTGTGGTAACAGTGATATAATCTATACACATGCCTAATTCATGTTTCTACCACCAGATACTGGGGTTACCTATGTGGGAGAAAGGAACAGAATGGTCTAGCAGCTTTAAAAGAACAACGTCAGGATAATAACCCTTTATTTACTTACCACACTTGAGCAGAACAATAAGTGCAGCTTAAGTACAGCATTACCTGAATAGTAAAGTGACAGATAAAAGTTTGGTGGAAGCAAAAATAAAGACCCTGTCTTGAAATCACTTAAGGGGTATGTGTTTGTAGAGAGAATGGAAGGATCCCAGAAACAGAAATAGGGAGTTCCATATTAGGTCTTTTAAGGACCAGTTAGGAGTCTGAATGGTAGGGAAGAAATGATGATGGAGTTTAGGGATGGTACCATGAGAATAAGCCAGGAAGAGAAAGCAATAGTGTCAGGCTCTTTTAGACTCTTAGCACAGGCTTTGCTCAGACACACCCTGAATATATCCCTAAGCTTGCTTTCCAGTTTTTCCGTGATACATTCCGTCTCTCCCCTACTCCACCCTATCCCCCAACCGGTAATTGGACAAAATATCGAATCCAAAATATCAAGTCAGACAAATATTGAGGTTTAAATTTTGTGCATCAATTTTATTGTTATGCAGAAATATCGTTGACACAAATATTGATTTTTAAGGTAAGTAATGTCATTTTCTAAAATATCTGTGTTGTTAATATCGTTTGAAATAATGTAGTTGTAAAAAATATAATTTTTTATTTATCTTTATGTGTTTTAGTGAATATTTTAATTGTATATGTTATATATTGTTTGTATAATTGTTGTTAATATTTTTATAAATAGTTTGCAATTTTAAGTTATCTATATGTTTTTTATTTTATTTTTTTTGTGTTCATATATTTTATTGTATTTGAAAGAACGGGTATATCATCGAGAAAATACTGCGATACATACATGTCAAAAGCGATACATAGTGCATATGTCAACAAAATGAATACCACATAGCAGTAGACGTAGCTGGATATCAGCAAAGAGAATAGTCTTGACAGTGTGATAGAAACGGATTGAAACTGTCATATGATTGCTATAAGGAACAGTGTTGCAGAGAGCAAATTACCTTACGAAACATTTATATGATCATTATACCATATAATGAGAAGGCTTAAAAGATAATGTGACCTTTGTAGCCTGAAGTCAATCATGTGTTACAATATAGTAATCAGCGGCAAAATATGTATCACTTGTTAACTAAGACATACCTGTAGGGGACAAGAAAAGAGGGGGTGAGGAGAAGGGTGGGAAGGAGGGGAGGGACAGGAGGCATTGGTGTGATGGGATATCTGCTTCATTTGCATAATGTTAAGTCCTAAGGAGAAGTCCCAAAGGGATGCTGATCCACTAGACCTTGAATGCTCAAGTCCATATAACTATCCAAGGATCACCAAACAGTGCTAGCAATTTGAGGTGCAGACTGTTTGCTCTCGAGGAGTGTATGAGCCCCTCGTAGGTAAGACACCCAGGCCCAGTAGGTGTGGTACGATAGGTGTTGAAAAGATTTCCATTCTGTAAGTACGACTATAACTGCAAGACAGTTCTTGGAAGTCCTTGTGAATCCCTGCCTCTTGAATCTGTAGAAGATCAGTGTTGATGTTGGTGCTTTGAGCTATATCATGTACAGTATTGAGCTTAAGTAGAATGGCCTCCAACATAGAAGCAGAATCTGTGCTGCCTTTAACTGGTGACTCCGGAATAGGTGGAGAATGCTTTGAGCGCTTCAGGTTCACTTTGGTGTCTCTGTCTTTTGTGTTGCCACACGTGCCTTCCGCCATTTGTGCCACTGAAACTGACAGGGCTTATTTAGGGATAGTGTCTAGCGGGGTGGCTAACCGGTTTGCTAAAGACAGCTCAAAAGCACGTTGTTCGGTCTCCTGAGATTGACAAGGGACAGTGGGTTCTTGCGCAGAAGCTGTATACAATCAAGGACTAAAGAGCCAACACCACATGTAGAGAAAAGGTTGGATTAGACAATCATAACATTTGCGTGACTTGAGCCCAAAGAGTAGGTAGGTAGGGGCTACAGATACCTAGAGCTGTATTCAGATGGACACAATTTGGGAGATCATAACGAGGATTCAGTGAGTATTATCATCAACACTGGCATTTCATCAATAGCACAACCTGCGCGTTATCCTGGGTTCACTACATGCAGTCCCTCACACTGTATGCAGTAACACACACTGCCAGTACTGTACACAGCCTCCCCAATGTAGAGATAATTTACTGAGGCACACTGATGCACTGTACGTAATTATAGACACTTTCTACACCTTCAGATACCCCATGCGTATTGTTCAACATCACCTCTATGGGGTTAAACAGTGGGCCAGTGACTAGTTTTTATCTTGATGTTATTGTCTTGGTGTTGTCAATATCAAGACCAGGTCCAGCAGACACGATAGATCACGGGAATTGTTGAATGCCACCACCTCAAGCAGATATCGGAGCGGAAAAAGCAGACAGGTCTGTGCGGTGCCTTATGGTGCAGTGTGAGATGCACTGTACCCCTGGACCAGGGTTACAACACCTCAGTGAGTCTCCTGCAGGGTTGGTCTGCTAGTCGGTTAGTGTCAGCCACGGTAGCAGAGTGGCGGTAGATGGATCCAAAAACTGCTAGACTGCTAGTGGAAGTCGCGGCAGCCGAGTAACGGTAGGCGGAGCCGGAGTCGGCTCTGAGGAGAACTCCCAGGGGCTGCCCTTTTGATGAGCTGAAGAGTCGTACACTGGAGTGGAGACTCCAGGAGAAAGTAAAGATACCAGAGCACTAGCGAAAAAGAACTAAGTCTTACTGGTACTTGTGGTGGGCAGCCAGTAAGGAGGCCATCTCCACGACTTAGTGGGGTCCCAAAAACTCAAATCGGGGTCGAGGCTACAGGCCAGCACCGCCATGTTGATGCCACCGATTAGAGGAGAAGCGGTTGTCGTCAGCACCCTTCCTAGTAAAGTTCAGGGTTATTCAGGTACTTCTCTTTGACCCTGCAGTGAGCCTTAAACTGCACCTCCGCTGGACCGCCAGTGAATGTTCCTGCACGGCATGGACTGTGCAGTCCATGCCATGCAGGAAAGGGGTGCATGCACACTGGGGGGGCACAACATGTGCCTCCCTGCATGCACCCCTGTGCACAGGGCCAAGAAGGGGGCCGAGCAGGGCCCTTTTTTTTCCTTACTGCCAGCAGTTTCATGGAGTGAGAACCTCCATGAGACCGCTGGTGGTGAAGAAAGTCATAATATGTTTGGTGGTGCTGCAAGAAACCACCAAGTATATTGCGGCCTCAAGACCGCCACACCACTGCCAGGGATCGGGAATCCCTGGTGGTTGCAGCAGTGCTAGGGAGGTCCAGCCACCGTACTTGTAATACGGTGGTCGGACCGCATGTGTGGCAGTCACTGACCACCACCGCACCTCCACTGCGAGTACGGCGGTCCTGTGGACCGCAGTACCCATAATCAGGCCCTAAAACTTTGTTTTTATTTCACTCTATGCCCAAATTCAAATCATTCAGATTGATGTGTTCATCTTATATGTCCTTAGATATTTATTTCATGCCTCTGCCACCTTTTACTGGGGATTGTAGCTCCTAGGGTTAGTCAGGTGGGGAGAGGATACTGGAGCGGGTGGCTGTACCACCTTCTGAAGAATGCAACCTGATACTATCCTCTATTCATGTATCAAAATAGAACTGTGTAGCATTTAGTTCTCTAGTTGTCTGATTAAATTACTTGTGTTTGCCAAAATATGAGCACTGGGCTTGACGTTAATTTATAGTTTCTGTTGGTTGAATTTTGCAATATGAACTCTTGTCTCCCCCTACCACTATAACCATGAAAAACCTGTGACTGCTCGCCCTTGCTACCCTCAGAGTCAACTGCAGAAAGAGTTGTACTTGGCCCAGTCTGAACATTAGTAGGAGAGGACCCCTGTGGCAAACGACATGAACTACAACGGTTGGTGCCCTATAGGCCCTGTTGCCTTTGGGCCCCACATGGAGTTTGACAATTAGTTATCGCAAGTTTGATTAGTTTCTACCTACTATTCTCAGAACCAGGGGTATTCACCACAACCAGTAAATACTGATGCCTTGCAAAATTATATATATATATATATATATATATATATATATATCGGGGGAATTTCACGGGTTTTGTACGAGTGCAATGTCCAACTAACTATAACTGTCCCTAAAACCTATGGTTTTTTCAGTGAATATATATATATATAGATATATATATATATATTATATATATATATATATATATATAGATATATATATATATATATTCACTGAAAAAACCATAGATTTTAGGGACAGTTATAGTTAGTTGGACATTGCACTCGTACAAAACCCGTGAAATTCCCCGTTATAGTTAGTTCAGCTAACTATAACTCGCGCCCCGCAATGCACTGCTGATGACGTCACATATTACATCACTCATGACATGGTCAGTGACATCACTGATGACATCTCAAATGACATCACTGATGACATCATCCAGTGACTGTGTGTTTCTGTAAAGTTTAAATATTTTTAATATATATAGGGAAAGTCGTATTGAAAAATGAGTGGGTGTATAAGTGTCTGAATGGATGATTTAGTAGGTGCGTGACTAACTATAAGTGAGTGATTAAACGTATCTTACTGAATGCATGGGTTAGTGACTAAACTGGGTGAATGTCTGTATCCGTCTGTCTATTGCTGTGTAAGTGGCTGCATGAGTTTGTGAATCGCTACATGAGTGTCTATATGAGTTATTGATTGGTTGTCTGAGTATCTGTATGGGTGCCTGAGTGTTTGTGTGGGTGGGGTGTGTGTGACTCTGTGCATAGATGTGTGAGTGGGTGATTCACTGGGTGGATGGTTTCAAGAGTGCATCTGTGATAGACTGTATGGGTGGGTAAGTGTGTGTAAGAGTGTGTTAGTGAGTGAATGTATGTCCCAGTGGTACATGTGTGAGTAACTACATATGTGAAAGGCAGTATATATGTGTGTTGGAGTATATAAATAGCTATAAGTGAGAGTGTGTGATTGTGAGAGTGACTGTATGGATGAGTGTGTGCTTGTATCAGTGATTGTATAAGAGCGTAAGAATGTGCTAGTATTTGTATGAGTAAGTGAGCTGGTGTGTGTATAACTGTATAGGTGAGTAAATGGCAGTGTGTTTAATTATTTGCATGACTGACTAGGTGTGTGAGTACCTCTATGGATGAGTGGCGGTGTTTGAGTATCTATATAGGAGTATGAGTGCATATGATAGTCCTGTACTGAGTGACCGTAAGTATGAGTGACTGTACGGGTTAGTGAGTGGATGTGTGTGTAGACCTAAGAATCAGTGAGTGGGTATGTAGTTATTGGTGTTGGAGTGTCTATGGTTTTGCGAATGGCAGTCTGTAATTT
The DNA here is from genome assembly GCA_963921515.1 of Calotriton arnoldi. NCBI lineage: Eukaryota > Metazoa > Chordata > Amphibia > Caudata > Salamandridae > Calotriton > Calotriton arnoldi. The sequence continues at coordinate 345,665 of CAWUFW010003092.1, forward strand.
AGAGTGAGTGTATCAAAGGTTATATTAGGGTGTGAGGAGGTGCATCAGATTATCACGTGGATGATGTCATCAGTGATGTCATCAGTGATGTCATTTGAGATGTCATCAGTGATGTCATGAGTGATGTCACTGACCATGTCATGAGTGATGTAATATGTGACAATGGATGTAAAAATAAGGGTACCCCTGATGCAAATTCCTAACTCAGGGAAAGTAACTCGAATGTGAAAATCACAGTTTAGGAATATATATAGTCGTGGACCTTGATATTACATGTCAAACCATAAATATGCAAAATCTGTTTACTGGTATCAAAAATATTTTTTTATTTATTATTGTTTTTTGTTGTTACACATGATTTTTACTAACTATATACATTAAAAGAAAAAGTTCAAAAAATCAGTTGTCATATTGACCCATTATCAGATGTATTTTGCACAATATCTATGTCCTAATAGAATCTCAAGAGCCATGCCAATATTGAATGCCCTCTGTATATAATGAATTGATTATCTATCCATTCTGTATGTTTTGAAAAAAGGCAAAAAATCTAAACATTGTGAATATCTACATTTCAACACCATTTATTATTGATATTGTGCAAAATACATCTGATAATGGGTCAATATGACAACTGATTTTTTGAACTTTGTGTGCCTGATCATAGTATAAGTTTGAATATAGAGGTACATATGTTTTTTCTTTTAATGTATATAGTTAGTAAAAATCATGTGTAACAACAAAAAACAATAATAAATAAAAAAATATTTTTGATACCAGTAAACAGATTTTGCATATTTATGGTTTGACATGTAATATCAAGGTCCACGACTATATATATTCCTAAACTGTGATTTTCACATTTGATGTAATATGTGACGTCATCAGCAGTGCATTGCGGGGGCGCGAGTTATAGTTAGCTGAACTAACTATAACGGGGGAATTTCACGGGTTTTGTACGAGTGCAATGTCCAACTAACTATAACTGTCCCTAAAACCTATGGTTTTTTCAGTGAATTTGTAAGGTTTTTTAAATGCTAATTTCTAACTATAACGTGCCTGAAACCTATGGTTTTTTCAGTGAATTTCAAAGGTTTTTTAAATGCTAATTCCTAACTATAACATGTCTGAAACCTATGGTTTTTTTCAGTGAATTTCAAAGGTTTTGTAAATGACAATTTTTAAATGTATTAATTGTTATATTTATTTTTTGATACTGATTTACTACATTTTTTTAAACTATTTATTTTTACATATTTTATTTTTTAAATTACATTGTAATTACATTATACATTACATTACAAAATATACTTTCTCAGAATGAATTACTTTAGTTTAAATACTTTGCAAATAGGCAATAGACTTTTAAGTACAGTAGTTACAGTTGTTGCAATGGGCAACACAATTTCAAACACAATGCAACATTGAGCTCAATGTGAATTTCCAGTTAAATGCAATTAGTTACTTTATGGATTACTTTTTCTAACCACAGGACTGGATCCTAGATTCAGTCCTGGGACATCTCCTGTAAACAGTTGAGTAAAAGCGTTTTTGTTACAGTAGTGATTTTTAAGGAATATTATTGTATTTTAAAAGTTGACACTTAGAAACTTTTTCACATAGAATCACCAATGTTATCCTATGGGAGGAAATTCACTTAGCAGGTAAGTAGTGTTATCGTTACTTTTTCTTACTCAGTGGTGGATCCTGGATCCAGCACTGGTGCATCTCCTGTAAACAGTTGAAAGAATGCGTTTAAGTCATACAGGCGATTTTTAAGGAACATTTGTAGTTTGTGAAAATCGATACTTTGAAACTTTTCTGCTGAAAACCAGACAATGGATTCCAATGGAAGGAAATCCAAGTTACTGGTAAGTACGGTTAGAATTACTTTTCAGGGTCAGTGCTGGGCTAAAAGATGCAGCACTGGGTTCTCTCCTGATAACAGGTGAGTAAATCGGAATTCGTAGTTCGGCTGATTTTAGAGGAATATTATAAAGTTCCAAAACTCCACACACAGATGAATTTCCAAGTGAAACCAGTCAATGTTAGCCTATGGAAGGAAATTCAAGTTACTGGTAAATACGGTTAAAATTACTTTTCAGGATCAGTACTGGGCTCAAAGATGCAGCACTGAGGTCTCTCCTGATAACAGGTGAGTAAATCGGAATTCGTAGTTCGGCTGATTTTAGAGGAATATTTGTATGTTTCAAAAATCAACACTTAGAAACTTTTTCAGCAAAAAGCAGGCAATGATATCCTATGGAAGGAAATTCAAGTTACTGGTAAGTACGGTTAAAATTACTTTTCAGGATCAGTACTGGGCTCAAAGATGCACCACTGAGGTCTCTCCTGATAATAGGTGAGTAAATCGGAATTCGTAGTTCGGCTGATTTTAGAGGAATATTTGCACAATGGTGAAGGGAGGGGGCGGGGCCTGAGGTGACATCTGCGCAAACGCGCCCCGTGGCGCGTTTTAAGTTGGAGAATTAATTCCTCCTCAATCCCGAGGGTCCCTAGGGGCCAACTGGCCCACCAGATACCTCCAGTATGCGCCAGAGAGCTGCGTTGCAGAGAGGTGTTCAGAGGCCACGCCCCTTTTACAACACTCTGCAACGCAGCTCCGTGGCGCTTACTGGAGGTACCTGGTGGGCTAGTTGGCCCCCAGGGACCCTCAGGATTGAAGAGGATTTAATTCCCCATCTTAAAACGCGCCACGGGGCCTGTTTGCACACATGTCACCTGAAGCCACACCCCCTCCCTTCACCACTGTGCAAACGCGCCCCGTGGTGCGTTTTAAGTTGGGGGATTAAGTCCACTTGAATACTGAGGGTCCCTGGAGTCCAACTAGCCCAACATGTACCTCCAAAAAGCGCCACAGAGCTGCGTTGCAGAGAGGTGTAAAAGGGGCATGGCCTCTGTACACCTCTCTGCAACGCAGCCTCTGGCGCATACCGGAGGTTCCTGGTGGGCTAGTTGGCCCCAGGGACCCGCAGTATTCAAGGGGAATTACTTCCCTTCTTAAAACGCGCCAGGGGGCGCGTTTGCAGACTGCTGCAGGGAGGGGCGGGGCCTCCGGCACGATGCCGGTCTTTTTTTTTGCTTTTTCTGCCCAGTGGGTCCTTGTGGGACCCCTGAGCAGACCTAGGGGTCAGGGTGTTTCTACCCTGCCCCCTTTTGCGTTTTGCGCACTTGTTTTACTGCTTTCTTGTTCCTCGGTTCTACCGAGGAACAAGATGGCTGCCAACACTTCCTGGTTTGGAGTGTTGACAGCCAATTAGCATGCAGCTCGTGGTCGGGAGGGTGCGCGGATCCACCGCGGCCATAGATATTGAAACTTTTATTTTGGATTTTCTCAGCAACTACTGAACGGATTTACACCATTTTTAAAAGGGTGCTTTCTGAACCAAGCACTACCTTTTTGCCAAATTTGGTGTAATTCCGTTCAGCAGTTTTTGCTGTAGCCTTGCATAAAGTTTCCTATGGGAAATTGATTTTTCACTCTTATTTTTTGAATTTCTCCGCAACTACTGAACGGATTTACACCATATAAAAAAGGTCGCTTTCTGAACCAAGCGCTACCTTTTTCCCAAATTTGGTGTAATTCCGTTCAGCAGTTTGGGCTGTAGCCGTGGCTAAAATTTCCTATGGGAATCAACTTGGAGAAAACACGTTTTGGGACCCCCTTTTTTCTCGGCCCCCGCTTAATGAATCACCCCGAAACTTTCAAGACAGGAGCGGACCGGAGCGCCCCACTAGTTTTGAAAATTTCGCGATGATTCGTCAAACGACGCCAAAGTTATTGGGAATAGAATGTTACGGATTTCCTATGGATAATAGGTCCTAACTATAACTATCTACTGGAATATATATTCCACAAGGTTGGTTCCCCTTTGTCGGCATACATCGGCGCTCCTCATGGGTGCAAACTCCTGCGGTAGAACCACACCGCTTTAAATATCAACCAAATCCTTCAACCATTGAAGAAAAACGGGTCGCACTCTCGTAGATTTTGCAATTTATATCGTGTTTATTTCCTCATTACTTTTTAAGGGAAAAGGCGACAGACCAACGCGTTTCGGTATTGCAAATACCTTGATCACGATCCTGAAGTAACGTTTACAGGAAACCATGATATACTTTTAAAATTCATGACATCATTTCCTGTTCGATGTATGTTAGCCCCTTGAGGATTCTGGGAGATGTAGTGTCCCACATTTATTTTTGTGACTGTGCATAAAATACAATATAATATCAAACTAACTCTTGTGCATTAAAGTGAAAAATACAAAACTGCTTTACTTATAGAGGAAAAAACCTGAAAGGGTGAGCTTATCCATTCATTTGTTTATGCCCCTTATACTTGTTACAACAAGTTAATTCATCATTCCCTCCGGTGGGCTTTAGAGTAGTGTCTGTTTAGCCAGTTCATACATCCGTAGTTTTATTCTTTTTTCTACAGCAGCAGATTCAGTTATTGAGCTCGTTGGGGCCCTTTCTTTGTTTTTTTCTTCTTCTTTTTCTTTTTTTCATTTCATTCCTCCATTTTATATTGTTTTTATTAATCATTTTCATTCTCATTTTTCTTTTTCCGTTTATAATTTCATTCTATTTTTCTTTTTCTCTCTCTCAAGAATACTTAGGGAAGTTCAGTTATTTATTATAAATGAATGTATAATTCCTCTGATTGGTTCAGGCCATATGGTGTTAATGTTCGTAATTGTAAAATATGTCTTGATTCTTTTTGACGTAAAAGTTTTTCTCTATTTCCTCCCCGTTCATTTTTCGGCACTGTTTCAATTCCATAAAATTTGAGTTCTTTCCAATCACTTTGGTGATGTTGCTCCATGTGTCTAGCCACCGCGTTTGTTCTGTCTCTGTTTGTTGTGGCTCTAACGTGCTCCATTATTCTCTTTTTAATTCACAGATGGTACTGCCCACGTACTTCAATGGGCATGGACATTCTATCACATACACCACGAATTGTGTCTTACATGTGATTAAATCTCGGATTTCCCAATTTTTGTTATTAGCTAATCTGATTTCTTTCGTTGGTTTGGCGATTTGACAAACCTTGCAGGAGTGACACTTCACGAATCCTTTAGTTTTCAGCCATGTATCTTTTTTGCTTTTTCCTTTAAAATGGCTATGGATCAAACGATCCTTTAGGTTTCTCGCTCTGCGGTAGGTAATTGTTGGGTGTGTACCTACTATTTTGCCCACAGTGTCATCTAGTTGTAAAATTTTCCAATTTTTTCGTATAATCTTTGTTATTGCTTTAGATTCTTGCGAATAATCTATGATTAGTCTAATAGGTTCCGGGTCAATTTTTCCTTCTTTGTGTGTTGGTTTCAAACAATCTTCTTGTGACTTCTCATTTGCTCTTTCCCAACATTTCTTGATTATCTTATTATTGTACTTCCTCCGTTTAAATCTTTCAGCGGTTGCCGCACTATGCTTTTGCCATTCCTCTTCCTCACTGCAAATTCTCCGAATCCTGAGGAATTCTCCGTATGGAATATTCGATATTAATGATGGTTGGTGGAAACTGGTAGCTTCTAATGTGGCATTTGTTGCTGTTGTTTTTCGATGGAGTGTCGTGTGTAATTTGTTGTCTTTGACATAGATTTCTGTATCCAGGAAAATTACACGTTCACTACTGATGTTATACGTGAATTTTAAATTTGTTACACTGTTATTTATGTTGTTGAAGTATTCCTGAAATTCCGACATTGACCCATCCCAGATGATTAATAAATCATCTATAAAGCGAGTCCAGCTAATGATTTTATTCACAGAGATGTCATTTTTCGAATTCCATGCCACTTCTTTCTCCCACCATCCCATTGCTAGGCAAGCATAACTGGGACTAAAAGAAAATCCCATTGCGGTACCGCTGTTTTGGCGATAGATTTCCTCGCCAAATAAAAAAATATTTTTTGTCAGACAAATAGAGATCATTTCAAGTAACATGTTATTATGGTCACTAAAATGAATATAACGGAGTTGTGCATCTGAATTTCCTCTGAAGAAGGAGCTCGATAGCTTTGAAACGCGTCAGGCAGGCAGATGGAAGAAGGTCAGAGCTGTAAACCTGTCTTTTAAGAAATAAAGGTTGTTTACCCCCGACTGGAGGAGTGCGCCTCTAACTGCATGGACAAATCTGAAAGGAATTGGATGCAGCACGTCCAAGCCGCAGGAGATCGCACCGCCCCTTGCACACATACGGGGGATTGTCTTTCCCGGGACACTCGGGAAAATGACGGCGCAGTTGGCTTTTAATTTAAAGACATGCTTCTAGCCCTGAGGCCCACTGGAGGGCAGGAATTGATCCATAAAAATGTTCCGATTGCACACGGCCACTGGAGGCATTGAGCAGGGTAATGAGACCACGATTCCCAGAATGCAATATAAATAATAAACTTACCGGAAACAGCACACCTGAGGCTGATAGAATGGTTAAAGCATGTAAGGAATTGTGGGAGACCCTTAACGGAGTTGTGCATCTGAATTGCCTCTGAAGAAGGAGCTCGATAGCTTTGAAACGCGTCAGGCAGGCAGATGGAAGAAGGTCAGAGCTGTAAACCTGTCTTTTAAGAAATAAAGGTTGTTTACCCCCGACTGGAGGAGTGCGCCTCTAACTGCATGGACAAATCTGAAAGGAATATATATATATATATACACACGCTGAGTGCAGTAAGTGGCACACCCCATACCTACCTACTCGGAGTCAAGATCTTAGGTCCTAATTTACAGTAAAGAGTTAAATGCCAGTTCCTGCGCAAATATCTGTTTTGCAAGATCAGAATTTACATGATTTTCACATCCCTGCTCATTTATCTTCACTGCTGCTGTCCTGCTGAAATTCAACCTGGAAAGGTCCAAAAAACACCCTGTAAATTCGGTTGAGTTATATGCATTATTTCCAAGTGAGTAGGAGGTATTTACCACCTCCAGTGCAAAGCTCAAAGGAGGGCGGGCAATTGTGTTTAGTGAGTGGCCATTTCAGATATATTTGGAATCGGGTTTTACCCTGAGAAATAATATCTAGAAAGTTCCCACAGAGTGCATTGGTTATTCCAAATATCGGACAAGCAAAGAAATATGCAAACTGGTTCCTCGGTGTTGATGTTCTTGTGTGATAAAATGAAATCCTACAAAAAGTAATGTAATTCAACCTTTATTTGAAATGATTTAGTAGTGTCCTTCTGCCAATGCAAGACTGCCCCGCATGGGAAAAATTAAATTCTGATAGAAAGTCTGATGTAGTCAGTCTAAATTTCTCATTGTGGTCTACTTTCTATTTTTAGGCTTTTGGGTGGCATGGCTTATGTTTCTCTGTCTTGCCCAGATGCTGCAAAACTGTTAGTTCCTAAGTCCAGATCGGTTAATTCGAGCCAAACTAGAGAAACCTCAGGAAGCTCTATGGCTGAAGCCGTGGAAAATAGATTTTGCTCTGCATAGAGAATTTTCAGATCAAACGTTTGCGCAGACTAAACATTTTTGACAATAGGTTTAAAGTTTCATGACAAAATAATTTCATCAGCAGTTCTTAGCTCTAATTTCCCAGGGGGTTAGAGTGATATTTTTGGCAATCATGTGTGCAATTATCTAAGACAGACATTGCAGAATAAAAAAATTGCTGCTCACTGCAGTTGCTTTGCTAGTGTCCAGTTCAGAAGCTTTTTCATTTACTATCTATGGACTTAAAAGTATGTCATGATCCATGCATTTGAATCAGGGTCGTAGCTATCAATAGTGCGGCGCGTGCCTTTGCACCGAGGCACAGAGCTCGAAGGGTGGCACTATATCCCATTCATAAATATATTTTTCCACCAAAGCGGGAAATGAAGGGGCAGTTCCCTCATATCATATCACAGTAAATATTGGGTCAATTAGACAGTTCAGTTAATGAAACACAAAGTCCGAATCATGAGGGATACACATGATGGAACAGTGATTTCACTCTTGTGTGCTAACTAGTTATCATACGTTGATAAAGGAAAAAAATTCAGTTGAGTAATTAAATGTGTAGCTTGGACGTAGCATTATTGACCCGCACTAGAACTAGAACATTAAGGGTGGTAATGGTGTAATAACAAGTACTGTTGCATATGTATTTGATCACATTATTAACATCTGGAAACCGGTCCCTTATGTCCTCCGGGCTCTTCTCTTCTTCCCACCCTACACTTATTCAGAAGGCCTAATGGAAATACTGTCTTCGAAGATTGCCACCTATTACATCATGAAAACAACGAAGGTGATTGGTGCAATGCTTGCAAAAGTTTCAGCCTGTGCCAATCACTCAACCTGCCTTAAGTATGTATGGGCCAGATGTACGACCCTTCCATTGTGCGAGCTGCAAATTGCGTCAGTTTGCGACTCGCAAAATGGAATGTACAACAGTGTCTCAGATACTGTTTGCGATTCCTAATGGGGTCGCAAATGACCTGCTTCATCAATATTCATGAGGCAGGTCGCAATTTGTGACCTATTGGGAATGGCCAGCACTCACAGGGATGGTGGCCTGCTGGGGTCAGCAGACCACCATGTCTGTGACTGTTTTTTAAATAAAGTAGTTTTTTTTAAATGCAGCCCGTTTTCCTTAAAGGAAACCGGGCTGCATTTAAAAAAGAAAAATGAAACGTTTCTGTTTCATTTTATGAGTAGGCAGCAGTCCGTGGGACCACTGCCTGCTCTTAAAAAATATTTTCGCATACATTCACAAAACAAAGGAGAAGGGGTCCCTTCCTGCTTGCGAGTGGCTTACCACCTACTTGAAGTAGGTGGTACATTGCAAGTGTTTTGTGACTGCAAATGCGGTCGCAAAACAACGGTACATACCATTTGGACTCGCTATTAGGAAGGGACGTCCTTGACACGCCGCTTCCTAATAGCGATTCGCAAACACTTGCGAGTCACCGACTAGCATAATAGCATTTGTACATACCACCGCCATTTTAGCGGTCTCAAACGGGCCGATTTCCGGTTTGCGACAGCAAAAATAGATGTGCATCTGGCCCTATGTATGGATATGGTATTTCTATAGCTCAAACTTAGCCAAAAGGTCATGGAGCTCTGTCCATGATCAAAGGCAAGGTTAAAGGCTGCAAGTAGTAGGAGACGAAGCTGAGGTGTGGCCATTTAATGCATTGTGATGTAATGTTCTTTTAAGAAGTGCGTCTTCAACTCTTTCATAAATTGAAGTAGCATTGTGGCGGTCCTGATAGATACAGGTATGTTGTTCCAGATACTGGTGATTACGTGGAAAAGGCCTGTTGTCTTTTATTTTTTACAGTTCTTAGTCTGCAGTAGATAGGTGTCGTGGATGTGGGTGTGCAGAGAAACACCAGAGACGGTGAGCTTGTCTGTAAGATAAAGAGGAACACTAGTTGTGATGGGTTTGTAAATGATGCAACGTGAAAGACCTGGTACCAGGCTTTCTTCATTTTTTTTTTTATGCCAATGTGCTCCTTGAGGGAGAGGTTGCTGCTCAGGGTGAATCCAAATGATTTGGCATTTAGTGAGAGTCGGGGTTCGAAGTTATCAATATTCTTGTCATTCAGCCTGGTTTGTACTGTAACTGTATAAGGAAAATAGGTAAACCCAGACATGGGTCACTGTGCCATGAGACACAACTGTATTTCACAGACGAGGCCCAACAAGACTGGCACTGGTCTGGGTTTGTGTGTGTTCCTGTCCTGAGGGACATTTCCTGGACTGCACTGTTGCTTTTGGGCCCTGACCAAGACTTACATGTATATGGTTGCTCCCCTTCTGTAGTAGGGCACTGTGCAAAAAATAATTAAAACATGGCCTGAGCTACTGCAAGTGGCTGAAACATTTTCAAGCATTCTAAACATCACCTTTTTGGATTTAATGTGATGTCCTATGAGCAACAGATATGTAGGACATTGATCCTGTGCTGCCTGTACCACTAAAGTGAAGCTGCATAACACTGATGAAGCCCAACAAGAGTGAGAAGGGGGATGGGGTTGCTTGTGTTCTTTATGTGAGGTGATGTGGCCTATTACAGCAAGTCCGAGATGGATTTGCATATGTAGCACCCCATGTTGAGTGATGTGGTGGGTAAAAAATAGAATGATTAGAAATGTTGTGGGAGCAAGTGCAAGCATTCCACTCTTCACTTTTCTTTGTTTTACTTTGACAATCCTTTTCATCCTTGCCAAGAAACTCTCATCAGCCTACTGGCACCTGATTTCTATTTGCTCATGCACTTGCCTCAACCAAACGGGAGTTCTATGGGAGTGCCATGCTACACCTCTCAAATGACCTTGACCCTTACCTCAAAGCACAACTTGACTACCTCCCAGTCAGTGAATTCCTTAAACCTGAACTATTCAGAAGTTAATTGTAATGGAGACTTATTCTAGAATCAAAAATGTATTCATTTTGTCCAGCTTATACAGTAACAATATTGGTGACAGACCGCAAATAGGCTCAAAACATATAATCTCGACATAGAATATCAGACAATACTTCAAAGTAGGCCATGACGAGCCATCCACTTCCCCCACACCCTCTCATGTTTTCGGGCATTGTAATGAAGACTTTACCTTAGCCTGTGACCTGTGGATGTCACATTGGTGTTCTCTCCACCTTCAGTGAACCTATTTCTATCTTTCTAATTCTGTATAATTAAGACCTCACAAGCTATCAATAGATGATACCCAGTGTTGTACGAAACACCTTAGATTTATAAATAAATGAATATATTACCAAGACTTATCACCAACTTTGCTCTTCCTCTTTGCACAGAACTTCTTATCAATCAAGCTCTTCACCCAATCTTCTTAATGTACCCCACCTGTGCCATCCAAATTCCACTCACTCTCCCAGATTCCTCTGCTCTCCCTTTCCAGCTCCTGCTGTGCTTATACAGAGGGCAAGCAGAATCTCAGCCACTTGATGGGTCCTAAACTGGAAACTTTTTTGATGACCAGCAATGCAGAGAGGTCCTGACTAGGGTCTGGGCTACCAAGTGAAAAGAAAGAGGCTTCATGATATTAAAACATAAGGCCTTGTAGTGGAGGCCAAACATCAATGGGCTCCCGGAGCTACAGTACTGACACTGTACTAACAGATATTATGGTTTCCTGGATCGTAGGGCCAAAAACATCTTATCTTCTGGTTTAATATTGATAGCTTCTAACAACAATGTAGAGCTTCTGATTCAATGACTAGTTCTCAATATTCTATTCAGTTTGCTAATTGGCTTCATAACTTTACACGCAGTGCATGATTTTTTTACCATGGAAATTAAGCTGCTTTATTCTCATTATTGTTCCTCTGGCTCTTGAGATGGTTCTGTGGATTGAGAGAAACTAGCAGAGTTTTATGAGTAACTGACAGTTCCTGGGATCAAAATGATAGCTAAATCAAATCAGATACCATAGGAGGGTTCATGTCAGTCAAGCAAGTTAGACGACTCTCAAGTAGCATACATGAAGAGGTCGAATAATGTATTCATCCAACACCACTAATTAGACAGTATACCAGTGGCCTACGTAATGCTTTCAGGGAATTAAGGGTTAATCTTTAAAAACCTCAAGGAAATCACACCTACCCACTTATTACTCCACTGTTGGATCCTTTGTATCTGTTGTGCTAAAAGCTCTTTATGGAGCAAGTCTATTTTGTTAGATGTTTTATATATTATAAAGCATATACTCACCTACAACCATAGGCCGGTGAGGAAAGAAATGAAGAAAAATAAAAGAACGGTTTCCTTGTCCCAACTCCCTCAACCAAAGCCCCCTCCTTAAACCATGCGGGCTATTGTGTCTGAATATTGGTTTTGTAGCCCTCTCGTATGCGGATGACACTCAAATCATTATGTCAATCTCTTCGAACCCTGAGACTGATACCTCAAGATTCAACTGTTGCATGAAGGCGGTGGTAGAATGGATGCAGAAGAACTACCTTAAAATAAACTCAGAAAAAACAGAGGGGATGCTTTTCGGCAAGGATACAACTTTTTTGGGGCTCAGCTGGGTGGCCTTCACAATTGGGCTTTCCCCCAATAGCAGTCCACAAAGTTAGGTACCTGGGGGTCATTTTTGACACCAAATTGATTTTCTTTGATCATGTAAACCAGGTGGTCTCTGCTTGCTTTTTCACTTTAAAGGTCCTGAAGTAAAACCTTTTATTTCTGCCACTGGAGCTAAAGAAAACAGTAATCTAAGCCCTTGTGATTTCTAAATTGGATTACTTTAATGGTCTGTATGTGGGTGCGCAACTGAATATCCTAAATAAACGCCAGATGCTACAGAATGTAGCAGCCCGCATCCTGCTGAATCTCCCAAAGTTTTGCCCCATATTGCAGAGATTAGCAATCTCCATTGGCTGCCTATTAGAGTGCGAATATAATTTAAAGCCTTGTGCCTGACCCATAAGGCCCTTCACAAAGTTGTCCCTCTCTCCTTTCAATCTAAGATCAACTGGTACATTCCTTCGCTCAGCCTTCGATCCCGTACTGCCAACAAGGTGGTGGTTCCCAGGATAAAGAAAGCAACCTGGGTAGGAAAAAGCTTTTCCTACAAATACCTGTAACTGTTGGAATGCTCTGCCTGTTCACCTGAGACCGCAGACAAACCTGCTCAGGTTCAGAAAGCTCTTAAAAACCTGGTTATACCCTGCTGCCCATTGATCAGATCATTCTTGGCCTTGATGGAACACTGTCTTAGACACAGCGACAAGATGACTTATTAGTAGATGCACCCTTCATAAAAATATATTAACATTAACAAAATGCCTGAGATACATGGACATGCGTTGTATATGCAGAGCTCCCTATGGGCTTTCCTTTCCCCGTCTATTGCCTCACCTCATTCTTTCCCCTCTGGGGATGTATTTCTTCCCCTATTTGTGTAATATGTAAAACATTCAGGCATGTCAGCTGGCTGAATTCATCAGACAGAGATTAGATGAAGAGTTCCCATATTTCTTTGAAGGCCTTTCCTGAGTTATATTTTTAATAGCGAACATGTTCCATATTTTGTACTCTGGAATTGTATGATTTCCCCACTGTGCCAGGATAGCCTGATTAACCGTGCATAGGGCCAGTAATATCTGTCTCACTCTCTGACAGCAGAGGGTGAATGTCTGTGTATTAGAAAGCCCCAGGAAGCCCCAGGAAGTAAATATTCTGTGATTCTGAAGATTTCTATTTTGAATATTCTGTTTATGTAATTCAGAATTTCTCACCAGTATCTTTGTTGGTTGGAGCAACTCCAAAGAAGGTGTACTAATGTTCCACATTTACTACATCCCCTCAAACAGTCTTCAGATTTTTCTTGGTACCATTAACGAAATCTCGCAGGTGTAAAGTTCCAGTACATTACTATTTTAGTCAATGTTTCTCTTCCTGCCACTCTCTTAGCTGTGCCCCATGCCCTTTCAAATACATTCTCCCATTCCTTGTCAGTTAGTGTATGACCCAAATCCTCTTCCCATGCCCTCTTCCCAGGACATCAACTTTACAGTCGGAGTTGATGAGGTGCTTATATATATCCGAAAAGAATCGCTTATTTTTTTATATTACCTATTTTCCAAAAGACATCAGAGGTCTGCTACCCAGGGACATAATTTCCTTACTCATCACCTAGTGCCTGATCTATAGGTACCCTAATCTTTCGGTTTCCAGCAGGCCATATGCTTTTTTCAGCTGTTCAAATGAAATTATATCTCCTATTTCAAAAAGGTTACCTATTGTCTTAAATCCCGACTCTTGGCATCATCTGAAATCTTCAACTTACATTGCCAGGGAGATGTTGAGGTTTGATACAATAGGGGTATGTGGACATGGATATTTTGCAAGGCCTTTTTATATAGCTAACTGGTCCCATCACACCACTGCTGCGCTGGTGACTGGGACGAAAAGAGGCTGATACCCTTTGTTTTTTCTGTAACAGGGGACTTTCCACATGTGTATCCCATCAATGGCCTGGTCATTACAGCACCAATACTTCCCTGTTTTATCACATAGTGGAGCTGTGATGCTTCATAGAATGTTTCAAGGTCTGGGGTCCCAAGGCTGCTTTCTCTTGGGTATTTGGTTGCGTAATTAATATCTATTTGTACATTATGCCGAGCCCATACAAATTTGTCTATGTACTTCTGCTGGTCTTTTAACATGCCCTGGAGAGTTGCAGGAGTACCGTTTGTAATGTGAAGAGAATTTAAGGCAGGGTATTGTTGTCAAAATTTAAGATCTTGTCGGACATTCTTTTGTAGGGTTTTGTAATTGACAACAGGCGTTTCGGGCAACAGGTTAGCTATCTGGTTGCATAGATAAGAGATGTTGTGTGACACCCATGTGATGGCCAATTTGTCTTTTAATAATGCTTGTAAATCATTGGAAGGATTCTAAGATTTAATATTTGGCACTGTAAATTTAGCACAAAACCATACACAGCTCTGAAAATTTCCATCTCGATAAGTGATGCCGGAAGAGAAACCCTAGGGTTGTAGGGTAGTAGGGTTGTAGGGTAGTAGGTGGTAGTAGGACCTGTTTCTGTGTTCTATGCACATCATCAGTTAGATTGCATCATCACTATAACTTCTGTCTTGTATAAAGCCAGCCTGGTCAGGTTGTACCAAGCATTGCATCATAGGAATGAGTCTAGCTGCTAGAATACTTGTAAAGAGTTTTGCATCCATATTGATGATTTAAACTGTCCTCTACTACCCACATTACATAGGCTCCTTTCCCTGATTAGGTATGACCACAATCTGTGTCTCCATCATGGTGTCCCTGAGGGTGATATTCTCTGCAAACAAGTTAAAGAGGTGAGAAAACACCGGGGTAAGATGCCTGCCAGAATGCTTTTCAAAACTGGGAGGTCTGTCCATCTGGGCCTTGGGCTGTGTCAGGTCCTCTATTGATGTATGTTCATCCAGCATCTGTGACTATTGCTGTGTACCTTTTGTAAAGTTAGTCCCCTGTAAGTATCCCTTTATATTTGAATCTGCCATCTGCACTGCTGCAAATAATGTCTCATAAAAGTCTCTGAATCCTTGAGTTGACTGCATATCTGCTGTTGCTCTCTGCTTTTTAATTTGATAACTTTAATTCTTTATGTCATGATTTTGGCCCGTAGGCAGCAAGCAGTGCTTTCCCTATCTTGTTTTCCGCTAGGGATTATTTTTGTGTAGTGCGTAATATTGCATTCTCCACTCTATCCATATCCAAACTTTTTATCTCCACTCAAGCCGTCCTGAGAAGATGCCACACCTGTGGAACCCTATTTCTTTTATGGATGGTTTCTTTTACTTCTGTTTCTGATTCCAGCCTCTTCTCCTTTCTCTGTTATTTTCTTTCACAGGAATGGCAATCATTACCTCCCTTATTACTGAATTGAGGGCCAGATTTACTAACATTTTGCGTCATGGTTCCGCCACCTTTGTGGCACATCCATGACGCAAAATGCTAGTAGATATTCAGAAAGCCAAGAAAGGGTGACTTGTGCTGCCTTGCATGGTTTTGTGAAAAAAATGTAATGCAATGCAGCGGCTTGCACTGCATTTCGTTACATTTCATTCTGGGAGGCATTCCATGGGTGGAACTTGGGTGTTCCCATGCATCCTCCCATAGATTTTACACTGTACCAAATTTACAGAGTTTGTAAATCTGGGAATGTGTAAAATCACTACGCCTCCTAGAGGATGGCGTAACGAGGAGAAAAATATTCAGAAGAGGTGATAAGACAGCATCACCATATTTATCACCATTACTGAAGGAATTAATTCAGACATCCATCACTCCCTCAATAATGGCGAGACCTGCCTACTTATTCTCCTCGATCTCTCCACTGCGTTTGATACAGTTAACCACTCTGCCTTACTTAACGTGCTCAAAGATCACTTTGGCCTCAATGGTCCTGTCCTCAAATGGTTCGCCTCCTATCTCCAACACCGAACACAACAAATCAAAATCTATGACTGCCTCTCTAATCCTACTCCTGTCTCCCTAGGTGTCCCCCAGGGTTCTATTCTCTCTCCCTCTCTCTTCATCCTCTTTATGGAACCCCTTACCCTCATTCTAAAACAAGCTGGAATCAACTATCACCTCTATGCCGATGACACCCAACTTTACTATAAGATTAAATCCCACTCTGATGTTCTGCACCTCAACAACACCCTGACTAAGATCCAATCCTGGTTCCACTCCAATCATCTTAAACTCAACCCTAAAAAAACTGAAATCATTCTCTCCTCTCCAAAAAATAACCCTCTCCCCATCCAAACATGGATCTCTGACCTCAATGACCTCAACTGTTCGCTCTCCCTATCCAACTCAGTAAAATCTCTTAGAATCACCAGTGACAATAGCCTAACACTCAATGTCCACTTAAAAAATTCGGCTAAAGGGGCACTCTTCACTCTCCGTCATCTCAAGAAAATTAAACCCTTCATTCCAGCTGATGACTTTAAATCGGTTGTCCAATCACTGGTCCTCTCGAGAATTGACTATGGCAACGCTATCCTCTCCGGAATCCCTAAAGTCCACCTTGCCCCACTCAAATCTGTGCTCAACCTAGCGGCCAGGCTTATCACCGACTGCAAACGTTTCGACCACATCTCCCCTGCTCTTAAAACCCTTAAATGGCTCCCCGTCGAAGGCAGATCCTCCTACGAGATTGCATGTATTACGCACAAAGCCCTTCACCAAAATACCCCGCTGTACCTCTCAAATAAACTCAACAAAGCGGGTTGCTCTCGACTGACGAGAAGCACCAACACTCTCCTCCTCGTCCTACCTCTGTTAAAAAAGAAAACCACACAATCTCGCTCCATCTCTGGAAATGCCCCAAGCATCTGGAATGCCCTCCCTAAAGACCTGCGATGTAATCCCTCCTACGTCAGCTTTAAAAAAGACCTCAAACTGCACCTTCTCGACAAATATTGGGGTCCATAATCCTCGCCTCGGACCCCCCACCCTGCTTCCACCATTCGGTTCCCCCTCTACTTTCCTACTGTCTCCCATCTCTCCCCCCACCCCCTTCTTTCTATATTCCACTGGTTATACTCGCTCCCTTCCCCACTTGTTCCCCTCCGCTCCCTCACCTATTCTTTCCTATCCCCTCCCATACCCTCTCTCCATCCTTACTACCTCACCTTCCTCCATCTGATTTTCACCCCCTATTCACGCCTAATCACTCACTACCTTCAGACCTTTATGCTTACCTCCATCTCGTATTACAGTATAATATTTGATTGCCTATATCCATGTTATCTATGAAGATAGCTCTTTTCTTTTTTTTTGCCTATCTGTTAATTCGATTTGTATTAGTCAAGTTGTTCTTTTTTAGTTAACCTGTCGGAATACTATGCTTTTGAACAATTGTCTTATGCCTTTACTATCTTCCTGCTCATGTAAAGCGCTCTGATACCCCCGGGTCTAGCCAGCGCTATATAAAACCTTTAAAATAAAATAAATAATCCTTAGCCTATTTCGCTTACGAGTGCTCTGTCTCCACTAAAGCAACCGCCACGTGAAAATTATGAGGATACTGGTTACTACCATTATATTGCTATATTAGTATTTGCTTTGGGGCTTCAAAATCACAAACTTCATACAATCCACAACCAAGCAGTCAAACTATGCCCAAACTTAAGCAAATCCAAACATATAATTCTCACTGTGAATCATTCCCATGGGTATCAAAATGATTCAGAAAATTAATTTGAAGATCCAGAGCATAACATATGGAGTCAGCGGTCGGAAATATCTGCAGAAGTTGTGCCCCCTTGATAGCGCTAATCAGTCACTCAGAGCTATCAGCTTGTGTTTCTTCCACATAACTACATCCAAAAAAGAAATCACAAAGGAAACCTGTCATGACTGAAAAAAGATGACTTTGTGACTCACAATGAACCAATTTGAAAGAGCATCCTAGACCGCCAGCATGCAAGAAGAGCCCTAAAACTTCTTTGCTCAAGGAAAAAATTGACATGACAAACCAAATCCCACTGATATAATGCTCTTGAGATAATAGATCATAGTCAGAAACATCACCACAGCATTCTCTTCCATTAATCCAATGTGACTTGGCCCTAAAATCAAAGAAGAAAAGTTTACCTCTGCTTGCCCTAAATGATTGTGGATCTATTCTGACTATTTGACCAAACTGAGATGTCCTTTTCAGCGTACCAACATTTCAAGATGCCCCCCCCCTTCAGAATGATCACCAGGTGGTTCTCACATTCTAATGTTGCTGGAAACCTATTTGATGGTGACATAGAAAATGCAAACTTGCCAAGGAGTTGCTTTGGGCTCTGTATTAAACAGTGCAACAATATGCAGTTTCTGTCTTTGCCCCAGACAAACTATTTGGAAGTTCAAAAGTATATTGTTATTCTCTTAATACTTTCCCAAGGTTTACTTCAGGGATTTCCTTGAGGCCCTGCATGATCTTTAAACCCAAGTATCTCAATTACCTTTTAATCAGAGGGTTATCCTTCCCCTGATTCCACATCATGATCTCAGTTTTTTCCACATTCACTGCATATCCAGACACTTTATCAAATTCTGAGGATATCTGCAAGATAACAGGCAGGGCCACGGCAAGATCCGATGTAAAGACCATAAGGCCATCTGCATATAATGGGACCTTTTTTTCCCAACTCTTGTGGCAGAAAGGCAGGATATTGGCTGCAATTATCAGTTTATATGCGGAAGGCTCCATATAGAGGTTAAACAATAACTGCGGTAGGGGACAGCCTTGTCTTGTACCTCAAGATATTTTAAAGGTTGAGGTTAGATTTCCATTCGCTAATATTCTCACTGAGGGATCCTGATATATTAACTGTATTACTCTACAAAAGGTATCACCAAGTTTGTGTCATTTTAAAATGGTAGCTGAGTAAGACCAATTTACCCTATTGAAAGCCATTGCAGCATCTACTGTTACCACTGCTAAAGGAAATGAATGAGCAGTTGCAAAGTCAAAAGACCTTATAGGGTCATATGTTAGCTCTTGTAAATATCTTCCCCTAATAAATCTCTTCTAATAACTCTGTAACAACCCTCAGATTACTTTGCTAAGTCTCTCTGCCAGAACTTTTGCAAAAATGTTGTAGTCACTTTTAAGGAGCGATAGCGGCCTATATGATTCACAACATTCAGGGTTTTTTCCTGGTTTTAAAATAAGTGTCACTATCGCCTCATTCCAGGATTTTGGCAACTGCATTCCTTGCTCTAAAATCTCCCCAAACATAGATGTCATATACGGGAATAATACGTCTCCAAGGATTTGATATAGCTCTACTGGTATTCCGCCCCCAGCTTTACCCCCTTTACTAGACCTCATCTTGAGTGATAGCCTGATTTAAAAGGTTCTGCTCATTTGAGTCGTAATTTTAGACTACTGCACCCAACCAGCAGTTAACCTCTTCTTCTGCAACAATCCCCTCTTCCGAATATAAGCCCTGAAAGTATCCTCTATCTCTGTCCCACTAGTCAATCTGATCCCAACCTCCCACACTCAATTTCCTTAATCAGATTTCTATTTTGGTGAGCTTTAATCTTCCAGGCAAATAGCCTCCCTGCTCCTTCCCCATATTCAAAATGGGTCAGCTTGCTAGCATCCTACCGATTTTCAATCTGAGTATTGAGGATGTCTTCCAACTGTTCTTTCAATGTACACAGCCTTTTCTCTAAGAAGAGCTTCCTGTTCTCCCCTATGCTTTAAGTCAGGTCTTGCACTAGATTCCTCATTTCCTCCTCCAGACGGCTCACCTCATTTCTATACCTCCTGTTTCTAATGTAAGTAACACTAGCAATGTTCCCTCTTATGATGGTTTGAGCGCATCCCAAACCACCGCTGTGGGCGCTGACCCTACATTAATCTTAAGAAATTCTTTGGTCTCTATTTTTAAGGAGTCCTTACCTCCTTGTCTACTAGTATAGTGGAATTGAGGCTTAATGAAGGGATGGGCACATCTTCCCCTAACTATCTTCAGGAGGGTTAATTTAGAGAAGATGGTGATACTGCCAAAAACTTTTCTCTTCAACACAATTCCCTTGCATTTTGAGAAGACACTGATTGACAAAGTGCATCAGGCTATAAATGCCTTTGTCTGGGCATATAAGGGGATCAGAATTTCATGGGAAAAAATGTGCAGGAGAAGCGAGAAAGGGGTTTTATCCCTGTCAGATATCCAATACTATGCCTGGACTTTCCAGTTGCAAAACACCAGAATGCTTTTTAATCCTCCAGATGATTCAGAATTGGAGACACTGTTTACTGTTACAGTAAACAGAGTCAATGTGGGTGCAGTTAATTTTTTATTTCAGTTCAGAGATCTGAAATTCTTTAAAAAAGTTAAATTAAAAGTATTGCAAGCAATGGCTCGAATGTGGTTCAATGTTAGACGGTTGACTAAATAAGATTATTAGTCTAATTTGGCCCCCATGTGGGAATGCGGAAATAGGCCACTGGGGCAAACTTACTCGGCACGGTAAGCTTATGCCACTGGAAGACGTAAGTAAGATGCTGGGGGGAAGGTTTCCAAATTCAAGTACCAACAGTTGGAAAGCTGGGAGCAAAGTCAGAGAATGCTCTTGGGCACTGGAAACTACCTGGAAGAACAACTTATGGGGAAACCTCCAGGAAGCAAGGAAGTGTCAATCTGGTATTGGGAACTGCAAGAGAGCATTCATGGAGATTTCAGTCTGGGTGAAGAGCTGTGGGGAGAATGCTTGCCGAGAAAGCAGTTAAAAAATATGTGGCAAGTATCAAAGCTCACAGTATTCTCCATTGTTAAACCAACTTTTTTAAGAAGAAACCTTTTCTTTTTGCTTCACAGGACATATATGACACCGGAAAGGCTGTCGAAGATGGGGAAAGGAAGATCTGCTAAATGTGCAAAATGTGCTTTAGAAAGAACGACTGACATCCACTTGTTTATGCAATGCCCGGGAACTCTGAGGTTTTGGGATGAAGTGGGTAAGACCGTTACAAGCATTCTGAGGGTGCATGTTAAGGTAAGCCTTTCATTGAATATCTTTGGAGTGGTTGAGGGACTTACAGGGGATGCCAGAGACCTGCTGTTCTGATCTATCTCACTGGCCAGAAAGGAAATTTGTCGAAAATGGGTGAGAGGTAGTTCCCCTCAACAAGTTGAGTAGTTAGATGCCCTAATCTAAATGTCCAAAATGTATTTAATGTGGAAAGATTCCAAGAAGAAAAGGTTTTGGGGATTACTATCGAAGTCGGCAGGGGGGTAGGTGGGGAGATGTAGGAATGCTAAGATCATATATCTTGCCCAATGATTACACCTATATAGCTCTCCTGTCTGTGTTTGGTTTCTTTTAAATGCAGCTGCCGGTAATCAGACAATTTGAGAGAGACACAGCCTCCTGGGCAATGACTATGCCCGCATAGGATTGTGGGCAAGAATCGAATTAAACGTCTGGGTAGTAGATATTGGAGTCTGAGGTGAAGGAGGACAAAAAAAGCGTATTGTTATAATAAATTGACTCCTCATACTTAGAAATAATGAAAATATAAACCTCCAACATTTTCCTTTTTTGCGATAGACAAAAATATCTTTATTTGTGTATTGATACCATGACTGTTCCCGAGCACACCTTCAAAAGCTTTATTGAAACATTGGCATTAATCACTTTAGGCCTTTGGAGGGTCTGTTCACAATTCATACATACCTTTGCAAAATAAATCACTCTTTATGTGTTTTTGATTGGACACACTATAATTTAGATATAACAAGTAATGCTATGAGAGAAGGAATGTTCGTTTCCTCATACCTAAATATTATATATGAACTACCACATGGTGTTATTGAACATTGTCATTCTCAGAGGAATAAGAAGCAGTACGCACAGCTCAGAATTAAAATCTAAGTCTCTACTACAAGCACTATCTTTAAACTCACAAAATGTATTTAGACATCTGAAGCTCAAAAACGTCTGAGTAATGACAATGTTCACCTATTGTAAAAAAAATAATGTGAAGATCTTCCAAAATAATTGTTAAACTCCTGTAGTGTGAAGACAAAATACTGCAAAGGAATTACTGAATTCCTCAGAACTTGTAAGAATGTAGAGTTGTGGAAGTCAAAATGTATAGGAGATGCCAAACACAATATGCAGATTACATGGAATTGTTTCATCAATGGGCAATCATTGGAGTCTGGTTCAAAAAAGTGCATTCTATAATTAACATATTTTTAAACAGAAGCACACGTCTGACAACCAGGAACATTAATTTTAATGACATAACCAATTGGCCAATCATGGTATAAGGGTAACAATGGGGGCTTACTTACGCTGGAGCCTGAGCATTGGCTAAGTATGTTTTCAAGTTTAAAACACCCAACTGATATACTTCGTCCTTGGTAAATCCTGATGGCTCTTGACAAGGTCAATGGACCTTTGCCACTGTGATATGAATGGAGCTAGAACAAAACATAAATTATGCATATATCATCGACAATGGAATTTAAATGTTCAGTCAAAGATGAGAATTTGGTGAAGTTTCAACACCTTTATTTATGTTAAAGGATTAGTATTGTTTTTTGTCATCTTTATTCAGATTAGCCAGTTTACAAAAATATCAATAAAAGATTGAATAGTGACAGAATAAATCAATACACAGTGGCCATAAAGGAAAGCATCACTAAACTAGCTAATGAATCTATTCTAAGTATAACCCTTAAAGAGTCCTTTTCGGAAAAGAGCAAGAGTGAGAATAAAAGACGAGCTTCCCACAAAGAGCCATTCTGGAAACTCAGCCGAGTTCCCCAAAGCTGCAGTAGCAACCGTCAACAATAGAATGATCTCTGCAGTAGTATCGATCATGGTAAAATCCTTAGATAAAAAGAATAAACTTATTTGGCACTAGCTATTGGTAACAAAGCAAAAAGATCAACTCTCGGTCGAACTCCAAGTGCAATTCCTACACTTTCTCTAGGAACACTCATTATTATAACGTCATTAGACTATTGTATCAATACCCTGTTAGGTGTCAACTCATCCAGCAAATGGGATCTGCTCATCCGATGGTGTCGTCAACTTCCGATGTCTCTTCACTCGATACCCACAGTAAACATTCACGCTGGTACATTAGTATAACACTGTTTCAAATGTTGTTACATGAAGGAAAGTTCTCATGAGAACCTTCTTACCTAAGCTAGAAGATGTGCTAGGAGTTTCAATGTGAAGACAAAGAGTTTTAAGAGATGTGGAGGCAATCTAGCAATACTATTCTGATGAAGCATTCATAAATGTCTAAATCATTATTTGTTATAACAAACACAGCAATGTCTCATTGTATTATAGTAAATGACCTATCCTGGGGTGACAGAACTCAATGGAACATTGGTCTGAAGTCAGCATATTCTAAGCAGGTTGCTATTGCTAGGGAAAATATTCTAATACACATCTAAACAGTGAGCAAGAGTAGATAGAAAAAGGTTTTGTGGCCTAAACTAAATGTGCACATTTAAGAATGATAGCTTAGTACAAAGATTTTTAAGTATAATATTTCATGAACATTACACATGCACACTTTTCAATATATATGTATATTTGTAGGATTAATATATCCAGTTGCAGCATTAATAAGGATTCCTTAATTCTTGTGGGGTGTGCACATTCTGAATGCGTGTCATTTTCTAAGTGAAAACATTTCTGCAGCAGCTTAAACGCGTTTCTAAAGCACAATTCTAACATAGGCTGCAAGTCGAATTTTTATTTTAGAACTAATTTATCTGACTTACTTTCCCTCCAGGGGTATAGGCCATCAACCAGGACACTCCAGCCATCTCTGTCCTGGACTTTTCTTTCAATCTGACTCCATGTGTAACCCATCTCCTTCCAATCAGCCTTGAGGCTTCGATGCCAGGTGTTTATTGGCCTTCCTCTTTTCCTTTTCCCCTTTGGGATCCAGTTGAGAGCTTGCCTGGTGGTGTTTGATGCTGGCTTGCAGAGGGTGTGACCTATCCGGCCCTAGCCTCTTTTCATTAATTCTTCAAGAGCAGGGAGTTGGAAAGTCTGCTGCCATAGGTCATTGTTGCTGATGGTGTTTGGCCAGCGGATTATGAGGATTTTCTTCAGACAGGTGTTGATGAAGGTCTGGACTTTGTTGGTGGTGGTGAATGTTGTCCTCCAAGTTTCTGCCCCATACAGAAGGACTGATTTTACTTTGGTGTTTAAAAGCCTGATCTTGGTTTGCAGCGTTAGGTCCTTGGAGCTCCAGATCTTCTTTAGCTGAATGAAGGCAGCCCTTGCTTTGCCGATTTTTGCCTTGACGTCAGCATCTGTGTCATCCTGCTTGTCTATGACACTGCCCAGGTAGGTGAAGGAATCAACCTCTTCCAGTGCATCGCCTGCTAGAGTGACTGCAGATGTGTTGGCTGTGTTAGCCTTCAGGGTCTTAGTTTTTCCCCTGTGGATGTTGAGGTCAATTTGTGCTGGAGTGGTTGCCACTTTGTCTGTCTTCTCTTCCATCTGCAGATGGGTATGGGAGAGTAGGTCCAGGTGGTCGACAGAGTCCAGCTCGTAGAGCTGCAAACAATTGGGTCTACTATGTGAAATGTTCATGACTAGTAAATGTGGCAAATTTGTTGCAATTGGAAAAAATATCACTTAATCCCAAAAATCAAGCATTGCAATTAAGGCTCATATGGAAACCATTTTTTATCTGGCACTTTTTAACTGTTTGACACTCATCATGTAACACTATTTTTATGATACTAAAACAATTTCTGAAGCATAGTATAATAACATATGTTTGGAATGACGTAGGGCTTATTATAATTACAATCCATAACCTGTGTTTAAGTCTTTAATTAATGTAGCAGCATTATGATGCTTAAAAGTAGCATGCTTTTTCTAACTGAAACATAATTTGAAATTAGGTCATTAGATATAACACAACAATCTGACTGATGTAAATGTCAACTTGCCTTCTAGTAGCAGTAGTCAATAATAGTGCAAATGCATTTTTTAATATTTAAATGCATTTGAGAAGTCACAAAGTAGGTTGGTATTGCTAAACTTCTGAAGAGAGTTAGCGCGCAAATACTCAGAACATCTGTATTTGGTTATTGTACACTTTCAATACTATGATGTAGTCAATGTATTTCTCTTTAGACATGGTTCTATCTGGCAAAATGAAAGAAACAATGTAAGTATCATTTGATTTAAAGTGAACATGGGTCAATCTTCTAAGAGCTCAATTTTTTTTTAATATAATTTGCTTTATTTATGGTAAATGGAAGAGATAAAAAATTACAAAATGTAAAATGTTCCAAAGTTTTTGCTTCAGTATTCATTGTCACAATTAAATAGTCAGAGATATGAACCTCAGTTTCATATCAGAAAGCATGCAGGAGCAGTTCACTATATTATAACCTCATGCACCCATTTTGCAGTTTTAGAGGTCGCACAAGATGTCATAAATGTGAATTGTCTTTAACACTGTGAGAGCATCCTGAAACAGTTGCCCATTTGTATTATTTATATATTCAATTATTTATATCGCCCTCTGCAATGAAGAAACCAGCAGCTGTTGACGTGTTTGGAATTAGGATTGTATTTTTTTTTACTGTTCAAGAAATGGTGACATATTTTGCTCTCTCTACGCATGATTCTCATAAAACTTCAGACATTTACTCCAATGGGTGTACTTCTACAGCTGAGGTACATTTCCAGCTGGCATAATCACAGTTCCCCATTAGTAGTCTTGAAATTATTTTGTGAATTCCAAGATTATTTCTTTGAAAGCATTTTTTGCATCCATACCAGTAACAAATGTGCATTAATAAATGTGTACATAACTTACCATAATGCAAGTGAATTACAAAGATTTTTTAATTTCTCCAAGAAGAAAATGTTTTTCTCCACGGAGAAAATATGTTTTCCCTGGGAGTAACACCTTCCCTATGATCCCACTAATTTTGTAAGTGAGACTTCTCTATTCCATAGCTGGGTACAGATTAAAAACTACCCTTTACCCCTCCTCAGTATGATTGCACACTAGTCTGCTAGTAAATCAATTTGAATATACAAATTCACAAGTTGTGAATACAAAATGTGAATTTACACTTGTAAATCAAGTCACCTGCTGACCTAAGTCCTACTGCGGTATCCAAATGGCTTTGCGAATCTGGGCCTCAATATTTAGCATTTTTGCATTTACTGATGAGAACATTGGCATTTGTGAATATTTGAATGGCCTAAGTTCATACATGCATCCTGATGTTTTATTGATACTCCTTAATCATTAGCTATTATAGTTCGGCAAGTTTCTTGCATATTATGCCTATGACAAAAATGTATTTTAAGGCTTGTCCTGACCTTTTCAATGGTGTGCATATTCGGTTATTTCCAATCACTCCATTGAGCTCCTCCGCTGTGCATGTACAATGTTACATGGCAAATGCTGATGCTTCTATTTTGCATCTCATCATTGGAACAAGTTGCATGCTGATATCCCTTCTTACTAAATTTTACCACTTTTAAAAAGCTGCTTAAAATTTGGCTACTTTAGCCTGCTACTTCGTCCACTTATTTTAGGCCAGTATTGGCCCTCTGATTATAGTGCTGAGGTGCACTATTTGGAGTGAGTTGATTTTTTATTTTTTTTACGGAGTTTTATATAGCACAAACTTGACCCGAAGGTATCAGAGCGCTTTACACGAGCACCAGTTGCGTTACATGAGGACACATTCATTTTTTTGTTAGGCACAGAGGGGCATATTTACAAGCCCCTTGCGCCACTTTTGCGCCGCCGTTGCGTCACGCATGTGACACAGCGGCGACGCAAACCATGCGCCACGTTTTGCTATATTTACAACGTGACGCATCTAGGGAGATGCGTCAAGTAGTAAACCCCTGCGCCACATGAAACCTGCGTCAGGTTTCATGTGGGCGTACCGGCGCAGGGGGGGGCGTTCCGGCGCAGGAACGCCTCGGAAAAGTGACGTAGTGAAATCTACAAGATTTCACGCAGTCACTTTTCCGACGCTGGTGCGTCAAATGCTTACGCCTGCTTCAAGCAGGCGTAAGGATTGACGCACCATGTTAGGGATAGGGAAGGTTGGAACAGTGCTGGAGTTGCGTCGCGCTTGCGACACAACTTCAGCACTGCGCCAACCTTCCGCCGGCAGATGCGTCACGCATCTGCTTATCCCTGCGCCACGATGCGCCGCATTGTAAATGCGGCGCATCGGACGTGGCGCAAGGGTAAACTTGCGTGACGCATTTTCCCTGGCGCATCCCTACTGATATGCAGGGATGCGCCAGGGAACGTAAATATGCCCCAGAGAGATTAAGTGATTTCCCAGAATCACAGGATGTTGCGCGTCCTTGCCGAGACTCGAACCTGGGTCCCCAGATTTGAGGTCGACCACCCTTGCCGTTAGGCCAACTCCTCTCCCCAAGTTTGCGCTCATTAAGTTTCCATAACATAACATAACAAAGCTCATGTTCATCAGTGAATTGGTTTCTTGATGGTGATACTGAGACCAGATTTGCAAACATTTTGCGTCGTGTTTGAGTCACTTTTTTTGGCATAGATCAAAGCAATATGCTACCCAAGATTTACATAGCGAAGCAAGGGCCAAATTGTGTCACCTTGCGTGGCTTTGTAAAAAACAAATCAATGCAACTCAGCGTCTTGCACTGCATTGCATTACACAGTGTCGGGTAGGCGCTACATGGGTGGAGAATGGGATGTCCCATCAATTCATGTACTTTGATGCAAACCCAGTTTTACTAAAGGTAGTAAACCTGGGTTTGCTTCAAAATGGTGGGCCTTCCTGAGAGAAGCATAACAACGAGACATATCTTCATTTCTTCTTGTTACTTCTTCTTTTCATGTGTGCTGCATTCAGCAGAAGAAATAGAAAGAGGAATATGTCTGTAAGGATTGTTTTTGTGCAGAAAGGTAACACTTCCAGCACAAAAAATCAATCCTGCCCGCAAAGCAGGCACCCTGGCATCAGGGTGCCTGCTTTGGTGCTAGGCTGTCTGTAGGAGAGTAGGATCTGCCTCTTATGTTGCCCCCACTTTTTTTTCTGATGTTACACTGGTTTCTGGCTATAGTCAGGCTGGATCCCTGCCAATCAGGGCCCCAGCCTCTCTGTTCTCTCTAAACGATTTGGAGTGCACTCTAGGTGCACTAGTGATTGGATGCTGTGGTGCCTTATGAGTCCCTAGTATATGGTACCTTAGGTGCCAAGGGCATAGGTACTTCACAGGCCTACCAGGGGCTGAAGCATGTATTATGCCACCCCTGGGAAGCAGACTAAATCTGACACCACAGGCCTGCTACTGCAGCCTGGGTGAGGTGGTGCTAGCACTCCTCACTGAGATATAGGTTCCCTATATCTCTCACACACACACATATAACCCTATCAGTCACCCCTAAGGCAGGCCCTATCAATCCTGAGGGCAGGGTGCTTGGCTTCTATGTGAGGGGGTGCCTCTGCCTGAGCAGGGCCCCTCTGCAGCTCTCAGAGTCCATTCTCTGGTGCTGTTTGTGGATGCGGTTAAACCATATACTTTTAAGTGCATTATATCCTCGCGGTAAAATGCTAACTTTGGTATGGCTGCATCAAAACATGTCGTGTTTGGTGTCAAACATCTTGGAATACTACCCCCCGCCAGTCCTGGCGGCGGGGGTAGCATTCCACCCTTCTAGAGGGATAGACATATACCCACTGTGGAAACACGGTAGAATCCGGAAGAGCCCTGGCATCACAAAATGGATGCCACCAGTCACAGACACGGGGCTGCCCTCCTGCTGATGACCGAAACTCACAGTGGAGGGAGCCCAACAAAAGGTATCCTGTCACAGGGAGGTGTAACCACCTCCCAGACAGGGTTTAGTGTAATGGGGCTGGGTGGGTGCACTCTTAGAGTGCTTTGAAGTCCTGCACTGGGGGAGCAGAAGGCTCCTCTGTGCATATGCCAGTTCAAACGGGCTCAGGGGCTACCTGCCCCTGCTCTAGCGCAAAACTGGACAAAGGGAAGTGGGTGTAGCCACCCACTCCCCTGACCCTCCCATAGGTGGGGTCATAGAGCTAGTCCCTCCCTTCTTTACAGTATAAGATAGGGAACCCTTGAACTTGTAGGTTAGATATCCCTGGACGACGCTCTGAAGAAGAATCCTGGCCCTTCGACGTTCCACTACCTTTGGAAGACAGAAGAATCTCCCTTGGAGTCAAGGAGTGACTCCCCTGCTTGGCAGGCACCAAAAACTACAAACGACGGTCACAAACTACGCCGCTCCCGCCGGAGTCCGAAGTCCCTGCAGCCCAAGAAGTAGATTTCCTGACTTCTCCAAGGCCATCGTGAGTCCCCAGCGAAGCTGAGGCAAGTGGACCCCACGAGTGACGAGGAACCACGACCACTGGGTACCGTGCACTATTGTCGAGTGCAACCCCTACACAACGTTCTAAGAACCTGTGCTTTGGACCACATGTAGTCCCAGCCTCCAGCAGGAATCCCTCCTAAGATCAGTGGCCTACATCATCCCGAGTGACCGTGGGCCCCTGTGGAGCGAATCTGACTGAGGTGTCTTTGCGATCCCTTGCCAGCCAGCTTGTGGGTCCCCAGAAGACTTTCTAAAGAAACCAAAGGGTTCCCCTGGTTGCTCCAGGCCTGCCCTGACTTACCTTTGCTGGGTGAGTCCCTCAGACCTTGCTGGTCTGCGCCATTGCCTTTTCACACTTTGCACGAGACTTGCTGTTACCAAGGCCTGTTGGCTCCAATCGAGTTGCCGACACCACAGTAAGCTGCAGACATCGTGGGACACGCCGAATCCAGCTCCTGGTTGTCGTCGACGCCTCCTGGACCTCGTGGCTGAAGAGTCAAGGCAACCGTGAACGACCTGAATCCTGCGACGACGGTGGGCATTCATCTTCCTTGCCCCGAGTCACTGCCAAGTGACTTTGAACACTGTCCCCTCTGCTTTCAGGTCATCCTTCCACCGAATCCAGGCTTGGATTCCACCGGACACTTCTTCAAATCATCACAAGCAGCAAGTCTTCTTTGTTCGCCATTGAAAACGACGCCGCGACCCGACACCAAAGGACACCTGTGCACCCGGCTTCTCTGGGTGAGGTAACTCCAGCACTACGGTGCTCCTGTAGGTGTGGGCCCTAGAACTACTTACCCTGTAAGTGACTTGCTTGTAGGTTCACCAGAAGTATCCTAAAACTCTTATTTTCCCCGTGCGGTTCTCGCACTGACTCGTACAGGGTTCGCGGCTGTGTTAGACACACCGCGTCCAACTCCCTAGTAAATCTACCAGTAACCGCGTCCTTCGACTCGTACTGACCGATCGGTGTGTTCGCCTCGAACACACCAGGGGCCTGTAACATTGATAACTCAATCGCGTCCGCTTCCATAGACTCGTACAGGACTCGCACTAGTGTCTGAACACCGCGTCCGTCCCCTGTGGGTCTCCTACAACTACCTGGGTGGTTCTCTGGGGGTCCCTCGATTCTATGTGCCCTAGACCCCGGTCTAGCCAAGATAAGATTGTGATATTTACTGTGCTAACTTATTTTGATAACAATTGACTTGTACATATGTTCCTGACTTCTAATCTCATAAAGAGATTAGTAGAGAGTGTTTATTAATAAATACATATATATTTGATATATATACCTGTGTGGTGTCTTTTCATTTGGTGATTCACGAGATTGTGTGGTAAAACAAGCTGCTTTACATTCCTTCAAGACTTAGCCTGAAGGCTGCTCTCCACAGCTACCACTAGGATAGCTTTCTATAAAGGTTGTCTTAACCTATCTACCATAAGAGTCGAATTGTTCTGGTGCAAGGTGTCCACTTTAATTAGTGAACAGCATATACCAGGCCAACTTCTCACACTGTCTGAAGTGCACCACTGCTAAGAGACAACAGAAGTGTACCATGTCTTAGGAATTGCATTTCTGCCCTTTACTTTTCGCGCAAGTTGCCTTGCTGCGTTGCGTGAAAGGTTAGTAAATCTGGGCCCAGATGTTTAAGGGTACTGAACAAGATGGTGTGCATTTTTTTAATCTAGTAAGATTGAAAGGCTTAGTGAACACTCAGGTCCCTAAAGTAGAGGCAGGAGTTCAATAAGACCACACACAAACTTGACGTAATAAAAAAAAAGTAATAATTGTGCATCCCTCTAACTAAACCTTTTTCTTTTAATTTTTGATCTGAGGATTTAATGTGCAATATAGAAAAACATTTAATAGTGAAATTACACTATAATGAGGCATACATGTACAGGAGAAATACACGAATAACACTACATGTAATAATTTCAAATGCTAAATAATGGTGCACCCCATTATAAACATTTGCATTTTCCTTATGCATATAAAAGCTTTTAAAAAGGGAAAGAACTAAGCCAAAAATGGAAAGGTAAAAGAATGAAGAATAAAAATAAAATATAAAAAATCAGTGCTTCCTACATTGCTTTCTGAAAAAAAGTGGGACTGGTGATGTATAATTATTATATGATACAGAATGCACATCTCATGATTTTGCATATATCACAGGATAACCTGATCTTATGCTAACAAATATAAACATTCGATGTTACATTGTCTACATGTATTTATTGCAATTACAATAAACTTGCTTTGCCAGAACAGAGAATTCAGAACAGTATAGCACACTAAGAGTAATTAGAATGTACAATAAAAACATTAAAAACAGTCATATAGAATTGTAAGTGATGAAAATCATCAGCCTTTACGTGTGGCACAATTGATTACTTTTATTTTCAATTCAGATAAAGCATATATCAATAAAAGCATTCAACGTGTTTTTTACAGAATGCTAGCTTTGCATTCACACCACTAAACATTTAAATCAAAAGACAAATCCAATCAGATATAAAAGAACCAGAAAGAGAATTATTTAAAGTCTGGTTCGGTTCAAAAACTTTATTTGGCAAGTTAAAAACAGCCATAAAAGTACATAAAAATGACATAATTTATACAGCATAAAAACAAATCTAATTAATACACATAATAAGAGAATCATCATTACCTTCCAGTTGTTAAAACATTACGCCCCATAGTAATATCTAATACATAATGCTTTTCCTTAGATATATAGCCTTCATAATAAAAAGTGCAACATTAAAACACACAAGGTGATCATTTAGTGCAGGCAGATATTTTAGAGTATCCTTATAGGTTCTAATGTTCTGTGCAACGAAGATAGGTTTAAGATAATAGCACCAGAGATTCTTATATAAGTTGCAGAGCAACATAAAGTGCAACGTGCTTTGTTTGCTCAGACTATCACATGGGCAGGGGATCATGTCTGAGGGGTAGGATTTCATGTTGGGAAAAGTGACCAGGTGGTGCACAGTGCTAAATCTAAATCAGGTCAGAACGTAACCATGTTGGATGTTATTAACACAGGATAAATAGTTTTGACAACCCTAAATGAAATACAAGAACATATAAAAAGCAACCGTTGACTTCTTCATCTCAGTGCACATTCTGCGCTCAGATCTATGTTGGAAAAAAATATCTTTAATATGTTTCTTGGTAAATGATAGCACCTTGGGTGGATTTAGCCAAACTGACAAGTTAAATAAAGTGCTGAATGATAAAATTATATAGGCTACCTAATTGATGCGAGAAACGTTATCCAAAGTTAGACAATCTAAAATAATTGATTTTGTGAAACTAGTTTCCTCGTTTGACCATAAAGCGAACCATAGTAACAAAGGTCTTACTAAAAGCAGGTCTTCCAAGTACTGTAAACCAACCTTCCTGTGGGTGATCAGGGATTTCACTTGATCCGGGATTCAGAGGGGATTATTGACCAAAACTGTCACGTGAGGGCTCAAGCTGATGCTAAATTAATCGTCACTGGGTCACAAGGAAACTCTCAGTCGTTGGTTACATGGCGACTCACTGCAGGAATCTGCGTCTGGGTAGGTAAAGAAGGTAATTGGTTCTGTTAAAGATTATCCATGGGTAATGGCAGCATAGAAGGTGGCCTTGGGTCCGCCCCTTATGCACAGCCCATCACGGCTCTCTGCAATCGACCCTGGGACTAAGCAAGCCCTGTAAGAAGCCCAAGCAGTTGATCGAGCAGGACCCGGCTTAAGAGTAAACCTATTAGCCTCCAGGGTCAAACGAGGGGGCACCACTACATTAGACATTAGAGTGTGGCATATTCTGGCAAAGAGAAGCTATTTTCTTGATTTTTCCTTCCAGCATGTCCAATTTCGCCCTAAGTGGCAACAATAAATCTTTAACAGAATCTACTAAGTTAAGCAAGACGGAAGCCCAAAAGGTGTCACCCAGAAGAGCAATGTAGCCCCAGTGCCGTCCGGGCCAGAAGAAGCAGGGGGACTTAAGCTAGCAGCTGCAGCCCTTCCTTTTATGCTTTGCAGCTGGTGAATGGACCAGGGAGCGGGGGACCATAATAGAAGAAGCTGCATCTGGCATAGATGGAGAGTGTCTATAGGAGGGCTCGTCATGGGCCTCACTAGTGCTATGACTCTATAGTACTTCCTGCTCCCTGAACTGCTTCGTAGCTGAATTATTCATATCCCCAGTGACAGCCTCCATGAGCCCAATTGGCCCAGCTATGCCCAAGGAAAAACAGCATTCAGCCAAATCTATTTCTTTCGAGATGACTCCAACAGCTCTTGCAAGAAATGAGTCAATAGTAGTGCGATTCGCTTCCGAAGCTTACTTCACACTCCCAATCTTTTGCTTGCTCATGATATTCAATAATCTAATAATGCCCTTAGGTCAAAAGGAATATTAGGCCTAAGAATAATAGGATTCCAATCTAGGTAGCAGAAAAGCCTCAGGGAGCAAAAGGGACAAGTCTGGATACTGCGTTCCTATTGGACAGTAGCCACTTACTTCTTAGGTGAAAGTCCCAACTAGGTGCTGTACTGGTCTTGAAATAATGAGCGGCCCAAGCACGACAGGTGGAAACCAGGACCAAGAGGGCAGGCCCAGCATCTTCTGGTCGCGGACGGGTGCAGACGGGCCCGCCTTTGGCCCAGGCTTCGACCTGGTGCGGCCCGCGTGCAGCCTGTTCCACGGGGGGGAGAGACGGTGCTATGAGTGCGTTGTCAGCACCTCCTCCTTGAAGCAGCTGTGTCTGACAGCAAGGTACCCTGGGACAGTGTGTCCCACCAGGATATGGTGCAGGGCAGAGTTTGGCATTACATTTTCCCAACTATTCATAATCACTTATTATATACCCCCAGCATAGGTGAGTGCCGCAAAACCAGTAAAAAACAAAAGCTCATCTGACAGACCAACATGGAGGAATCTAATCCTTGTGAAAAACGCATGCAATTTTTTTGCATTTGACATTACCCAAACAACAGTTCTTGTATAAGTGGCTACGGGCATTTGTTGTACATATTTAGTTGTGTGCAACTCGTTGCTTAAATCAGATAGAAAAATTTAATTCTTCAGAAGAATAATATTCTTAGGAAAATGTTGCAAAATCCTGTTATCCTCCCAGGAAGCTAGCCATAAAAACGATATTTCACCTTGAAACAATGTCTGAGGAAAGGTATCATGCCCTTTGATTATTAGTTCTTGTGAACAATTGAAATCTTTGCCAGGATCAGCCTAATTCCATGAAAAATGAACATTGGCAAAGCCAATAGATCTGGCTTATTGAGCTAAAGCATACAAACACAGCTTTGCATAAATAGTGTTTGCATGCATTAGCAAATTAATGCCAGACTAATTGGATTTGCCAATACTGTTTGATTTGAAATGTCCAAGTGAGCTATGTAAAGGGATAAATAAATATATTGGGCTTTGAGATCATTCTCCAGTTGCTGCAGTATTATAGCACAGGTCCCTGACCTCTGAAGTATCACAGCAAATCACCAATACATTTGTGTACCTAGCATTCACAGTGCAGACTGCTAGCATGCTGATGAGACTCTCTCTGTATTTCCATGATCTGCCTTGTCAGGCATTCTAGGTGCATGATGTGAGAGACACTTCTTAAAGAATCCACCAGAGCACAACAAGGGATGTTGAATGGTCTCTCTGGAATGCGATTGCCTCATAACCTTGCCCAGCCTCAGGAACAATAGGCTAATGTAATGGAGGAAGGAGGAGTAGCCTCCGCCTGAGGGAAGCCAGATGGGACCCTCAAACTTTGCCCCCATTCCGGCTCTGACAATATATATATATATCTATATATATATATCCAAGAAAGAAGTGACTCAAACAGATAGATTCACCAAAGAACAAAAATATATTTCCACTACAACGTTTCAGCTTCCGCCTTCCTCAGGTAGTACAAGATGGTTTGCTCAGTGGCTGCACAGATGACACAGCTGAATTTTCAAAAAGCATCATGAGTGAAGATTCCATTTGGAAGGTGGAATCAATGCAGTCCTGAGAGCTCTTGAGATATGCAGTAATCAGGTTGTATTGTCAGTAATGTTCAGTCCATCTGGATGCAGTGATTTTAAACGGTACATCCATAGGTTTTCTCTGGAGTCCAGTAGTTCTTCCTTTGAGACATGTTCCACGGGGAAAATCTTCAAATCTGATAGTAAATGATCCACAAGGTTAAAATGATTGGCTACAGGCTGGTCAATTTTTTATTAATTATTGCCGATTTGTGGTTCCTGAAACGTGTACGGAGGTCATTCACTGTTTGGCCTACATATTGTTTTTTACAGCTTTGCCGTTGGCACTGAATCACATAAATAATGCATGTTGAGCGACATGTAAGATGCTGTCTTATTCCATAGGTCCTTCTCGTAACAGAACTAGTTACTGATGATGTTTGTAAAAGGTATTCACACGTGATGCACCTTTTAGAGTCACAGCAATGAACCCCTGCATTTGTTACAACTTGCTTGAGTTCAGCTCTCACAATAAGAGATCGTAAATTTGGAGCTCTGCGGTAAGCAATGACTGGCGGTTTTGGAAAAACCTTTTGCAATTTTTCACAAGTAGAGAGTAAGGGAAATGTTCTTTGCATTATATTTCTGTAGTTGGGAGCTGATGGATGATAGTCAACCACAAATGGAGTTCTGTCACTTTTGTTTCTGCCGTTGGTATTCCAAATAAGTGCTTCACTGGGTAACTGCAAAGACTTGTCAATTTGTTGCTGTATGATATGCAGAGGATAGCCTCGCCTTTTAAATAATGTAGCAAGCTCCTGTAGATGGTCTTTACAGGTTTCCTCATTGCTGCAGATGCGTCTTATTCTGAGTGCTTGGCTGTAGATGATGCTCAGTTTAGTGTGGTGTGGGTGACATGAAGTCCAGTTTAGATACAAATGAGCATCTGTAGGCTTGTGGTACAGATCAGTTGTAATTTTTTGTTCATGAATGGTGAGTAGCACATCCAGAAAAGGGAGATGATGCTTCTGTTTAGTATTGCTGCTGGTAAATTTGATGGTAGGGTGGATATTGTTGATATAAGCTGTAAATTGTTCCAATGTTCTACTTCCTGCATTCCATATTATAAATATGTCATCAATGTATCTTAGCCATACCAGTGGTTTGATGCTAGAAGTAGCAAGTATACAGTTCTCTAGTTTGCCCATGAAGATATTTGCATAGGATGGAGCCATCCGAGTGCCCATGGAAGTCCCTTGTATCTGCAGATAGTGTTTACCATTGAATGTAAAATTGTTGGATTTAAGGATAGCTCTTGCAAAGTTGGTAAGCACATTTGTTGATGGCTTTTTCACAGTTCTTTTATTAAGAGCTTCAGATAATGCCATAAGCCCATCCTCATGTGGTATATTGGTGTATAATGATGTAACATCAAATGTAGCCTGAAGAGTATCATCATCAAATGTGTAGGTTTGGTTTAATTTTTCAATAATCTGAAGGAAGTGACTGGTATCTTTAACAAATGATGGAAGTTCCTGTACAATGGGCTGGAGGTGCAGGTCGACAAATAAAGATAGTCTCTCAGTGGCTGTGTCATTGCCAGAGATGATGGGACGGCCAGGATTGTTCATTTTGTGAATTTTGGGAAGCATATAAAATCTCCCAGGTCTTGGTTTGGGATGAACAAGTATATCTGCTGTTGTTTCATCAATGAGGTTTAAGCTCCTGTACCTTACAACCATGTTCTTAATTTCTTTGTTTAAGTCTTCTGTGGGATCAGTTTCTAAAGGTTTGTAAGTGTTGGTATCCATTAGTTGTCTCATTCCTTCCTCAATATAATCACTTACTTTCATGGCAACCACTGCACCACCTTTGTCTGCCGGTTTTATAATGACATCCATTCTCTGTTGAAGGAGGTGGAGAGCTTTTCTTTCTTCTCGGGTAATGTTATCAAAAATCCTCTTAGGTGTTGATTCCTTGATGAGTTTGTTGATGGATAAAATGTATGTATCAAGAACAGGATTTCTACCACATTTAGGAGTCCATGATTTGGGATGGCGGAACTTCTTAAATGGATCTGGAAGGTAGCTTGGCAGACCAACATTAGAATTATTGTAGAAGTATTCTGCAAGTCTGCATCTTCTCTCGAAGGGTTTTAGGTCTCTCATCATGTTGGCCATATTATGGTCCTTTGGTACAGGACAGAAATAGAGGCCTTTGCTCAAGAGGTTCAATTCACCTGGTGATAGGAGCCCTCCAGTCAAGTCAATAACTGGGTTGGATGTCTGGAAGGGTTGTAGCTGGCTGATGCTATGCAGCCTTTTTTGTCTTATAAATCTTCCGGTTTTTTTATGCTGTTTACTCACAGGGCTTACACTGACAAGAAAATCTCCAAAAACAGAATGATTTAGGAAGTGGTGATTTGGAAGAGGAGGTATATGAAATCTTAACATATCTCTTTTTAGTTTTGCAGATTTAATTTCAATAGCATTCCTGGCAGTCATCTTTTTACTACTGCAACCCTCTGTAGTATGTGTGCCACTTCAGAGTCACTTTTTGTGTTCTTTAAAAGTTCCAGTTCTTTTTGTAGCTTGGCTTTAAGCATTTGCATTTTTTGAATGGTTACTTTAATAGATGCCAATAGTAGGGCCATTGATGAGTTATGCAGTAAAATATTCCATGTAGCGGACCATTCACAACTAGTTAGTTTAAAAGGTGGCTTAGACTTGGCTTAGGATGCGCGGATCCCGCCGTGTTATTTGGCCCCCGGGTGGGCCAAGTCCCGGGGGCATGCGGGGGGTTAATAAAAATGTGTGGGGGGCCTCTAAGGCCCCCCCTAAACCCTGGGGACCGCCACTCCCCGGGGCTTTGAAATAAAAATGGTGCGGGAGGGCACTCGGCCCTCCCGCAGCCCCGGGGACCGCCACCCCCCGGGGCTTCTTTTTTTTCAAATTAAATTACCTGTGTGGGGGGGCTCGAGTCCCCCCACACGCCCCGGGGACCACCACCTCCCCGGGGCACTAAGAATTGGAATGTGGGGGTCCGTTTTGGACCCCCGAGCCCCGGGCACCACCACCTCCCCGGTGCTGTGCACGTGTTGGGAGGGGGCCGCGCGGCCCCGCTCCTGGAGCCAGTGATGGCCCTGGGGACCGCCAACCCCCAGGGCCGGCTCCTGCAGTGTCCCGGGTGCCCACCCCGGGACACTGTAGTTTGCTATGGCAGGGTGGGAGCCTCGCGGCTCCCGCCCTGTCATTGCAAACTGCTTTGGTTTTGGAAGAGAGAGCAGGAAACCTGCTCTCTCTTCCAAAAACAAAGCAGATTGCTTTTCCACACGGGGAGCTGCATGTCAGCAGCTCCCCATGTGGAAAAGCAATGCCTGCTCCCGCAGGACGCGGGGAGCCGGCGGGACCGTGTGGGGGATTGGGGACCCCCCCAAGGTCCCCAACGGAGAGGGCCAGCCCCGCGGGATGGGGTCCCCGGGGCTACAAGTGGCCCGGGAGGGGGGCCACGTGGCCCCCTTCCGCAAAATTTAAAAAAATAATTTTTTTTTACAAAAGGCCGACTTCGGGGGATGGGGTCCCCGGGGCCATAAGTGACCTGAGGAGGGGGGCAACGCAGCCCCCCTCCAAAACATTTTTAAAAAAAAGAAGGCCATGCCCCGGGGGATGGGGTTCCCGGGGCCGATTAAGGCCTCGGGAGAGGGGCCACGCGGCCCCCTTCCAATTTTATTTTTTTTTAAAAAAATATTAGGGGGCAGGCCCTGGGGGATGGGGTCCCCAGGGCCAATAAATTAGAAAAAGAAGGGGGGCCACACAGCCCCCCTTCGTAAAAAAAAAAAAAGAAAACACCGGCATCGCGCCGGAGGACACGCCCCCTCCTTGGCAGCCCTCTGCAAACGCGACCCCTGGCGCGTTTGCAGATGGGGAACGAATTCCCCTTGAATACTGGGGGTCCCTGGGGGCCAACTAGCCCACCAGGAACCTCCAGTATGCGCCAGGGGCTGCGTTGCAGAGAGGTGTTCTGAGGCCACGCCCCTTTTTACACCTCTCTGCAACGCAGCTCTGTGGCGCTTAATGGAGGTAGCTGGTGGGCTAGGTGCACCCCAGGGACCCTCAGGATTCAAGGGGACTTAATTCCCCTACTTAAAACATTCCACGGGGCGCGTTTGCACAGTGGTGAAGGGAGGGGCCTGAGGTGACATGTGTGCAAACACGCCCTGTGGCGCGTTTTAAGTTGGGGGATTAACTCCCCTTGAATCCTGAGGGTCCCTGGGGTGCAACTAGCCCACCAGCTACCTCCATTAAGCGCCACAGAGCTGCGTTGCAGAGAGGTGTTAAAAGGGGCGTGGCCTCTGACCACCTCTCTGCAACGCAGGCCTGTGGCGCTTACTGGAAGTACCTGGTGGGCTAGTTGGGCCCCAGGGAACCTCAGGATTCAAGGTGACCTAATACCCCAACTTAAATCACGCCACAGGGCGCGTTTGCACAGTGGTGAAGGGAGGGGGCGGGGCCTCAGGTGACATGTGTGCAAACACACCCTGTGGCGCGTTTTAAGTTGGGGAATTAATTCCCCTTGAATCCTGAGGGACCCTGGGGGCCAACTAGCCCACCAGGTACCTCCAGTGCGCGCCACAGGGTTGCATTGCAGAGAGGTGGTCCAGGCCACGCCCCTTTTTACACCTCTGTGCAACGCAGCTCTGTGGCGCTTACTGGAGGTACCTGGTGGGCTAGTTGGACCCCAGGGACCCTTAGGATTCAAGGGGACTTTATCCCCCAACTTAAAACGGCCAGAGGGCGTGTTTGCACACATGTAACCTCAGGCCCCCCCCTCCCTACACCAGTGTGCAAACGTGCCCCATGGCGCGTTTTAAGAGGTAGTTTTAATCCCCCTGCCCTATTATGTACTAGGGAGTTACAGAGGAGGTCATGCTAATCACAGGGGTACCTCAACGCATAGTGTTCCCTAGTGTATGTAGGTGTTTTAACTGTATTCTAAGTGTCTTTTACCATAGCACTGGCTCTAGGCCTGGTTAGTCAGAGTCAGTTACCACCAGAACACGTCTGGAAAACTGTGGGCACAGGATTATTTTGCAACAAGGCCTCTTTCTGCTCCTCTGTTGGTTCTTTCTGCACATGTCTTGCTTCTTCCTGGATTTTTCTTTGTCTTTGTGCACTTCTGTTTCTTTCGACATTTCTTTTGCTTCTTTGTGCGTTTTTTCTTCTTTCTTCACATGTCCTACTTCTGTAGGCATAGTTACAAACTAGCATTTGAAAAACCTTTGAAATTCACTGAAAAAACCATAGGTTTCAGGCACGTTATAGTTAGAAATTAGCATTTACAAAACCTTTGAAATTCACTGAAAAACCATAGGTTTCAGGCACGTTATAGTTAGAAATTAGCATTTAAAAAACCTTAGAAATTCACTGAAAAAACCATAGGTTTTAGGGAAAGTTATAGTTAGTTGGACATTGCACTCGTACAAAACCCGTGAAATTCCCCCGTTATAGTTAGTTCAGCTAACTATAACTCGCGCCCCGCAATGCACTGCTGATGACGTCACATATTACATCACTCATGACATGGTCAGTGACATCACTGATGACATCACTGATGACATCTCAAATGACATCACTGATGACATCATCCACGTGAAAATCTGATGCACCTCCTCACACTCTATTATAACTTTTGATACACCCACTGTAAAATACAGACTACAATTTTCGAAACCATCGACACACCAATACCAGTTACTACATGCGCACTCACTGATTCCTAGGTCTACACACACATTCACTCATTCACCCATACAATCACTCATACATGCAGTCACTCATCAATACAACACTATCTTATGCACTCATATACCTATACAGACACTCACACACCGCCACTCATCCATGGAGTTACTCACACACCTAGTCAGTCATGCAAATAATCAATCACACTCCCATTTACTCACCTATACAGATACTAACGCATACTTACTCTCTTATATAATCACTGATACAAGTACACACTCATCCATACAGCCACTCTCACAATCACTGACTCTCACGTATAGTCATTTATACTCCAACTCTCACAAACACTGCCTTTTCCCTATGTAGTTACTTGGACATGTACCTCTGAGACATCCATTCACTCACCAACACACCCATACACACACACTCACCCGCCCATACAGCTGTTGCCACATGCACTCTTGAACCCATGCACCCAGTGAATCAACCACTCACACATCTATGCACAGAGTCACACACCTCACCCCCACCCACACACACACACACTCAGTCTCCCATACAAATTCTCAAGCAACCAATGAATAACCGATATACACACTCATGTTGCTACTCACCAACCCATGCATTCAGTAAGACACATTTAATCACTCACTTGTACAGTCAGTCACGCACCTACTAAATCATCCATCCAGACACTTATACACCCACTCATTCTGCAATACACCTTGGCATATATATAAAACATATTTAAACTTTACAGAAACACACAGTGACTGGATGATGTCATCAGTGATGTCACTGACCATGTCATGAGTGATGTAATATGTGACGTCATCAGCAGTGCATTGCGGGGGCGCGAGTTATAGTTAGCTGAACTAACTATAACGGGGGAATTTCACGGGTTTTGTACGAGTGCAATGTCCAACTAACTATAACTTTCCCTAAAACCTATGGTTTATTCAGTGAATTTCTAAGGTTTTTTAAATGCTAATTTCTAACTATAACGAGCCTGAAACCTATGGTGTTTTCAGTGTATATATATATATACATACATACATACATACATATATATATATATATTATCTACTGGCGGTCGCCAGTAGATAGTTATAGTTAGGACCTATTTTCCATAGGAAATCCGCAACATTCTATTTGAAATAACGTTGGCGTCGGTTGACGAATCTTTGCGAAAGTTTCCAACTTGTTGGGGCGCTCCGTTCCGCTCCTATCCTGAAAGTCTCGGGGTGATTCGTCAAGCAAGGGCCGAGAAAAAAGGGGGGTCCCAAAACGCGTTTCCCCATTCATTTTTCCATAGGAACCTTTAGTCGCAGCTACAGCCCGAACTGCTGAACGGAATTACACCAAATTTGGCAAAGAGGTAGCCCTTGGTTCAGTGTCATGCCTTTTGCTTAAATGGTGTAAATCTGTTCAGTAGTTTGTGAGAAAATCACAAATAAAATCACATATATATCTATGGCCGAGTAGGGTCCGCGTACCCTCCCGATCACGAGCTGCATGCTAATTGGCTGTCAACACTCCAAATCAGGAAGTGTTGGCAGCCATTTTGTCCCTCGGTAGAACCGAGGGGCAGAAACAAGTGCGCAAAGCGCAAAAAGGGGGCAGGGTAGAAACACCCTGACCCCCTAGGTCTGCTCAGGGGGTCCCACAAGGACCCCCTGGGCAGAAAAAAGCATTTATTTTTTTTTTTTTAAATCGGCAGTATGCGCTTAGGGTACGCGGATCCCGCCGATTAAAAAAAAGAAACAAGTGCGCAAAACGCACAAAGGTGGCAGGGTAGAAACACCCTGACCCCCTAGGTCTGCTCAGGGGGTCCCACAAGGACCCCCTGGGCAGAAAAAAGCATTTTTTTTTTTTTTTTTTAAATCGGCAGTATGCGCTTAGGGTGCGCGGATCCCACCGAAAAGAAAAAAAAATCGAAGCGCGGTCACCCGCGCTTCGATGTTAATTTGCCCCTGGGTGGCCCAAGTCCCGGGGGAGAGTTTAGATTTTATGGGGGGGCCTCTAAGGCCCCCCCAAGCCCCGGGGACTGCCACCCCCGGGGCTTTAAATACAAAATGGTGCGGGAGGGCACTCTGCCCTCCCGCAGCCCCAGGGACCGCCACCCCCCGGGGCTTCTTTTTAATAACATGTGTGGGGGGGCTCCAGCCCCCCCACATGCCCCGGGGACCGCCACCTCCCCGGGGCACTTGGAAAATAAATGTGGGGGTCCGTTTCGGACCCCCGAAGCCCCGGGGACCACCACCTCCCCGGGGCTTTGCAGGTGGTGGGAGGGGGGCCGCGCGGCCCCCCTCCTGGAGCCCTCCATGGCCCTGGGGACCACCACCCCCCAGGGCCGGCTCCTGCAGTGTCCCAGGGTGCCTACCCCCGGGACACTGTAGTTTGCAATGACAGGACGGGAGCCTCGCGGCTCCCGTTCTGTCATTGCAAACTGCTTTGAATTTTGGAAGAGAGAGCAGGAAACCTGCTCTCTCTTCCAAAATTCAAAGCACATTGCTTTTCCACACGGGGAGCTGCATGTTAGCAGCTCCCCATGTGGAAAAGCAATGCCGGCTCCCGCAGGAGGCGGGGAGCCGGCAGGGTCCGTGGGGGAGTTGGGGTCCCCCCACGGACCCCAAAGGATAGGGCCAGCCCCGGGGGATGGGGTCCCCGGGGCAAGTAGTGGCCCGGGAGGGGGGCCACGTGGCCCCCCTCCCCAAATGTTATTTAAAAAAAAAACAAAGGCCGGCCCCGGGGGATGGGGTCCCCGGGGCCATAAGTGGCCTGAGGAGGGGGGCAACGCAGCCCCCCTCCATAAGTTTTTTTTTTTTTTAAAAGAAGGCCATGCCCCGGGGGATGGGGTCCCCGGGGCCGATTAAGGCCTGGGGAGGCGGGCCACGCGGCCCCCTTCCAAATTTTTAAAAAATATATATATTAGGGGGCAGG
Source organism: Calotriton arnoldi (assembly GCA_963921515.1). NCBI lineage: Eukaryota > Metazoa > Chordata > Amphibia > Caudata > Salamandridae > Calotriton > Calotriton arnoldi. Next base: position 389,718 of record CAWUFW010003092.1, read on the forward strand.
CCCTGGGGGATGGGGTTCCCAGGGCCAAAAAATTAGAAAAAAAAGGGGGGCCACACAGCCCCCCTTCTTAAAAAACAAATAAACAAAAATACCGGCATCGCGCCGGAGGCCACGCCCCCTCCTTGTAGCACTCTGCAAACGCGCCCCCTGGCCCGTTTGCAGATGGGGAACGAATTCCCCTTGAATACTGGGGGTCCCTGGGGGCCAACTAGCCCACCAGGAACCTCCAGTATGCGCCAGGGGGCTGCGTTGCAGAGAGGTGTACAGAGGCCACGCCCCTTTTTACACCTCTCTGCAACGCAGCTCTGTGGCGCTTTTTGGAGGTACATGGTGGGCTAGTTGGACTCCAGGGACCCTCAAGATTCAAGGGGACTTAATCCCCCAACTTAAAATGCGCCACGGGGCGCGTTTGCACAGTGGTGAAGGGAGGGGGCGGGGCTTCAGGTGACATGTGTGCAAACAGGCCCCGTGGCGCGTTTTAAGATGGGGAATTAAATCCCCTTCAATCCTGAGGGTCCCTGGGGGCCAACTAGCCCACCAGGTATGTCCAGAAAGCACCACAGAGCTGCATTGCAGAGAGGTGCAAAAAGGGGCGTGGCCTCTGAACACCTCTCTGCAACGCAGCTCCCTGGCGCATACTGGAGGTACAGGGTGGGCTACTTGGACCCCAGGGACCCTCATGATTCAAGGGGACTTAATCCTCCAACTTAAAACGCACCACGGGGCGCGTTTGCACAGATGTCACCTCAGGCCCCGCCCCCTCCCTTCACCATTGTGCAAATATTCCTCTAAAATCAGCCGAAAGACGAATTCCGATTTACTCACCTGTTATCAGGAGAGAACCCAGTGCTGCATCTTTTAGCCCAGCACTGACCTTGAAAAGTAATTCTAACCGTACTTACCAGTAACTTGAATTTCCTTCCTTAGGCTAACATTGACTGGTTTCACTTGGAAATTCTTCTAAGTGTGGAGTTTTGGAACTTTATAATATTCCTCTAAAATCAGCCGAACTACGAATTCCGATTTACTCACCTGTTATCAGGAGAGAACCCAGTGCTGCATCTTTTAGCCCAGCACTGACCCTGAAAAGTAATTCTAACCGTATTTACCAGTAACTTGTATTTCCTTCCATAGGAATCCATTGTCTGGTTTTCAGCAGAAAAGTTTCAAAGTGTCGATTTTCACAAACTACAAATATTCCTTAAAAATCGCCTGTATGACTTAAACGCATTGTTTCAACTGTTTACAGGAGATGCACCAGTGCTGGATCCAGGATCCACCACTGAGTAAGAAAAAGTAACGATAACACTACTTACCTGCTAAGTGAATTTCCTCCCATAGGATAACATTGGTGATTCTATGTGAAAAAGTTTCTAAGTGTCAACTTTTAAAATACAATAATATTCCTTAAAAATCACTACTGTAACCAAAACGCTTTTACTCAACTGTTTACAGGAGATGTCCCAGGACTGAATCTAGGATCCAGTCCTGTGGTTAGAAAAGTAATCCATAAAGTAACTAATTGCATTTAACTTGAAATTCACATTGAGCTCAATGTTGCATTGTGTTTGAAATTGTGTTGCCCATTGCAACAACTGTAACTACTGTACTTAAAAGTCTATTGCCTATTTGCAAAGTATTTAAACTAAAGTAATTCATTCTGAGAAAGTATATTTTGTAATGTAATGTATAATGTAATTACAATGTAATTTAAACAATAAAATATCTAAAAATAGTTTAAAAAATGTTGTAAATCAGTATCAAAAAAATAAATATAACAATTAATACATTTAAAAATTGTCATTTACAAAACCTTTGAAATTCACTGAAAAAAACCATAGGTTTCAGACATGTTATAGTTAGGAATTAGCATTTAAAAAACCTTTGAAATTCACTGAAAAAACCATAGGTTTCAGGCACGTTATAGTTAGAAATTAGCATTTAAAAAACCTTACAAATTCACTGAAAAAACCATAGGTTTTAGGGACAGTTATAGTTAGTTGGACATTGCACTCGTACAAAACCCGTGAAATTCCCCGTTATAGTTAGTTCAGGTAACTATAACTCGCGCCCCGCAATGCACTTCTGATGACGTCACATATTACATCACTAATTACATGGTCAGTGACATCACTGATGACATCACTGATGACATCTCAAATGACATCACTGATGACATCATCCATGTGATAATTTGATGCATCTTCTCACACCCTAATATAACTTTTGATACACCCACTGTAAATTACAGGCTGCCATTGTCAAAACCATAGACACTCCAACACCAATTACTATATACACACTCACTGATTCTTAGGTCTACACACACACATCTACTCACTCACCCGTACAGTCACTCATACTTATAGTCACTCAGTACAGGACTATTATATGCACTCATACACCTATATAAACACTCACACACCGCCACTCATCCATAGAGGTACTCACACACCTAGTCAGTCATGCAATAAATTAAGCACACACCCATTTACTCATCTATACAGTTATACACACACCAGCTCACTTACTCATACAAATACTAGCACATTCTTATGCTCTTATACAATCACTGATACAAGCACACACTCATCCATACAGTCACTCTCACAATCACACACTCGCTTATAGCTATTTATATACTCCAACACACATATATACTGCCTTTCACATATGTAGTTACTCACACATGTACCACTGGGACATACATTCACTCACTAACACACTCTTACACACACTTACCCACCCATACAGTCTATCACAGATGCACTCTTGAAACCATCCACCCAGTGAATCACCCACTCACACATCTATGCACAGAGTCGCACACACCCCACCCACACAAACACTCAGGCACCCATACAGATACTCAGACAACCAATCAATAACTCATATAGACACTCATGTAGCTATTCACAAACCCATGCAGCCACTTACACAGCAACAGACAGACGGATACAGACATTCACCCAGTTTAGTCACTAACCCATGCATTCAGTAAGATACGTTTAATCACTCACTTATAGAGTTAGTCACGCACCTACTAAATCATCCATTCAGACACTTATACACCCACTCATTCTTCAATACGCCTTTCCCTATATATATTAAACATATTTAAACTTTACAGAAACACACAGTCACTGGATGATGTCATCAGTGATGTCATTTGAGATGTCATCAGTGATGTCATCAGTGATGTCACTGACCATGTCATGAGTGATGTAATATGGGACGTCATCAGAAGTGCATTGTGGGGCGCGAGTTATAGTTACCTGAACTAACTATAACGGGGGAATTTCACGGGTTTTGTACGAGTGCAATGTCCAACTAACTATAACTGTCCCTAAAACCTATGGTTTTTTCAGTGAATTTGTAAGGTTTTTTAAATGCTAATTTCTAACTGTAACGTGCCTGAAACCTATGGTTTTTTCAGTGATATATATATATATATACATTCTTACGTGAAAGTGGGGAGGAGATTGTGTGTTAAGGAAAAGATCTATATTGAATGGGACAAGAACAAGTAAACAGTAGTTAATAAATGGGGAAGGAGTGTATGTGAATGAAATATAGGGTAATTAAAGGATATTTTGCAAAAGAGATGGACATTCAAGGAGTCGCAATGAACAAATGAAAGAAAAAGGGGGTATATGACAACAAATTCACCTCCTATTACTTGACATGCATAATGTGCATTTGCATAACTTTGTGAAATTTTATAAAACTGGATTAAAGTTGTATGTAACTACACAAAGTGCGAAACCTTATGTCCATTTTGGAGACAAGGACGTATTTCACAAAAAGAAATAGCACAAAAACAGAAGTGCTGCAAATAGCAGCCATGCTTGTGTTTTGCGTTATTCCCATGTACTTGCACTAAATGTTTATTGCAAATGCCGTGTAATTGCACAATGTGGTGTAATAGGATAATACTGGAAATTGTGCGTAACAAGCCTAACACAAAAAGTACACAAGATCACACTCGCATAATGGAAATTTCTCCAGGGCTAAACTGTTCTAGATGCTTTGAAGTAACAGAAAGACAATTACACCCATTGCAGATGTTCACCACATCCATAGCTACTTTCTTTCGAGATCTGTATTGGTTTTCCTCTTGTTATGTTTGTTAAAATTAGAAAGAAATAAGGAAAATGATAATGGATGGTAGGACAGGAAAAATACTCCCCTTCCAATCGTGGTTATTTATTGCCATTCCTCTATTTGCTTTTCTGCATCTTTAAAATCCCCATTTTTCTAAATATTTTCAGGATTAAAAAGAACCCCAAAGGACCATACTTTACTTTTCCTTAAAACCAGTGGAAGGGAAGAGGCTCTTGCAGGATGTAAACATGTTGCTATAAATTGTGTATGAGAAAGTGGATTATATGGTCAGGTATTGCTGAGTGCCTGCCCCTGAACTGGTAAAGGACCCCCCCCCAGGGACTACCCCCACCAACCCCTTTTGGCACAAACAACATGCAACACTTTCTTTATGAAAACCTTTAGGTTAGGGGTCGTAAAACCATCGGCCGTATTTATTACACAACAAAACATCAAATATAAAAAAACTTTCAATATCATTTTTACAATTTAATACGCAGAAACCCCCATAACATCCATACAGTATTATTTACAATTTTTTGGGTGGCTAACCTTAACATGGACTCTAATACATAGCCATTCCTAACTGTAAGTAGTCTGCATTGAGCCTACGAGTGAGATCATGACTGGTCCACCTATGAGATCCCCCCAAAGTGATCTTGTGCAGGAGGCCCATCTGCCCACAAGCTTACCTACCTCGGGCACCGCCTACACCCTCAATATCCCCCCCCCCAAGGGCCTGTGCGGCTAGCTTTGGTGCCCACGCGTCCGTGCAGGGATTGGCTGTAACAGCCTTTTGGTAGAGTGCACTCCCACAACTCACACACCCTCTAGCTGACTTGCTGGAAGCACCCCCTGGAGGGCCCTGAGAGACCGCAGTACCTACTTTTCCCAAGTTAAAGGATGGATTCTATCGACCGTAAATGCCCCACCAATCATGACCTCACCCACCTCAGGCCAGCATGGTTCATCTACTAGCTGCCCCCAGGGAGGTCATGCGCAGCTTTGCCTATGGGCCAACCATGGCAGAATATTCTCCAGAAAAGTCTTCTTGCCCATTTTTGATAGGTGGACCCCATCCTGTACAAAAAAGTGCTCCCCCTGTAGGCACCCATGCGGGATAATCTGCAGCCTAAGTGACCTAAATAACTTGTCCACTATCCTATTAATCCGTTGTTCAGAGTGGTGGAGGGCCCAGACCGACTCCCCACCTCGCCATTGCGACCGTGGAATGATGTGGGACCATGCTATGACTGACCACGGGAAACCCTTTGCCAGCCATTCTATTTTGGTAATCAATGCCTCAAATAAAACTCTCCTGCCAAGATGTACCAAATCATTGTCCGCCAGATGCATCACCACTACCCCCGGAGGCGTACCCCCTTTGCGGAGCCATGACTCTAGAGTGTTCCTCAACTGTCCCAAACAGAGCCCACCTTGCCCGTGGAAAGACACATGGAAGCCCGCCTGGTGGGCCCGGTCGTCAAATCTACCTGCAGAAAAAACATGCATTACTCGTTGCACGTACAAATGGCCTATTGCCCACACTTCCGTCAACTCTGGCACCGCGGCGTGTGCCGAGGTTGCACAGGAATCCAGTAATCAACTAGACATTGCAGACTTCCTTCCTGCATCACAGGACAAGAAAACAAAACTTCCGCCAACTGTCACCTCAGAGTGCACCAGAGTTAAGCAGGGATCCGGCAAAAAGACTTAGCACTTCGGGCTTCCCACCTGCATCACAGGACAGGAAAACTGAGAGAAGAAAGAAGACACAATATTTAGCAGAAAACCTACAACATATGCAACCTCACATAACATTTGTAACACTCAGAGGACCAACTGCCAATCCTCTGCACCGCCTGACCCAAGAGTCCCATTGCAGTAAGTGCTGTGGCCACCTCAAATCCTAACAGAGTGAGAAGTGAACTCCATGGGGTCAAAATCCAGCCGCCCTGCGTGCCAATCTAGGCACCCTGGAGAACTGGAACCTCATCAGTGGGGGACTGATCGGCATGTATTATGAGACCTCCTCCCACCCTCACAGGCTTATAAGCCAAAAAGACTTTGAGGTTGCCCACAGGACAGCAGGAATTGCCCGGTGCCCTGTGCAAGATGAGGTGCTGGCCCCTACCACCCTTCTCTGTCTTGGAGCGCGGCAGCGTAATAATCAAAGAACCCCTCACAAACTGTACATGGGGCACCTGAAGCCCTTCTTGCATGCCTTGTTTGTCCTGGGTACAGCTGAGTAGGGAACTCTGCTGCTCCTGGGTAATGGTACCTGGCAGATTGCATCTTCAAAGAGATAAAAACAAGCAACTGCATTGGTCAGTACAAGCACACATTGGAGTTTAAAAGACATTCATCTCTCACCACAGTAACACAATCTCTTTAACAGTGTAAGGATGATCATCCTGCACTTGTCTGCTTGTTGATTAATGAATTCCAGTGTAGGCATGGAGTCTGATCAGAATAATACAGACTGGGTGGGGAAGTGTTCCGGCCAATACTGTGAGGGCCACTAGCATGGAAAAGAGCTTGAGAAAAACCCATATTTGTCACTAACCCAGACTCCACCGACTCCTTAGGACGCCGTCGTGCACCCTCTCCATGGACCTGGAATGGCACCAAAAGCTCCACTGCATGCCGCATCTGCCAACAATCCCCTTTGCTCATTGATCCTCGTTGGCTGGGCCACACTATCATCCCTATGACGTACCTTCTCAGACAAAGTCACCCCACCTTCCTTCCAGGGGTACCAGAGGGGATATCCACCAGAGGATCTCAACATAATTTTGCATAGTGTGGTAACAGGCTGTGGTTTAGGTAGTGCGATGCAGTGCTGAAAAAACATTCTGTGTATCAATCTGAAACCACTAACATCTATTAGGCTGCTACCAGGAGCCATTGCTCTGCTGTGAGCAATGTACAGTTTTTTGGCAGGGAGCATTCTTGCAGCAGAATTCTGCAGATACTTGACGCCTGCTGACATTCCTTATAGAAAATGCCCCCCAACGAGCCATTGTCACCCCCTTTTTTTAGCATGCATAAGTGACTTAGGGAACAATTTTGCATTGGCAATAGCAGATAGTAAACCTCTCCTCAAAAGTCTGAATTTGCCCATCACACTGAATGTGAAGTATTTGACTAACAATAATTTGGTGCCCATCAACATAGAACCCAGCAACTCTGACCCTAGTTTTTGGTCTCAGTATCGTTCTCTCCCAATCTAACTGACCTATGGGTGGCACTGTGTTTTGTTTTAGGCAATGAGACATACACCAGAACAGGAAACAACTCACACCCTCCAGTATTTGTTAAAAACTTCCTCAGCCAAGTCGCCAAACAATATTAGGCTAGTGTTCACCAAGGAAACCACCATTTTGGGCCATCTGTCCCCAATGCTACCCAGGCCCCCAAGCCGTACGGCCAAATGCAAATAGTAATCTTTTGCCAGCGATACAATAACCGTTCCCTGGCTTGGTAATTTCCCTACCGCTAAAGCGATCCAAAACTAGCCCATGGTGTTCCCAACTAGAATAGCTACAAAAGGCAGAGTTTGGCCTTTCCAGGTTACATACATGCCTTCCCAATGCTATTACAGTGTCAGATAACTTGCTAATTTATCACATTTTTTAGGTCTGTGACATAAGCCCGACCTATTAGCCTTGCTAATGCTTGTTTGCAGATGACGGGACTGTGGTACAATAGTGAAATGCCCAGGATCACACAACTGCGATCAAATAGGGAATTGAAGCTAGAACTGGCACCAAAGAGCTATTAAACACCAAACCACTTCCCCTCTCACGTATGGGGACAAACTGAACACATGTTTATAGGTGCTGCTATAGTTGGCAATGAGGAAGTACGTTCCCTTGTCTGCAATCTGTGCTTTCAACTATTTGCCAGGTGCATGGTCCTCAGCGTTCCCCCTAATTTGCTTTGTGCCCTGTGAACTTAATCTTCCAAGACATGTAAGTCTGGGTGTGACCCATGTTAAAAAATTAATCCGCTAAACTCTCAACCTTGTTATAAACTATCCCTTATGATAAATGCCACACACTCACTTCACTTTTCCTCTTTCATGCAATGCGAATTATAACTACACATCCACTAAAAGTGGTTAGCGGCACTCACCGCAAAGCCCCCTTGAGTACAATTGTACTGCTGAGCGGCTGGAAGCGGAGCAGGATGCTCTTTCTGCGCACAGCTGTTGACCTTCAGCCCAGTTCTTCCCGAAGAGGCGCACTACATGCGCAATCATGGGCCGGGATGATCGAAAACCGCTTCTCTTTTGCAGATGCGTAGCTTTATGGAGGCACTCTACATCCCCAGCATGTAGGATACTGTATATTCTCTCTAGTTTCTTACCCCTGGCAATCACCTGAATAGGTTTTCTTTCTCTCTAAGGTGTCTAGTGTTAACTTGTCGTTCAGCACGTCTTTTGTGTTTTTTGTAAAATTGTGACCTCTTGCTGAGAATAATCATGATATAATATGCGCACATGTACATAAATTTAACTAATATGAGAAGATTAAATACTAGCTTCAGAGTGCAAGTCCACCCGACTAACAAAAATAAATGTATATGCCCTTTAAAAATGTTACAGTGTACTAAGTCCACATTCATAATCCTGCAATTTCTTTTGACTGAAGTAAAGGCAATGCAATGTGAACACCATCCTAATTCCCAGGTATTTATACAGTACTCTATAATTGTGCCTCTGTTTACTTTAGACCCTGAAGTAGATGCACATGCACCCAGATATGCTGTTTGGAATGGCGGGGCTTGCAAAGCAGAGGCCAATTTGCAGCAGAGGTGTGTGCTGCAGACTCTCCATGCACCCAGACCAACACGCCAGTTTCAAAACACTTCGGGGCAGATTTACGTTGAACTAACGCAGCACGGCGCAGCAAGTCATTTTGCTGCGCTGCGCTGCGTTAGTTTTGAAGCACAGGGATGCGACATATTTACAACAATATGTCGCATCTCTGTCCTTCCCCCTGCGCTGGCTCACAAACTGCAGCCATGCGCCGGCGCAGGCACCCTTGCACCATGGTGCAAGGATACCTGCGTCATGGGGAGATTGTTTTTGTGCAGGAAGGGGCACCTTCCTACACAAAAGCAATCACTACAGGCATTTTCCTCTTTCAATGCGTGCTGTAGAAGGCAGCACGCATTGAAAGAGGAAAAACGAGGAGAAATGAAAACATTTCTCCTCGTTGCGCTCGCTACGCCACCTCTAGGGTGGCGTAGCTTTCAGACGCATCTCCAGAGTTACGATTTCTCGTAATTCTGGAGTTGAGTCCTGTTCCATGAGTGTTGCGTGGGAACACCCACAGCAACACCCATGGAACGCCCCTTCACCGCAAAGGCGCGGTGCCCCCTAGTCGGGGTTGACTTGGCATTAGTTGGGGTGGATGGTAGTCCACCACATGTAATAATGTCATTATTCTAGTTCGATACAGGAAAGGTTTTAGTAAATTGAAACTGAACTTAACCCCGGGTAGCTATGGCACAGATCAGACATGCTTAACTTAAGAAAACATATCTAGCATTTGGAGGTACCCAAACAGTTAAAAAGAAGAAAAAAACACAATGAAAATCCCACTCTAATTTATAGAAATAGAGAATAATTTAATGAAGGATATGACACCAAAAGACAAAATCCAATAAGGGGAACCAGCGACATGTACTTTTAAAGTTTTAAATAAAAATAGCATCGTAAAGCTTTAAGCTCCAGCCACGGTCATCTGCTTGTGCTTGACTGGCATCTAGGCATGAGTTAGGGCCAACCATTGTCATGTAGCTCCTATAGTACCCATGCAGGACCTGCGCGTTTGGATAACATATACTGCGGGCTTGGTGGCAGACGGACTCCGTGCACCCCCACGTATATGTTAGCCTAGTTTTGCATTAGCTAGCTCGCAGTGCCACTAGTGTCTCCTCTTATCGGGGAGAGATTAGTTTCTGGCAACCTTAGATCATGACAACCCTGATTCCCTCAGAATCGTGGAAACAATGTACTACCTTTCGCTCAGTCACTCGAGCTCACTTATTCGGTTTGTCTCAGAGAGTTACACAGAATAAACAGTCAGGCGTTTCAATAAGCATTTATTGAACAGTTGTTATTCTAGTGTAAAATATATGTGCTGCGGTAACCAGCAGAGAATAGCAGCGATATATTATCAGCAGTACGATAAAAGCAAAGGGATAGAACAGTTCTTCCATATTGCGATAATTATGAGTACATACATGAATATAAAAGCATTATGCAATTGCGCGTACTGCCTAACTAGATGTACCTGAGTGTACCTAGCATATGTGTGTAGGTCTAAAAGCTAAGAGCCAAGAATCCTCCTAGGATTTAGTCGAACCCCCATACCTGAATAGAGAGAGTGTGGGACCCCGTCCTGGTCTCCAGTTGGACACCCCGTCAGGGCTGTGTCAGACCACTGTCAGCTGGAGCGACTGCATGCAGGAGCCTCAGCGTCTCTGGTCAGTGTGTCAGCATGGAAGTCTCGGTTCCCTCTGTCTTACCGGGGCAAGATGTGGTGTATTTATACCCTAAAGAGTCGCGGTCCTCAGTATGGTTTGTATTGGACATGAGGAAGACGTCAGGGGTGAACTTTTTACATACATATTATGCCAGTGGTGTAGTCTTAGAGAGCCATGCATAATTAATGAGTACAGTGTGGGCCTGTGTTTGGAAAAACCCTGCTGTATTCAAAACCACAGGATAGATAACGTTCAGCCCTCAGAGCTCGTTGTGTACTAGCTGGGACCAATGTAGGTGAAAGATCATGCCTATATAAGGAATCATACTATAATAGGACATTTACAGTTGTGACCATAATTGGGCGTATGCGGCCATGACCATAATTGGGCAATTACGAATATGACCATATTAGGGTAAATATGAATACGTCCATTTTAGGGCATGTACGAACGGGTCTACATTAGGGCCTCTATGCGGGATATAACACCCACTCCTCTTCCGAACTGGATAAAAATGACCATACTTAAAATCTGGACAATTTAAAAACATTTTTTAAAAGCAAGTAAAAACATGGTTCTAAAAAATCGTTAAAAATGTAGGTGCGTAAAAAAAGAAAATGTTTAAATTCAGCTTTTTCTAGTTGCCACTTAAAAAGTCAATATCGTCTCTCTATAGAAGTTGTATACCATACATAAGCAGGAGAAGGCCATGCTTTTCTCAAGCGAAAGTGTCAATGTAAGAAAACGTTCCAAATTTAGATCGTTTATTTTGAAACGAGTGAAGAAGCCGAATTCTTTCCCAGGACACGATGAGCCAATTCAAGATTATGCGTCCTGGCTGGGAAGCTCAATATTATCGGTGTCAGCTGCTGTGGATGACAAATCCAACGCCTCACAGAGAACGTCAATCGCACATAGATGGAATGTAGCACTGCCAACAGTCGGTGCTGCGCAGCTTGTGCGGCCGTTGTAACCTGGGTGCCTGTGGAAGAATCACCTAACCCAGCAGGAGCGAACGGCACCTGTGGATTCTCCCGGAATGCATTCATCAGAATCGGAAGCCGCTGAGGAACACGCAGAGCGTGGGCCTTTATGGGGTCCAGCATTGCATCCGTGTCCGGAGGCGCATCTGATGGAAAAGTTAGACAAAGATCCAACGTGCATTCTTCTCCGCAGAACAGGCATCGAAGAACAGGTAAGATGCAGTCTATCCAGACTGGTCTAAATGATAGAAACCAGGAGGCATTGAGTTCTCGCAGGCAGGAAATGCCCAGAAGTTGTACCATGCGTTCACGGTATTTCTGCTCCAGGAGCGTGTTCACCATTCCGTCGGGAAGTGGGCCGTCCATTGCGTAGCAGCAATATTACAATCAGGATTCCTGCGATTAGGAACAGGATGAGCGGGAATCCTCCAAATACGCTTCCCAATACGGAGTGTATAAAATTTGGGATTACTCCGAGGACTGTCTGAAAGGTGCTTAACAGTCCTGACCCTATGGTCTTAAATAGGTGTACAATTCCGCTCGTATCAGACATATTGAAGATACGTCCCACCATTTCTGCGAAATGAATGGGGCAGTTTGTACGTATGAGTGCCTGTATCTCAGTCGAGGTCCTTGCAACTTGAAGTTCATAGGTTTCTCGAGCGGAGGTTAAGGGCACGGGTTGCTGTAAAAGCATGCCTTTCAATCTGCTCAGAGTATCAAACTGTATAAAAGAAACATTCAGCGAAGGCCATAACGGCGCCTCTCTGACTGTGTTCAGTGGCGGAAACAATACTTGCATACAGCAAGTAACCCTGGAGTTAACAGTGACTAGATATGCGACGCCCGGAAGCACCCCACAACAACCTTGATCATTTAACATTAAGTAACTCCCATTCGAGAGCAGCTGGAAAACCGGCGTGATCATGGCCGCTGGGGTCCCTGACATGTGACAACATAGGTTCGCCACTGAACCACTGCAGGCTCCGTGTAGAGAAATATCCTGACACATGAGAGAACTGCTTAAAGCGTTCTTGCAGTTTCTACCACTCAGATACACTTCTCGATCCCCATTCCTGCATCGGTATCTATATGGTAACTCCCAAGTTTCCTTGATGTATCCCTTACCCATTTTCACATATTTGCCTGCCTGCCTTTGCTCAAGGCAATATTGAAACTGAAACGTAGTGACCGGCAGAGTGATTTGGCCATGAATTAGCCATTCTGTTGATGGTGATTCGGCTACAGTGAATGGTAACCTTTCCAGTTTCTCAATACGCAGCATTGTATATTTGGCTCTCCTCTGTGCCATTTCTGTCTGTTTATCATTTAGATTGTATTCTGAGAACAGAGACGTGGTGTTTATAAAACGCCATGGCACATAGCCTGCACGCAAAGATTGCAGCGTCCAGCTTAACATCATAATAGAACGTAGCTGAGATTGCCCGTGCTGTAACAAGGCCAGATCTTGTTCTAATATGTCGATCGCCGAGGACACAATGTTGCCTAAGGAGTAAATCCTGGAGGTCAAAGTAGTTAACCCATTATCCACTACAGCTAATGCCTTTTCTAAGTTAATACGGTCTATCTCCCGTATTCTTTCTGCGGCTCTTGTTGGGATATTTTCCAGTTTTCATTATAATAGGCATAAAGGCCTGCATATATGAAACGTTTCTGACGCTGTTTCCTGGGACCTAGTAGAAAATCTCTAAGATCCATGTCAGGTGTGAGTAAGGTCAAGTGGTGCTTTACTTCTGTCAGTGTTAAGGTCTCTAGCCAATCAAGGCACAACTTCCCAACACTATACAATGTCACTACCCCTGGGTGTTGTCTTTGTACATAGCGTGGATCTGGCCTATGGATACTAAACCCTTCAGTTGTATTCATAAATCTCTGTTGACATTTGTTTGTGTCAATGGGCCAAACCAGCCATTCTGTCCAATTAGGATCTGATCTGTTGTACTGGAAAATGTAATCTAATTTCACCCCATGTGTAGTTGAATTCTGCCTCCCGCCCATCTGCGATGGTGTTGGAAACCCCGGTGTGTTCATTTCTTTGCCTTTGGCTAATCCAAGACAGGATGTTTGTTGCACAGTTTCATTCAGAAATAAAATCTGCTGCGGAATGATGCATGCTCTAAAAAGTGCTTCTATTCCCTGGACTTGCCAGTCCCTAGAACCCCAGATCGATTTGGAATCTATTGTGTCTTTCCATAGATCGAAACCCTGTCTAGACAACTTGTCCAGAAAGGATGCAGAGTAAATATGTTTGGTGTTTGTTAACATAATTTTCTGAGCTGAAATTTTCGCCACTTTATAATAAAATGACTTCGGGTCGGATGTGTTAAACCCTGAGAAGTATGTGAATTTCTGTGCAAATGCTTGTGAACTACCTTTTGGAGGTGTTGGGCAGTGTTCCCACTGGTGGTACTCAAATACATTTCTAGGTGTTATAGACTTGTGTAAGAAATGATCACCAAAATGTTGGTAACAGTACTAAGGCTGGGCGTAGTTCGCGAAGTAATGCTTCGCGAAGCTACGCAAAGTGCAGTTCGCACTACGCAAGCTTCGCGTAGCACTACGCGAACTGCGTAGCGCACTGTTCGCAATGATTGCACAGTGCCGGATGCTTGTCCGCACTGTGCAATCATTGAAAACGGCAACTTGCACAGTGCGAGCTGTCTTTTACTGCCGCTCGAGTAGATTTTTACTCGAGCGGCAGCTTTCTCAACGCGGACTGGTAGTTTCTCATCGCGAGCGGTCGCGAGCATACGCGACCACTCGCAATGAGAAACCTGACCTCCCGCGTTGAGAATCTCGCCGGGAGGTTTATTTTCCACGCTCGCGATCGGCAACTTGATGTTGCTGATCGCGAACGAGGAAAAAGTCTCGCCGGGATGTCATTTTGCTTGCTCGCGGTCGCCAACTTGACGTTGAGGACCGCGAGCAAGCAAAAAATGACCGCGGCACTACGCTACGCTACGCTACGCGTGTTTGCACTGTGCTACGTGCAATTCGCGTTGTGCGAAGTAGCGCAAACTTCGCAAACTACGCGAGCGTAGCGTAGCACTTCGCCCAGGGTTAAACAGTACAAGGTATCATAGTCTGAAGTACCTTCTAACATTTCATTGTTCGGAAATGCTGCAGTTTTTTCTAAATCAGACATCGTAGCATTTACAGTTTCAGTGTCCCAATCATCAGAATATGCACTGGAGGTAATGATATCACTTAAAGAAATTTTAAATACATGTTTTAGCTTTAAAAGTTCAGTCGGACCTAATATATCATAATCAATCTTGTCCCATACTATACCGTCCGGTATAGGAACTGCTGTAATGTTCACTGAAGACAAGTCTCTTGGTTCACGATGTGAAGACTGGTGTGGTTTTAAAATCAAATTGACTCTTTGGACTGTAGAGCTTTGCTGGAGGTATCGTCCATTAATAAGCATACTAAAAGTTATTATTAAACCTAGCCAGAAAATGAAAAATAAAATCCCAGTGAGATACCATAGTTCTATCCAAGGTGACAACAGGTAAGTCTTTCTAAAAAAGTTCAAAAAGTCATTGAGTTTCTGTTGGAGTGATTTTTTGGCTGGCGTCGTTTCCGGCTCGCTTGGATCCAGTGAAAACGTATCAAAGTTCATGAAATAGCCAGAAGCAGTTCGATCAATTGTTGGAATTGCATCGGGATTTGTTGAAATTGGATTTTGCTCTTGACGAGGCATGTTGACGTAGATGTCTGTATTAGGTCTGATTGCAACTTGGTTGTTAAGTTGATTTTCATTTTGAAGATAAATTTCTTGTTGAAGTGGAACGAGTTCCATAGCATTGTTGCTTAGTCCTTCATTCCGTACAGGTGGCTCTTCAAATGTGATGAATCTTTCTGTTTGGACTTCTTGGATTGTAGCAAGAGGAGGGCGTCTGCTAGTGTGGAGTCCACGAGGCCTACTGTTTAGTATCGGCCACATAGTGTGGTTTGATTAAGTCAATTGAGACGAATCTTTTCTCCTTTTTCCCAGCAAGAGGTGGCAGAAGTACAGTTCTTGTGCCGTGGATTGCAAGGACCGGTACAGGCTTTCTGTAGGATGGCCCAAATTCTTTCTTGTCAGCAATCTTCTCTCTGACTAGATCCCCCATTTTTGGGATCCAGATAGGTCTTGCCGTTATTGCCTTGACTTCCTCAGTGGCGGCCTGTTTCTGGAGCACGTTACTCTGTTGTGTCCTGGATTTATTTAGATCCTGTAAAACAGCCAAACGATCATGGATATCAAATGGTTTTTCATCCGCCACTGCGCCTTCACAATCAAGATCAGGTACCCACATTCTTGTCCCAAATAGGACCTCGTAAGGAGTGACACCTCCTAGAGAGCTTCTTGGCTGATTATTGAGCGTGCGCTGTACCCCATAAAGGTGATCGACCCATCTACCGCCCTTGCCTAATACCCTAGCTGTTAGAGATTGCTTTAAGTCTTGGTTTTTCCTCTCCACAACAGAATTTCCCTCTGGATGATACGGAGAGGAGTACAGCAATGGTACGCCCATTCCTTCCATGGCCTCTTTGTAAGCCCGAGAGCTAGACGCCGGACCACGGTCAGAATATAACGTGCCAACAGTGTATGTGCCGATAAAGACTCGCAAATCTTTTATAACAGTTCGAGCGTCAGCTGAGCGCTGAGGCCAAACCAATAGGAATCTAGAGCAGGAATCCACTGCAACCATGATATATTTTTTGGACCCATCAGATTGTAAGTGTTGCGGCGCACCGGGCTGGCCGCCGTAGAACACTGCAGACCCGAATCGGCATTGCCTCTGCCGGACGGGCCTATTGAACTGCAATTCCCATGAGGCCGCGGGGAATGACGCCGGTGACGTCATCGCGTGGAGGAGGCCGGGGATAAGGAGGCTTTCGGGGCACCGGTCGGGTGCCGTTGATTCCCGATCAGAGCCAGTCCACGCAGTGCAGCAGGAAGACGCTGAAGGATTCTGGTAGGGGTGCAATTTTGCACCGCCTTTTCCCTTTTCTGCTGAGTTAAGTCTGCTCTCTGTGCAAACGGAGGCTGAAGCTAACAGTTAGCCCTGTTGGATGAGCCCCGAGTTGGCTTATGCAGGGCTGACTTTCTTTGTTGCGGTGTGCTCCTGGAGAAAGGGGCAGACCTTGTTTTGTTCGTTGTTTTGTCTTGTATAAACCAAACATATATGGAGTGGCAGTCCAGGAGGATTGCATCTCACAGTGATTTACGATAATCACATATTGGAAAGTATTACATTTGAAGGTGCGTGTGTTATCTGGTTGTGGTGCAACAACCTGGCGATTTATGTAAAGAGGGCTCCAAAAAGTATTGGAGAGTACAAAGTATATTTCCAAGTGATGAAAAGGCACAGAGTGTTGTCTGGTTGTGGTGCAACAACTTGGCGATCTATGGAAGGAGGGCTCCAAGAAGTATTGGAGTTTACAACGCATATTTCCAAGTGATGAAAAGGCACAGAAGGAATATTGTCTTATAATACATTTTCTAACAGGATCGTGGTCTTGGCTTATTTGTTCTATATCCTACAGCAGGGGCTCGGTGAGCTATTCCAGGTGGCAGTTCTGACTCCCTTCCCCCCCCCTGTGTAGCGCTACATAAGATTATTATTGGTACGTGGTTTTATTTCTTGTTGCTTACCATGAGGTGTGAGGGGCAGGGGCGGTGACTAGAAAATAATACTGTTGTTCTATCGTTATAGAATCCTAGTGGCCTTCCGGCTCAAGGAACACACCTGCTTTAAAGGAACCGTTATTTTGCTTTACAGGTATTGATAGTAGCATTGGTGAACTCATGGTATATGTGGTTAACATGCCGTATGGTGTATGTACTATAACCTGATAGTTGTTTCATCTCTTTTCAGATCTCCCTCCCTGCTGACCCCTTCCTTACCTTCCCTCGCTTGATCACTCCGCTGAGTCTGTTGTTATACTCAGACCTCGGGGCTATCAAGAGGTGGACCCCCATTGAGCATCGTACGACTCCGAGGATTCAAAGCCTTGACAGAATCAACGGCCTACGAATTGTTATCCTCCCGGTCGTACGTTGGTATGGCCACCTTAGAGGATGTGTTGGCTGCTTTAGTCTTGGTGCAGGCCGAGCTGGCCGCTTCTAGGGCTGAGACGGCCGCCTTGCAAACCCAGGTAGATAGGATGCAACGTAACCCATTTAATGCAGGTACACCACACGCCCCCCATGCAGCTTCTGTAGTAGTAGAGGTCCCAACTCCCATCCCATTAGCTACACCGGAAAGATTCTATGGGGATAGCAGCAAGGTGCAGGTGTTCCTCACACAGGTGATACTCCATTTCACGTGTAAAGTGAAGGCCTTTAATACTAATCATGCCCGGGTAGCGTTCTTAATATCCTACCTGGCAGGGGATGCTGCTAACTGGGCCGTTCCGCTAGTCAAGAGGGACGACCCCCTCTTGTATGATTGGGACTCCTTTTTGAAGGAATTTGAGAAAACGTTCAACCGTCGTGCAGCCACCCTTTCGGCAGACTGGGAATTGTTAGAGTTAAAACAGGGTAACCGGGATCTCATCTCCTATTTAAATGACTTTAGGAGACTGGTAACAGAAACAGAATGGCCTGAGGCCAAGCAATCTGCTATATTCCACCAGGGGTTGCGGGAGGAAATGAAGGACGTATTGGCAACGATTGATCCACAACCTGCTTCATGTGAGGACCTCATCAGTCTAGTATTACGGTTGGATCATCGGATCGGCGAGCGGAAGGGGGAACACAAGAAGAGAGACCGGTACGTGCCTCGCTTGGACCTTGCCCGGACCTCAGACAGTAGCTTACCCTCTAAAGCTGAACCTATGGAGATTGGAACCGTGCGCTCCCCTCTTACTACGGAGGAAAGAGAGTACCGTCGGAGAAAAGGGCTCTGTATTTACTGTGGTAAGAAGGGTCACTTTATCAGGGAATGCACGTTGAAGCACAAGTATCCACGAATGGAATTCAAGAAGGTTGCCATAGTTACATCAGAACCTCCAACGGGAAACGAGCGAGCTTGAAGAAGGAAGAAGGGACCCCTTCAGGCCAGGCGTATATCCCTTCCTTAGGATGTAGGAACATGAAGGAAAGAAATCACTTTTATGTGGACCTCTGTTTGTTGATTCAAGAAGAGTGGCATCAAGTTAGGGCTATGCTTGATTCCGGGGCCACCGGATGTTTTATGGATCAAAAGCAAGCGCTCTCCCTGGGAATCGACCTACAGGAAAAAGTAACACCGGAGGCGGTGTTCGCGGTAGATGGAAGACATCTTGATTCCGGGCCCATCCGTTTTCAGACAGGAGCCTTGGAAGTTCTCATGAAAACCAATCATCGGGAGAGCTTGGCTTTTAACATCATTCAAGCACCCCAATACGGAGTGATACTGGGATTACCTTGGCTGACTACCCATAATCCTCAGGTGGATTGGAAGAAGAAAACCCTCCAGTTTACTTCGGAATTCTGTGGGAAGCATTGTATCTTGCCTCTTAACAACCCTGCCATGTCCTTGGCGTCATGTCATCACGTGGCTACCGCGGTGGAACACGAGGTGAGCCTCCCTGCGGAGTACCGGGAGTATGCAGAAGTATTCAAGGAAACTAAGGCAGAAGTGTTACCGCCTCACCGACCCTACGACTGCCAGATAGACCTGGTACCGGGTGCCATAATACCAGCGGGGAGGGTTTATACTCTCACGGAACCCGAGAATGTTCATCTCCGCGCTTACTTGGATAAATACCTGGTGTTGGGGTTTATACGTGACTCAAAATCCCCTGCTGCCTCTCCGTTGTTTTTTATACCCAAGGCGAATGGTGAATTGCGCGCCTGTGTGGACTTCAGATCGTTGAACGCCATTACAGTAAAGAACCGCTACCCATTGCCCTTAATCAATGTCTTATTGGAACAAGTCAAAAAGGCGGTGATATTCACCCGTCTAGACCTGAAAGGAGCTTACCACTTGGTCCGTATGCGCAGAGGTGACGAATGGAAGACAGCATTCAAGACCCGCTTTGGACTTTACGAGTATCTTGTGATGCCATTCGGCCTGTGCAACGCCCCTGCGGCCTTTCAGTTCTTTTTGAATGATGTTCTGCGAGAGTACCTGGACCGGATCGTAGTGGTTTATATTGACGATATTCTAATCTATTCCCCCAACGTGGAGATTCACACACAACACGTATGTACCATCTTACAAACCCTACGAGACCATCGTTTATACTGTAAGATCAGCAAATGCGAGTTCAGTGTTACCACCGTTGAATTCCTAGGGGTGATGTTAACCCCATGGGGACAGGAGATGTCCGAAAGGAAGATTGTCGCAGTTAAGGAATGGCCCAGACCCTTGAACCTCCGCGATATCCAGTGTTTCTTAGGGTTCGCAAATTTTTACCGCCGGTTCATCCATCATTTCTCGGAATTGGCGGCTCCCCTCACAAGGCTGTTGAAGAAAAATACCGGTTTCCAGTGGACAGAGGAGGCCCAAAAAGGGTTTGAAGCCCTAAAGAATGCTTTTGTATCTGCCCCAGTGCTGGTACATGCGGATCCGGATCGACCATACATTGTGGAGGCGGACGCCTCGGACTCAGCAGTAGGAGCAGTGCTCTCGCAACGCCATACGACTACTGGCCAATTGCACCCTATAGCTTATATGTCAAGAAAGTTCAATCCGGCAGAGCGCAATTACACCATTGCAGAAAAGGAGCTGCTGGCTATCAAGGATGCTTTCCTGGATTGGAGACATTTCTTGATGGGGGCCAAGCATGTGGTGACCGTGTTCACCGACCATAGAAACCTCCAATTCATGACAGCAGCCAGACACCTGACACCAAGGCAGCTGAGGTGGATGCTTTTCTTCGCGGAGTATAACTTCGTGGTAACATATAGACCAGGAAAGGACAATAAGAAGGCAGATGCCTTAACCCGACAAACGACTCCTGTATGCCTTGAGGAGAGCCCAAGAAATGCTATTATTAATCCGCAGAATGTGATTGGTGCTACCTGTACTGATGCCTTTCTTAGAAGCGTGGCCCACAACGTCCAAACGGAGAAGTGGAAGGGCTGGTTGAAAATGAATAAGGATTGGAAATTGACGCAAGGCCTCCCGCTGCGAGGAAACCAACTCCTGTTACCTGTTTGTCACCTGCGTAAGCAAGCCTTCGAGTGGTGTCACGCCTTGCCCAGTGCTGGGCATAACGGCCGTGATAAAACTTTGGAGCGGGTGATGCGTCAGTTCTGGTGGCCCACCATAAAGAAAGACATAACTACCTGGGTCAGCGAATGCACGATTTGTAGCCAGATGAAGACCTCGCATGCTCGACAGGCGGGCCTCTTGCAACCTCTTCCTATTCCTAAGCAACCCTGGGAGAACATTTCTGTGGACTTTGTGGTAGGAATGACAGTGGACCAGGGACATACAGTCATTTTGGTAGTCGTGGATTACCTAACAAAAATGGCTCATTTTGTTGCCTGTAAAAAGATCCCCACATCAAGTACACTCGCCTATTTGTTATTGACTCACATAGTCCGGTTACATGGGTTACCGTAAACCATAGTCTCAGACCGGGATGCTCAGTTTACTGCCAACTTTTGGAGGGTGTGGTGTTCGGCACTGGGTATAGCTTCTAATATTTCCACAAGCTTTCACCCGCAAACTGACGGCCAGACTGAGAGGGTTAATCAGACCTTGAAACAATACCTCAGGTGCTATGTGGAGGGCACTACGGAGGCCTGGGTTGATAGGTTGTGGTTAGCCGAAGTAGCGTATAACAGCGCTACACACAGCTCCACGAAACTCGCACCCTTTTACTGTTCATACGGGTTTCACCCTCGCTTCACACCCTTGTTACTCCCTTTACAGTCTACACAGGTTCCCGAAGTGCATGAGAGAATTACTCATATTAAGAACAATTTAAGGGTAGCACAAAGCGGTTTGAGAGCGGCTAAGATTCAGTACAAAGCGTATGCAGACAAACATAGACGTCCAGGGCCGGTGTATAAAGTGGGGGATTATGTGTGGTTGTCCACTAAAAACATCAGATTTAAAAGGTATAGCGTGTTCAATCCCAAGTACATTGGCCCGTATAAAGTGACCAAGCTTATCAATCCTGTAGTGGTGAAGTTAGCCTTGCCCTCCGCTTTGAGGATACACCCTGCTTTCCATGTTTCCCTTGTTAAGCCTTCCCACTCCAGGGTTAGAAGTGCACCCTCCCCAGTTCTCGTGAACGATGAGGTGGAACATGAAGTGAGGGGTATCGTAGACTCTAAGATCTACCGCAGTAGGCTTTGGTATCTGGTGGCCTGGAAGGGCTACGGGAACGAGGAGAACTCATGGGAGCCCGCCTCGGGCGTACATGCTCCTCGATACTCGGCGCTCTTTCATAGACGCTATCCTGCGAAGCCTTGTCTCTGTCAGTGTTCTTCGGGGGAGGGATGTACTGTTGCGGCGCACCGGGCTGGCCGCCGTAGAACACTGCAGACCCGAATCGGCATTGCCTCTGCCGGACGGGCCTATTGAACTGCAATTCTCATGAGGCCGCGGGGAATGACGCCGGTGACGTCATCGCGTGGAGGAGGCCGGGGATAAGGAGGCTTCCGGGGCACCGGTCGGGTGCCGTTGATTCCCGATCAGAGCCAGTCCACGCAGTGCAGCAGGAAGACGCTGAAGGATTCTGGTAGGGGTGCAATTTTGCACCGCCTTTTCTGCTGAGTTAAGTCTGCTCTCTGTGCAAACGGAGGCTGAAGCTAACAGTTAGCCCTGTTGGATGAGCCCCGAGTTGGCTTATGCAGGGCTGACTTTCTTTGTTGCGGTGTGCTCCTGGAGAAAGGGGCAGACCTTGTTTTGTTCGTTGTTTTGTCTTGTATAAACCAAACATATATGGAGTGGCAGTCCAGGAGGATTGCATCTCACAGTGATTTACGATAATCACATATTGGAAAGTATTACATTTGAAGGTGCGTGTGTTATCTGGTTGTGGTGCAACAACCTGGCGATTTATGTAAAGAGGGCTCCAAAAAGTATTGGAGAGTACAAAGTATATTTCCAAGTGATGAAAAGGCACAGAGTGTTGTCTGGTTGTGGTGCAACAACTTGGCGATCTATGGAAGGAGGGCTCCAAGAAGTATTGGAGTTTACAACGCATATTTCCAAGTGATGAAAAGGCACAGAAGGAATATTGTCTTATAATACATTTTCTAACAGGATCGTGGTCTTGGCTTATTTGTTCTATATCCTACAGCAGGGGCTCGGTGAGCTATTCCAGGTGGCAGTTCTGACTCCCTTCCCCCCTGTGTAGCGCTACATAAGATTATTATTGGTACGTGGTTTTATTTCTTGTTGCTTACCATGAGGTGTGAGGGGCAGGGGCGGTGACTAGAAAATAATACTGTTGTTCTATCGTTATAGAATCCTAGTGGCCTTCCGGCTCAAGGAACACACCTGCTTTAAAGGAACCGTTATTTTGCTTTACAGGTATTGATAGTAGCATTGGTGAACTCATGGTATATGTGGTTAACATGCCGTATGGTGTATGTACTATAACCTGATAGTTGTTTCATCTCTTTTCAGATCTCCCTCCCTGCTGACCCCTTCCTTACCTTCCCTCGCTTGATCACTCCGCTGAGTCTGTTGTTATACTCAGACCTCGGGGCTATCAAGAGGTGGACCCCCATTGAGCATCGTACGACTCCGAGGATTCAAAGCCTTGACAGTAAGGGTCCGCAGTGGTCCAAATACACACATGCGAGAGGTTTGTCTGATTTCAGTAATGGTGTCTGCGCTGGGCGTGTTACGGTGGAGCCTTTTATCTGCTGACAGATGTCGCATTTCAAGACTGAGGGGTCGATTCCGAAGTCGGCCGGAAGCGCACCTAACAGTATTCGTCTGGAAAAAATACCAGCCGAACGCGTGTTTTCCGACTGACTCGAACACTCTACCGAACGAACAAGTACGATGCGCATAACAGCCCAGATTCCGAGCGAGCAGTACTTACCCATTCTAGCTCCTGTTCCCCACCCGAGCCGGATCCGTAAACGCCGAATCGAGTCGCACGGAACCAAATACACTGCACCTTCCGGCCGGACTAGTACGATGCGTCTTCCGTACGCGCCGAACTCGTCGCTACGTCCGGCACGTATGAGCATCCAGGAGAGCTGCACATAAGCTCCGATTCGCGCCACAAGACGATCCACGGCGACGAGACGAACCAACCAGCGACGAGTACGAGTCGAAGCCACGAGAAACCCGAACGAGACGACCCAAGAATGAATCCCATCGCGCAGGTCCTACCAATACTCTACATCTATTACCGGGACCGGCACGGACGCGTACGGCGCAGACGGTAAGTCAAACACCCACAACACAAACAAACGACACGTACCCGAATTATGTACACACACAAATGACGTACACAAGCAACTGCAGAACCATAGGGGTGGGATGGCCAACACCAATGCCATACACACCCATAGGGGGATGGATGCCTGCCACTACTACCATCCCCACCCATAGGGGGCTGGATGCCTACCACTAACACCACCCCTACTCAGGGTGGGCTGGATGCCTGCCACTACTGCCATCCCCACTCATGGGGGGCTGGATGCCTACCACTACTACCATCCCCACTCATGGGGGCTGGATGCCTACCACCACTACCATCCCCACTCATGGGGGCTGGATGCCTACCACTACTACCATCCCCACTCATGGGGGGCTGGATGCCTACCACCACTACCATCCCCACTCATGGGGGGCTGGATACCTACCACTACTACCATCCCCACTCATGGGGGGGTGGATGCCTACCACTACTACCATCCCCACTCATGTGGGGCTGGATGCCTACCACCACTACCATCCCCACTCATGGGGGCTGGATGCCTACCACTACTACCATCCCCACTCATGGGGGGCTGGATGCCTACCACTACTACCATCCCCACCCATAGGGGGATGGATGCCTACCACTAACACCATCCCTACTCATGGGGGGCTGGATGCCTACCACTACTACCATCCCCACTCATGG
Organism: Calotriton arnoldi; assembly: GCA_963921515.1. NCBI lineage: Eukaryota > Metazoa > Chordata > Amphibia > Caudata > Salamandridae > Calotriton > Calotriton arnoldi. The sequence continues at coordinate 414,353 of CAWUFW010003092.1, forward strand.
GGGCTGGATGCCTACCACCACTACCATCCCCACTCATGGGGGGCTGGATGCCTACCACTACTACCATCCCCACTCATGGGGAGCTGGATGCCTACCACCACTACCATCCCCACTCAGGGTGGGCTGGATGCCTACCACTACTACCATCCCCACCCATAGGGAGATGGATGCCTACCACTAACACCACCCCTACTCATGGGGGGCTGGATGCCTACCACTACTACCATCCCCACCCATAGGGGGATGGATGCCTACCACTAACACCACCCCTACTCAGGGTGGGCTGGATGCCTGCCACTACTGCCATCCTCACCCATAGGGGGATGGATGCCTACCACTACTACCATCCCCACTCATGGGGGGCTGGATGCCTACCACCACTACCATCCCCACTCATGGGAGCTGGATGCCTACCACTACTACCATCCCCACTCATGGGGGGCTGGATGCCTACCACTACTACCATCCCCACTCATGGGGGGCTGGATGCCTACCACCACTACCATCCCCACTCATGGGGGGCTGGATGCCTACCACTACTACCATCCCCAACCATAGGGGGATGGATGCCTACCACTAACACCACCCCTACTCAGGGTGGGCTGGATGCCTGCCACTACTGCCATCCCCACCCATAGGGGGATGGGTGCCTACCACTACTACCATACCCACTCATGGGGGGGCTGGATGCCTACCACCACTACCATCCCCACTCATGGGGGGCTGGATGCCTACCACTACTACCATCCCCACTCATGGGGGGCTGGATGCCTACCACTACTACCATCCCCACTCATGGGGGGCTGGATGCCTACCACCACTACCATCCCCACTCATGGGGGGCTGGATGCCTACCCCTACTACCATCCCCACCCATAGGGGGATGGATGCCTACCACTAACGCCACCCCTACTCAGGGTGGGCTGGATGCCTGCCAGTACTGCCATCCCCACCCATAGGGGGATGGATGCCTACCACTACTACCATCCCCACTCATGGGGGGCTGGATGCCTACCACCACTACCATCCCCACTCATGGGGGGCTGGATGCCTACCACTACTACCATCCCCACCCATAGGGGGATGGATGTCTACCACTAACACCACCCCTACTCAGGGTGGGCTGGATGGCTGGCACTACTACCATCCCCACTCATGGGGGGCTGGATGCCTGCCACTACTGCCATCCCCACTCATGGGGGGCTGGATGCCTACCACTACTACCATCCCCACTCATGGGGGGCTGGATGCCTACCACCACTACCATCCCCACTCATGGGGGGCTGGATGCCTACCACTACTACCATCCCCACCCATAGGGGGATGGATGCCTACCACTAACACCACCCCTACTCATGGGGGGCTGGAAACCTACCACTACTACCATCCCCACCCATAGGGGGATGGATGCCTACCACTAACACCACCCCTACTCAGGGTGGGCTGGATGCCTGCCACTACTGCCATCCCCACCCATAGGGGGATGGATGCCTACCACTACTACCATCCCCACTCATGGGGGGCTGGATGCCTACCACCACTACCATCCCCACTCATGGGGGGCTGGATGCCTACCACTACTACCATCCCCACCCATAGGGGGATGGATGTCTACCACTAACACCACCCCTACTCAGGCTGGGCTGGATGGCTGGCACTACTATCATCCCCACTCATGGGGGGATGGATGCCTGACACTACTGCCATCCCCACTCATGGGGGGCTGGATGCCTACCACTACTACCATCCCCACTCATGGGGGGCTGGATGCCTACCACCACTACCATCCCCACTCATGGGGGGCTGGATGCCTACCACTACTACCATCCCCACCCATAGGGGATGGATGCCTACCACTAACACCACCCCTACTCAGGGTGGGCTGGATGCCTGCCACTACTGCCATCCCCAACCATAGGGGGATGGATGCCTACCACTACTACCATCCCACTCATGGGGGGCTGGATGCCTACCACCACTACCATCCCCACTCATGGGGGGCTGGATGCCTACCACTACTACCATCCCCACTCATGGGGGGCTGGATGCCTACCACTACTACCATCCCCACTCATGGGGGGCTGGATGCCTGCCACTACTGCCATCCCCACTCATGGGGGGCTGGATGCCTACCACTACTACCATCCCCTCTCATGGGGGGCTGGATGCCTACCACCACTACCATCCCCACTCATGGGGGGCTGGATGCCTACCACTACTACCATCCCCACCCATAGGGGGATGGATGCCTACCACTAACACCACCCCTACTCATGGGGGGCTGGATGCCTACCACTACTACCATCCCCACCCATAGGGGGATGGATTCCTACCACTAACACCACCCCTACTCAGGGTGGGCTGGATGCCTGCCACTACTGCCATCCCCACCCATAGGGGGATGGATGCCTACCACTACTACCATCCCCACTCATGGGGGGCTGGATGCCTACCACCACTACCATCCCCACTCATGGGGGGCTGGATGCCTACCACTACTACCATCCCCACCCATAGGGGGATGGATGTCTACCACTAACACCACCCCTACTCAGGATGGGCTGGATGGCTGGCACTACTACCATCCCCACTCATGGGGGGCTGGATGCCTGCCACTACTGCCATCCCCACTCATGGAGGGCTGGTTGCCTACCACTACTACCATCCCCACTCATGGGGGGCTGGATGCCTACCACCACTACCATCCCCACTCATGGGGGGCTGGATGCCTACCACTACTACCATCCCCACCCATAGGGGGATGGATGCCTACCACTAACACCACCCCTATTCATGGGGGGCTGGATGCCTACCACTACTACCATCCCCACCCATAGGGGGATGGATGCCTACCACTAACACCACCCCTACTCAGGGTGGGCTGGATGGCTGTAACTACTACCATCCCCACTCATGGGGGGCTGAATGCCTACCACCACTACCATCCCCACTCATGGGGGGCTGGATGCCTACCACTACTACCATCCCCACTCATGGGGGGCTGGATGCCTGCCACTACAACCACCCCTACTCATAGGACGGGTAATGCATGACACAACTAGCATACTCCCACATAAGGACTGTCTGTAAATTACATCCCACCCCCAACACCATGACAAGCGTGTGTGGTCTGTGTCAAATGCATACAACACTGAACATGACATTGAACATACAATGTGACCCCCTAACACATGTGTCACACATAATTGTGTGTGTGGCCTACACAATGCAAGCAGACCATGACCACTGTGGCAATGTGGCCCAAAGCCCCATCACCACAGTGCCCAAAAGGTAAGTGTGTGCTCCATAGCTAAAGCACATTTTGAACAGTGTGGCAATGGGGCCCAAAGCCCCATCACCGCAGTGCCCAAAAGGTAAGTGTGTGCTCCATAGCTGAAGCACATTTTGAACAGTGTGGCAATGGGGCCCAAAGCCCCATCACCACAGTGCCCAAAAGGTAAGTGTGTGCTCCATAGCTGCAGCACATTTTGAACAGTGTGGCAATGGGGCCCAAAGCCCCATCACCACAGTGCCCAAAAGGTAAGTGTGTGCTCCATAGCTGAAGCACATTTTGAACAGTGTGGCAATGAGGCCCAAAGCCCCATCACCACAGTGCCCAAAAGGTAAGTGTGTGCTCCATAGCTGAAGCACATATTGAACAGTGTGGCAATGGGGCCCAAAGCCCCATCACCACAGTGCCCAAAAGGTAAGTGTAGTCCTGGTAAAAGCTGCAAAAACAAAACTGCAGGGATTATTCCTGGCCACACAACACCAAACACTACAGTGGCATTGTAGTGCTTGTGTCCCATAGCAACATAGATTGTGTGAGGCAAGCAGTGCAGTGCCAATGACACATCGTTCTGGCCATGTGCACACAAACATCAGCCATGGGGGCCCACATTGTCTACATTCACAAATGAGACAATGACAGAAGTGAGCATCATAATGCAGACCCACATATCTGCACCAATGGACACACAAATGTAGATATCCTGTGGAGACTGTAGATGTCAGGTGAACAAATACCATACCATGGCAGCAATGGGACATACTAACCATGATCAATGTGCTGACTGATGACCTAGCAGTCCCAGGGCCAGCAGGGGAAAGCCAACAAACAACATACAGCCAATGGCAAACTAAAGATATGCCAATGCAGTGGTGCAAATGCACAAACACAAACAGGCAGACTCACACTGCATATCAAACACAACAGGTGAGGGGGTTGTGTGCCAGTGTCCCCAGGCAAACACACAACACATGAGGATGCCAGATTCACTAATACACAGATGTCAACACAGTCACATACAGAAGTAACTCATGGATTGGATTCCCCTATGTGGGCAAACAGGCATTGAGAGATGAGAGGGAGCCCAAATTACACATGTCACACAAGCTTGTAGGAACAGCAACAAACACAGCAAGAGACAGAACCACCACAGCACTCCCCCAGGGACCCCACATTGTGGTGACACTAGCCTGCATGACAATCACACTGTGATGACAAAGGTAGATGTCATCCACACTGTGAACCACAGCCATGTGTCCTGAGCAACAAACTACCACCACACCTATACAAGCACAAAGCACTCAGCATGGCCTGCCAGCCAAGGACAATATGGAGGTAGTGCCCCAGCCGTGCAACAACTCACATTTGCACACACTCAACGCCACACACCTTGATCTCCACCAATGTGCAGCAGTGAAGCTCACATGGACTGCTGACATTGCACATGCACCCATGACAATCCCAGGGGTGGTGGGGGAAATAAGGTGCAGAAACCCATCACACATGGCCAGTCAACAAGACTTGTGAATGTCTGACACACTGCACAGTATGCCGTACATGGGCATGACGTGAAATCCACCCCAAACAATGGGACCCTGGCCATAGTCACACACCAATGAAGAAGCCAAGCTGACCCACAAAGGACACACATAGACAACTTCCAACATTGCAGCTCTGACCCTGAGGAGTGGCAGCAGTCACACACACAACATGTCACAATCACTGAAAGCATACACAAACAGAAAATCACATTACTTGTGTAACCAACAAGTGCCAAGAGGAATCCTGACTGTGTCCCATCTGCGTTTGCCCACATCCCCAGCCCTGACAACAAAGACAACTAGGGATGACAACCTCATGAACATTAGTTTGCCATGCACCCACATCCCGGAGAAACCAGGTCCAAGATGCTGGATGAACACAGAACAACTCAGCAAGCATCACAAACAGGATCATCCATAGGGACACAGCCTGTGTAGGAAAAGGAGAAGGGAACACGCACAGACATGCCTACACAACACACAACACGGGCACAGCCTATATCACGGAATCACGCACTGCCATGAGGGCACTCCACTCCTGTGGAAGGTCAGCTGTGCCAAACCTTGTCTGTGCACGACTCAAACATGTCAGCAGAACACTCGGTCAGTGAGTCAACAACTACAACACACTGAAGGCTCTGCTCATATCAGCCTGGGCACGGGAGTGTCACGTCAGTCATCTGCATACACCCAAGACACGTGTCAAGCAACTTGCACTGTGTACACAGATGAGTCCTCCAAATTTGATGTGCTAAACTGCATGTCCATTGGAGACGGGCACACAGTCAGGGTACTAGGAACATTGGACAGTGGTAAGCCCACCAGATGTGCATCAGTGTAGGACAAAGATGGTAATCTACAAATGCTAAACGTACATCCCTGTGTCAAATGCTGAACATTACACCCTCAGACTGCAGCAAAGGATGCTATAGATCCAGACTAGATTAGGACACATATCCCATGGACCACATGGAGCCCATCACAGCAAAACTTCATTTACCTGATCTGAACACTATTACAACAGCAAATGCATGATTCCACACATCTACATCATGTACCTCCAAAGATTAACCACAAGTAAACAAAAAGAGGCTTTATTCAGCAAGTGTGCAACTCAAATCAAAAGTCCAAAATAAACTAAGGCCAATGGCCAGTCCAAATATATAGTCCCAACAGGGTGATGTGTGACAACTTGTCAACAATTGCTTGCCTGCACAGGTACGGACAGGGGACATCCCCCTTGGAGGGGCATACGAGGGGCAGGCCAGGCACTGCAGGGACAGGATATGGGGATGCCAGAAGGAGGCAGTGAAGGGGAGGTGGGTGCAGGAGTGTCACCGGCAACTGCAGTGGAGGTGTCTGACTCAGGGGGGCTGGCACCACCGCAGGGCTCAAGTCAGATGGTGTTGGTGCTGCAACCACTGCATTGGGCTGGTCAGATGGAGTGGACTAGGTCCCCAATGCAGTGCCCGAGTCAGACGGGGTGGTTGTGGACTCCACCGCAGTGCATGACTCCAAGGTAGTGGAAGGGGGGCAGAAGAGCTGGGCAGGACAGAGGGGGGGGACACGGTCTCCACACCAGTGGCACGAACAGGCAGAGCGTCTGGTTTTGGGGTGGAAGAGCAAGTGGCAGGGGGGGAGGGCCTAAGCAGTTTGGGGATGCGGTATCGGTGTGTGGGGGAACCTGGGGCAGGGTGTGGCGGTGGAACCTGTGGAGTGGTGGCCTGGGGGATGGAGGTGAGAGACTGGGTGGTTGACTTGCAGGGCGGTGGCGGGGTCTTGCTCTTCTGGGACCGGGGGGACTTGCGGGTGGGGGGTTCACTCTGCCTACGCCTGGGGGAGGGTGTCCGGGGGCGAGGGGCACTCCCCTCTGTGTGGGTGGACTTCCTCTTCCCCCGGTATGCTGGATCAGCAGGATTGGAGGGGAAGAGGCCGAGGTCACACAGGAAGATCTGCTGTGTAGGTGTGTTAGCAGGCGAGGCAAGGGAAGGGGTCTTGGAGGGATAGAATTTGGAGGACTGCGGAGTTAATGTGGATGCCTGTGTGTGTGTGTGTTCCCCGTCCCCTGTGTCTGTAGTATCAGTCCCCTGAGGATGCGTGTGTGCACGTCTTGCCTTTCTCTTGGGTGTGTCTGTGCTGCTCGTGTCTGTGTGTTTGGGTGACTGTGCAGGTGTGTATGTGCTTTGGACAGGTAGGGGGGCAGGAAGTGTGGATGGGGTAGAGGTGGGAGGGGTGAGGGACTGTTGGAGGAGGGACACTGCTGCAGTCAGGGAGGAGTCCATGGACCTATTGCTCCTCTGTAGGGCAGACATACCCGTCGAGATGCCCTCCATGAACAACACCAGCTGTGTCAACAGAGTGGTGTGTGCATGGAGGACACTCAGCATTGCTGTCTGCCCTACATGGAGCTGCCGAAGGAGGTACACAGACTCCTCACTCAGGGCAGCAGGGGACACAGGGGCAGGGGCTGCGGTGCCTGGCACGAAGGAGACACGCTCCCGAGTACGGGAGCCTCCACGGACCTCAGGAATGGGAGCCAATGGGAGGGCGGTGGTGGTGGTGGCGGGGCCAGACAGACTAGCTGGCCTTTGGTGGCTGCTGAGACCCGCCTCCACAAGGGAGTCATCCTCCGAGCTGCTGTGGTCCTCAGCTGAGGTGGATGGTGCTGAGGACTCCTCGGTGTGGCTCCCCTCGCCCTCCATGACACTGGGTCCCTCTGACCACTCGTCCGATGCTGACCCAGTCTGGCTCCGCTGCTCCTCCTGGTCCGTGGAGCTGTCCCCTCCTGTGGCCATGGATGTATCTGCAAACAATTAGGGAAACAGACAAACATCAGTCACCTGCACTGACTGCACACACCACAGTAAGTACAGCACATTACAGAGCAAGCCCTGGCATCCTTAGTTGAACATTGCCTAAAGTCCTCACACAGATTCGGGGAAGCCAATTGTCAGTCTGATGGTCAACCATGGGACTCACACCCCTCCTGCCCTTGCACCCATCTGTCTGGTACCTGTCTGATGGTAAGACCCCAGTGTGGACACATGCACCACCTACACAGTTGTTGGACATTGCAGGGAACACGGTGAAGTATGTGAACATGCACACATCACATCTCTTGCCAGTGAGTCAGTGCAGGGGTCCGGATAAAGGGATGGCCAGAGTCTAAATAGAAATGCATGTGATGCATACCAGCACCAGACACCATGATGCACCCATGTCCGGACAGTCAATGCCACAATGGGGTGCATGTTGCACATGTCACTCCCCTGCAGGATCAGTCTCAGGAAGTTGAATGCCATGACACAGGAATGCGTGCAAAGTCATACATTACTGTCTCAAGTCACATGGCCATGGCAGTCAGCCAACAACAGTCTGCACTGTGTCACAATCCGAGGGCATGGGGAATGCAAGTTATGTGACTGACAAGTGCACATGTCCATCCCCCAAATACCACATCATCTGTACTACTATTTGTCCACGTCATACCAACTGGACATATGGGGGACATGAAACACAACTCTCTGAACATGAGCACCTCACAGTGTGCTGTGAATGACAATACAGCTGCCTGAAAGTCACAGTCGCAAACACCTGTGTGCACAATCAAGTGATCAGACACCTATAAGTCACAGAAGTATCGTCTATCATGGTCACATTTCAGATGGCATGCTGAGCCCTAACTGATAAACATACCAGTAGTCCTGACAACGAAGACACAGCACAATGAGACAGAGGCAGACACCTGAGGGTACATTACACTGATCACAACATGCCAGATGATACACGGGAGTGGGAGTACAGAGTGCATTGCATGCCCTGGAGTAGGCATTACTGTCCAGCTCCACCTGTAAGAGGGATGAGTCCTGGACAGTAGGCAGGTGGCTAAGCATGTGTGACACACTGGATACACATACTCCTGAGGCCCAAACATTGTTCCCACCAGCAGCATGGGTGTGTGCCAAATTCCCCAGGGACATGTGGTGAGTCAGAGCAGCAAGCGGACCACATATCAAAGTTACACCCAGATTACATGTCAGAACTTAGGCATTGTGTAAGCAATTGACCCACCCATGAATCGCACAACATAGTCACAGGAACAAATGCTGTCCCCCAGCTTGAGCAAAGCTAAATGCAATGACACAGTCCCCAAATGACACAATTTCCTGACTATAAGGGCCACACATATGCGTATCAGAGGAGAAGTGGGCATGTCACAAATGAGGGACGTGGGTCCTGGACCACATGACTGATGTACTGTGGAAGTTTAACCAGGCCAGAGGAGGGCACATAGCATGTCAGACAAAGTGCACAGTGCAGTCATGGACTCACCCCCTCCTTGCTGCTGTCTGTCCTTCAGCTGCCCATCCAGGTCAGGGAAGACCACCGCCAGGATCCGGAGCATGTGGGGGGTCAGGAACCAGTTTCCGCCCCTCCTGCGAGGAGGTGACAGCTTCAGCTGGACCCTTGCGATCCTCCGGGTCCAGCCACGAAGGTCCTGCCACCTCTTCTGGCAGTTGCGGATCCTGCGCCTGTAGACCCCCACGGATCTTACTTTCCGGGCGATGGTCAGCCAGATTTCCTGCTTCTGGTGGGCATCAACCTGTGAGGATGACAAAGTGAAAAGGCCATTACTACACATGCAACATATACGTGCATCACACAGTTGGATATACATGTCTCAATCACAGGGGCATATGATGTACACAGGCAGTGCAACAATGGCTATGAACAGTTTGCCAGCAGTCACTACATGGTATCATTGCATGGGAAGTAAACCTAGTTGGAATGCACTGTTACTGCTCTGTACCAGTTCAGTGCATGTAACTACACACTTTGGGGTGTGACAACTACTCAGTGGGCATGCTAGCCAGTGGTGTGCACACTGAAAGCCCTGCTAGTCAGACAACATGCACAATTAGTGAGGCAGTGGACAGCACACTCACCTGCTCCCCTGGTGTCCCAAACAGCTTGCTGTACTGTGGAAGGAGGCTGTCCAGCAGGGCCTGGTTCTCCTCAAGGCTGAAGGCTGGGGCTCTCTCCACAGTACGTGCCATTGCAGGAGCCAGAGGATGCATAAACAGCAGCAGTGTTGGTGGCAGATGTCGTCCTGGAGCATGTAGTGCAGGCAAGTGAGCTCTCAGGGGAACAGCCAGCATTATATGTGTGCTGCAGAGGCAGATACTGTCCCATGTGTCCAAAGTGATAGGTCCAAGTCGTTTGCATCTTCTAAATCTGACCAATCCATGGTATAGCAGCACTAACAGACGCCCACAGCATCCTTCAAATCTTCAACTTCATGACACCCATGATTTTGCAACATTGTTGTGGCTGGCCAACTGAATTCACTGCATCAGACTCGTTGGAGCTTCGAAAACGCGTCCGTTGCCATGCCAGGCCCCAGCCAATGTGTGCGCACCATTCGGTCCACTGCTGTACAACGCGTATTTCGGGATACAACGCGTACCCGCTTACATACAATACAGTGGGCCGTGCGGGCACACCGATCGGTCCATTGCTGTTCAACGCGTACCCGGGATACAACGCGTACCTGCTCACATACAATGCAATGGGCCGGCCGGGCACACCGATCGGTCCATTGCTGTTCAACGCGTACCCGGGATACAACGCGTACCCGCTCACATACAATGCAATGGGCCGGCCGGGCACATCGATCGGTCCAATGCTGTTCAACGCGTACCCGGGATACAACGCGTACCCGCTCACATACAATGCAATGGGCCGGCCGGGCACACCGATCGGTCCATTGCTGTTCAACGCGTACCCGGGATACAATGCGTACCCGCTCACATACAATGCAATGGGCCGGCCGGGCACACCGATCGGTCCATTGCTGTTCAACGCGTACCCGGGATACAACGCGTACCCGCTCACATACAATGCAATGGGCCGGCCGGGCACACCGATCGGTCCATTGCTGTTCAACGCGTACCCGGGATACAACACGTACCCGCTCACATACTATGCAATGGGCCGGCCGGGCACACCGATCGGTCCATTGCTGAACAACGCGTCCCTGGACAGGTCACACGCATATGTCACCATGCTGGTCACTGGTGAACCTATGCCAGCCACATATACTTTCCAGGGACTCAGGGGCACACCTACAACACCACACCCAGTCCACACTGTATCTAAGGCATGTGTGGCAGCATAACCTTATCTGTGTATGGGGGTGAACATGTGGTTTTTGGGGTGGCATTTGGGGGCAGACACACCCAGGCTGTGCACGTGTTCATGGGGACAGGGTCCTTTGTGTGTTGTGCACCTGACCACTGTGGTGTGCAACTTTTCATTTATGAGCATGTGTCATGGTCACATTTCCAGGTTGTGTATGTGTATGACATGTCACATACCCCCAGGCTCACATGTGGGAAGGCATGTACGTCACAGGTGGCCCATTGCCACAATAGTGATGTCCCTCCACAGTCTGTGTGCATGTTGTGTTTCACATGTCTCTGACTCCATGTGCACAATGGGAGACAGTCTCCACATCCACGTGGTTTGTGCATGAACTTTGATGTTGTGTGTGTGTGTGTGTCACAGACGTCCATGTCTGTCCTGCAGAGGCTACAGGGGCCACTACCTGTGGGTGTCATGTTAGTTTTTCTGACGTGTACATGATACGCAATGTCATGCCAGTGTCCATGTGGCAAGACAGGGTCCCTGGGAATGTACCTGTCAATGAGCTGTGATGCCTGTGGAGCATCTGTCCAGACATGTCACTGTGGTATGTGTGCGGAACGTGAGAGCAGTAAATGGGTACTGTGACACAGCCTAATGGTTTCCCATAGCACACCCTGGAACCTGTTGTCAACACTTGTTGAACAGAGATGTTAGATGATGTCCATGTAGGTGCCATATATGTCCAAACAGAACAAGACACACATCAAGTACCTGTGTTTGTTAATGATGTATCATGTGAAATTGAGTATGGTGAACGGCACATAGTTGGGGTGACTGACAATCTTGCTTTCTTCACCTATGCACTGCAGGGCTCCTGCTGTCCATCGACCATTCCCAGACCTGGCAACGATGGTGGAACGTGACAGCATCCGACGGTACCGCTTCACCAGGCAGCTGATTGAGGATTTGGCAGTGCGGTTGGACCCACATTTGCAGCCTGGCCGTCCATATCCTACAGCACTGACCCCCAAGGTGAAGGTGATGGCAGCCCTACACTTCTTTGCCACCGGTACCTTTCAACACACTGTGGCGACTGCCGGTGGGATGTCACAGACTATGTTCAGCCGTGTGCTACGCGATGTTTTGGGGGCAATGTTGATATACCTGAACCAGTACATCTATTTCCCAACACGTCAACGACTCACTGACGTCAAGAGTGACTTCTATGCCCTGGGGAGGATGCCACATGTAATTGGCTCCATTGATGGGACACATGTGGCTTTGATACAACCACAGACACATGAGCAGGCATACCGGAACCGTAAACATTACCATTCGATCAATGCTCTGGTGGTATGTCTTGCAGATATGACCATCACACATGTGTGTGCCCGTTTCCCCGGTTCGGCACACGATGCCTACGTGATGAGGAGTAGTCGCATCCCGAGGATGATGTCACAGATGCCGAACCAGCGTGCCTGGCTTGTTGGTGTGTACTGACTTTGTACCATTGTGTGTGTTCTGCTATGTTGTTTTCCGCACACATTTTCAAATCGGCTAATGTGCAATTGTCTGTCTGTAGGTGACTCGGGATACCCCAACATGCCGTGGTTGCTGACACCCCTCAGGAACCCTGTGACACCAGCCCAGATGCGCTACAATGAGGCACATGGTCGGACGAGGAGGGTGATTGAGCGGACCTTTGGTCTCCTGAAGAGCCGCTTCCGCTGCCTGGACAAGACAGGAGGGCCCTCCCATATGCCCCAGCAAAGGTGTGCAAGATTGTCATTGTCTGCTGCATGCTACACAAACTGGCAGTGCGGAAGGAGTTGCCTCTCATCCTGGATGACGATGACCAACGTCCGCCACCTGTGGAAGATCCTGGCCTGGGTCACGATGCCAGTGAAGATGATGATGATGATGGTGATGTCCGCACACAGCTCATCACCAACTTCTTCAGCTGAATGTGAGTCTCCAGAGGGTTGTAATGTCAATGATTTGAGTTTGCATGATATGTGTGTGTGGTGCTCTGTTGCTGTTTGAGTGTGGCCATGTGCTACTTGACTGGATGCGTGCAGCGATGTGTCCTTGCAGGTGGTCTGTACTGCCCAACAGTGTTGACATGCTAACTTGGTTTTGTGTAGTTATCTCGTGACATGTATTAGACATGAGTATTGCCGTTCTGTGCTGTTCTTCAGTGGTTTTGACTGTGTGTCATGTCTGTCCTTCACAGGGTGCTGCCGGAGTTGTTTGATCAACTTGGATCCCACGAATCCATGAATCAACTTCCAAGGTGGAAGCAGTTGTTTCCCTACAGGTGATGTGCCACACACCCCTGGACTTTCTATCTTCTGCACTTTTTGACTTTGTGGCCACAGCCAGGTTGGATTAGCTAGCATTTGTAGTGGAAACAACATGTTGCAAATGTGTAATAAACCTGTGCTTCACTTTGGGATGTGCGTTGTCTGTGGTCACACATCTGACTGACATTTGCTTACTGCACCTGTAGTCTAGTTGACAGACTGTGAATAGGTGGCGTGTCTGTGCATTCCACTGTATTTAGTTGCAACATCAGTATAGGTGATGAGTCTGATTGCCCTGGTGTGTATGTGTTGTGTGTCCCTAGTGGTGTGTCTCCCTCATATGTGTCACGTCGCCATGACTGACATGACGGTGTTGGACTTGCTGTAGCAGTTAGCATGCACAGTGTCATTTTTCTGATCACCATCTCCATGACAGAGAGCACGTTGGAATCACAACAGAGGCAGATATGGTGTATTGGTGAGTTTATTTACATACAGGTGTGAGAATGGTGCACAGGATGGTGGGTGCTGTACATAGAAATTGGAATCCAAAGTTCCCATGTGATTTGGAAGTCTTGGTAGCTGAAATGTCCAGAGTAAAGTCCACAGTCATCTGATGAATTTGGCCAACTAGAGCTCCCCATGTCATGTGGGAGAGTTGGGTTGGCTTCGACAGGGCATGCACTTTGCACACAGAGGAAAAGTTCCAGAACAGGTGTTGGCTTCCTGGGGGATGTAGATGGCCATCGGCCTCTCAGTTTGGCCTCCTCAGACGGCCCCTCTTCTTGGGGGGGGGACCCTCAGGTGCAGGCGGTGCAGGGGACTCTCTGCCAGAGTCCTCCTCCCTCCATGTGGCATTTGCAGTTGTTTCAGCAGCAGATGTTGTGGGCACACAGGGAGGTGAGGCCATGTTGGTGCTGATCTGGCGGAGGCATGTCAGTATGTCCCTATGCACCGCTGTCAGTTGTTCCAATGTGTCCCACTTGGACTCCATGCCAGACATGTGTGTCTCGACACGTGACATGTGTGTCTCGACACGGGACATGTGGGAGTCCAAGCGGGCATGATGGGCAGCCTGCTGCTGTTGTATGTCCTTGAGGATCCCCACTACCTGGCTGACCTCTCCGGTGCTAGTCTGGTACACATCCGCAATGCGTGCCAGTTGTGGGTCATCATGCAGTCCAGACCCCTCTGCAAAGAGCGACCTATGTCTACCACCCCTCCCACCACCCCTGGCGACACATGCAGGACCTGCGGTGGCACGCACAGGTGACTGTGGGCCCACTTGGGTGTTGTTCCTGGGCTCGTTGTCACCAGCTCCAGTTTGGGTCTGGGTCCCTGCGCTGTTGTCATCTGTGGTCCTTGGTCTGTCCGTGTTGGCAGGGGTGGCCTGTGTGTTGGCAGTTGTTGGAGGGGTTGGTGCAGGGGGTGCAGATGTTGGTCCTGCTGGTGCTGCATGATGACTCACACCGGAGGGTCCAGCTGGTTCTTCGCCATCCGAGGAGTGCAGAGGCTGATCCACACCAGTGAGCTCAGTGTTCCCCGGAGCCTGGGACAGGGACTCCTCCTCGTCTGCTGCTGTGTCCCCATCATCACCTGTTTTGGGGAGAGACACAGATTGTATGTTATGTTTCTACTGGCATCAATTGTTCAAACACCTGACAGTTGTGACTGTACCTCTGGATGTGGGCCTGGACATTGCATTCTCCTAAATTGTGACAGTCAGAGAGTGATATTGGTGTAGCACATTGTCCTGCCAACCTGTGGCATGTCAATGTGAATGTTGAGGTGTGTGCATGACCAGCATTGGTGGTATTTGCTTGCCATCCGGGCCTCCTTCTCCCCCCAGCCCAGTTATCCCACCATGAAGCGTGGTTTCATTGCAGGGAGTGCAAGTTGTCTTTCAGGATGTCAGTCAGTGGTGTTCTGCTGTTGGTTGTTGCACAGTTCCCAGCAGGGCCTTGTGCTCCCCCCAGCAGTACCCAGTGTCAGCCATCTTGTGAGTCCTTTTCCACTCCCTGTGATGTGAGCATGGTTCAGGGTGGTGTTGATGGGCCAATTGTGAGGCTGACCAACATCTGCGACTACCACTCCCATCATGCCGTGGCCTCCACCCCCCTTCCCAGCATGCCCATACTTCCTTCCTTTTGAGTGGACTTCACTGTGTGTGAGTGTGACAGCAATGGCAAGATGGCTGGCAGTGTGGTCCTGTTGTTTGTTGGTGCCCAGTTCCCAGCAGGGCCTTGTGCTCCCCACAGCTGTGGCCCGTGTCAGACATCTTTGAAGTGGCTTTTGACTCCCTGTGAGGTGTGCATGCTTCAGTGCTAACTTGCTGGGCCATGTGGGTGTGAGATGTTGATCTGTGACTACCACTCCCATCATGCTATTGCCTCCCCCCTTCCCAGCATGCCCATCCTTCCTTCCTTTTGACTCAGCTTCCCTGTGGGGTGGGGTGCCTGTGCTGACAGGATGGCTGGGAGTGTTGTCCTGGCAGTTGTTTGGCTACAAGTCCCAAGAGTGTCCCTGTGCTTCACACAGCATAACCCAGGGTGGTGGTTCTTTGTGGGATCTTCAGTTAGGATGTGAGGCATTGCATTCTCCCAGGTGGGTTATGTGGAGTTAGTGTTGAGGGGTTGTGTGAGTGGAGGTGCTTGAAACTATGGTCAGTGCTGTGAGTCCTCCTTCCCACCCAGCCAGATATCCCACCATGGAACGTGCTTCCATTGCAGGGAGTGCAAGTTGTCTTTCAGGATGTCAGTCAGTGGTGTCCTGCTGTTGGTTGTTGCACAGTTCCCAGCAGGGCCTTGTGCTCCCCCAGCAGTACCCAGTGTCAGCCATCTTGTGAGTCCTTTTCCACTCCCTGTGATGTGAGCATGGTTCAGGGTGGTGTTGATGGGCCAATTGTGAGGCTGACCAATATCTGTGACTACCACTCCCATCATGCTATTGCCTACACCCCCCTTCCCAGCATGCCCATACTTCCTTCCTTTTGAGTGGACTTAACTGTGTGTGAGTGTGAGAGCAATGGCAAGATGGCTGACAGTGTGGTCCTGTTGTTTGTTGGTGCCCAGTTCCCATCAGGGCCTTGTGCTCCCCCCAGCAGTACCCAGTGTCAGCCATCTTGTGAGTCCTTTTCCACTCCCTGTGATGTGAGCATGGTTCAGGGTGGTGTTGATGGGCCAATTGTGAGGCTGACCAATATCTGTGACTACCACTCCCATCATGCTATTGCCTACACCCCCCTTCCCAGCATGCGCATACTTCCTTCCTTTTGAGTGGACTTCACTGTGTGCGAGTGTGACAGCAATGGCAAGATGGCTGACAGTGTGGTCCTGTTGTTTGTTGGTGCCCAGTTCCCATCAGGGCCTTGTGCTCCCCACAGCAGTACCCCGTGTCAGCCATCTTGTCAGTTGTTTTCCACTCCCTGTGATGTGAGCATGGTTCAGAGTGGTGTTGATGGGCCAATTGTGGGTGTGACCAATATCTGTGACTACCACTCCCATCATGCTATTGGCTACACTGACCTGACCAGCATACACAGAATTCCTTCCTTTCAGTGAGCTTCCCTGTGAGGTGGTGTTCTAGTGGTGTTTAAATATCTGGGAGTGTTTGTTGGTTCTATTTGTGCCACTGCCTTGCTGTATTTGTTGTTAGGTTTGTACATGTCATGACACAGTTACATATCACTATGAAATGGGAGGTATTGTGTTTGTCTGACTAGCATTCACATCTTGGGATGAATATCTTTTGGTTGCTGTGTATTTGCTAAGGGTGCATGGTTTGCCTATCCCCTTGACTGTGATGTGTGTGTGTTGTCACACCATATTGTGTATATTAGTTGGGTACTCACCAGGCTCTGGGATGTCTGTTAGTCCGTATACGCTTACTGGTGGTAGGATGGCCCGCACCTTCTCCTCCCAGGGCCTGAGGTATACTGGTTTTGCAGGAGGGCCACTGCCGGTGTGCTGGCTGAGGAGGTAGTCCTTTTTGAGTAGGTCCCGGACCCTCCTGCGCACATCATACCACCTGTTCTGGATGTCTTCCTTTGTGCGCAAACATGGTGATTGTGCGTTCACCCTGTCGACAATCCTCGCCCACATCTTGGTTTTCTGTGACATGGGGGTCTGTTGTACCAATGTACCAAACAACTGTGGCTCTACCCTCAGGATCTCGTCTACCAGGACTTCCAATTCACTATCTAGGAACTTATGGTTCTTCTTTGGGGGCATGGTGATGGGTGGTGGTGGTGATTGATGTGTGTGTGTGCAAGTGGGGGTGTGAGTGTAGGTTTAGCTGGGTGTGTGTGAGGGTGCTATTTGTAGGTGTGGTAATGGTGTGTGGCTTGTGTGATGTATGAGCTGTGAGTGTGTCTGTGGTTGCTGTGTGATGGTGTTGTGTGCTGGCAGGTCAGTGGAATTTGCAAAGGATCATGGTAGGGATTTGTGGCCTTTATGTAGGTGGAGTTGGAGGTGTGTCCTTGTTCCATTTTTTTTCCTCCCTGTATTTATTGGCTTTGTGGTTGCTTGTTTGGCCCTTTTTTTTCTGATTTTTCCTTGGTGTTTTTGGTGCATGTAGGAGTCGTTCTTGTGTCCGAGTAGGACGCTGCAGTTGTCTGGTGCGATCTTGTCCGACTCGTTCCCGCTGTGTGTCAGCTAGGTTTCATATGCGGCGTACGAGTCGGTCGCGTAGTATTGGGTTGCTTCGGCTGGGTTTTGTATGCGTGTCGGTCGTACGGCTTGTGCTCCGGGCGAGTCGGTCGTGTTTTGCACGCACAGCATCGTACTACGCGGGTCGGAGTTCGCGGGTACGTTTCGTTCGGGTTCAATTCGGGTGCGTGTCGGTCGGTTCGTTTCGCGTGATTTCCCGGCCGGATGGCTTGTTTTTGTCCGGCTCGGTCGGTCGTTTTGTATTCCGTCCGAGTCGGTCGGATTTCACATGCATTTCATCATACTACCAGGGTCGTACGGTGCCGGTCCGAGTCGGTCGGACTAAATTCCCGTACCGAGTCGGTCGGTATGTTTTCCGGCCCGAATCGGAATCGGCCCCATAGTCTTTAGTCTGCTTCGTTAACCCTGGCCACTAGTAGCGCTGTTTTAATAAAGAAATAGTCGCTGTAACGCCTGTATGCGCAGAACCCAAACCCTTGTGTGCCGCTAAAATCAAGCCTAGCCTACGATCCATATTTGGTATTACTCTATCCCCCACTCCAGGAATCTGAGCATACAGAATGTTTTGTGCATCTAACTTGTAGGAGTACTTGAGTGGGAATTTTTTAGGTACTGCTGTGCTGCCTTTGCTTGAAGCATTGACAGCTACCATAATCTCGCCGTCCACCCTCGTCTTTGAACGAGTAACTGCAGCTACGGCGGCTGTGCGAACAGCCCCCTTTGCGGCTTCATCAGCCAATGAATTCCCTTCAACGTGAACGCCATCACGCTGATGACTCAGTGTATGTATCACGTGAGCCCTTGGTAGTTCTTTTCTCAACTCTACTACCTGTTCCCATAGCATTTTATGCTTAATTGTGCCACCTTTTGTATCTTTGAACCCGTTTTGTTCCCAATGATGTAGATATTCATTGTACGACTGTACACAGTAAAAGGAAGCACACACAACAAGTGTGGGGAATTCGTGATCCGTATTCATAAGTGCCAGTATAAGTGCTTTGAGTTCTGCCAACTGAGCCGTGCAGTCTCCTAGAGATTGAGTTTTAGTGCAACTCGGATGGAACTTTCTATCGTGCATGCAACCTTTAACAATCGCACACGCCGCGCTGTAAGCTTGCTTACTCCCTATGGCCGGTTGAGCAGAACCGTCAGAGTAAATAATGTATTCATACTGATCTAGAGGCAAAATTTCATTCAGTAGAGGATATTCTTGTTCGTATTGCAGGAATGCCTGTGTTTTTAAACTTGGATCAAATCTGTATTCAACATCCGTTGCAGTAAGAGAATTAGCCCATTGTATCCATCTCGGATGTAAGGTTTTAGCATTTGGAATGCTAGCATTTGTAACAGCTTCTAAAGCTGGTACTGGGGTCACGACAATTATGTGCTTTCCCTGAGCCAAGGCTCTTTCTCTTGCTACAGCGGTCTGCACTGCTGTCAGGATTTTTTCTGTTGAAGGGAAACGCATCCCTGCGTTTGTGTACAGGTGTGATTTGTATGCGATTGGTACTGTTTCACCTTCATTAAAAGTTAAATAAGTGTACCCAAATTGACCCGCTATGAATCGGATCACTAAGTTCTGTGCGTTTACGCGTGTCTGTAAATGTTTAGAAGCTATCATGTCTTCCTGTAGGGAACGCAGGATATTTGTATGTTCCTGTGTCCATTGTCTGACTGAAAAATCAGGTTTTATTAAGTCATAGAAAGGTTTTACTTTTTCTGCGTAATCCAAAATGTATGTTCGACCAAAATTTAGGAATCCCAGAACTGATTGTAAATTCTTTAATGATTTTGGAGGTTGGAGCAGCGCACACTTTTCTAAAAAGTTAGCTGCTAGGCTTTTTCCCTCACATGACAGCTTGTATCCTAAAAACAGGACATTGAGGTGGGCAATTTTTGATTTTTCAAAATTAAATTTATAGCCCTCAGAGGCGAATCCCATAATAATTGTGCTCACCCTGGTCAAGTGCCTCTTTAAGTCATCGTCCGTCAGATAAATATCATCCACATAGGACAATGCTTCTTCATCCAAATTTTGGAGTAACTCTGTTACCCTTGCTGAAAACAACCCCAAGCTATTCTTATACCCTTGGGGAGTCGGCAAAAATGCCGTTGATACCTGCTTTCAGGCGCTATATTTTGGCAGAAAAATCCATTTGAGATATCAAGTGTTGTTTTGTATTTTTTCCGCACAATGTTATTCATTAATGCGGCACTGTGTGCATTTTGAACTGCAAATGTCTTTGTGCAAGTGTTTAAATTTCTGTAATCTAAAACTAGGCGATATGTATTGTCAGGTTTGGCTACGGGGAACAAAGGATTGTTCATAGGTGAAGTGCAATTTTCTATCACTCCCTGATATTCAAGTTGATCTAGAATCTCCCTGACTTGTTTTTTAGCTTCCTGCTTTATAGGGTATTGCCTTTGAGCATTTGGGGAAACTTTTAACGGGATCACGTGGTGGGTTGAATCCTCATCCCAACCAGCATGATTTTTATGTAATGCTGGAGCTAGGGCAACCGCCCACTCCTGCGCATTGTTTTAGGTGAATGGGAACGAGGTCGGAAAAGGCTGGAAAAAGTATCATTTCTCCCCTAGGGCACTCCATGACGAATGCTGGCGGCCAGTCTTGTTCTGCTAATAGAATGTCATAACCAGATGACAGATTTTTCCAAAAGAGACCTTTAACTTTTATGGGCTTGTCCCCCTCCATCCAGAGTGTTATCTCATGTAACTTATGTGGGACACTTACCCGAGCATCAGGTGTTTCCACTGTGATATACTCACTCAACTCCGCTGTCACCAGAAATTCCTTCAGGTTCTGGCGAGCTATCGTTACTTCTGCCGCGCTGTCTAGCATCGTCAGAGCCCATTCCCCGTTCAGAAGCTGTGTCCTCAGAATTCTGGGCATGTCTGATCTTGAGACCTGCTACCTTCTTCTTTTTGAACTGAGGTTTTGATTTTTGTTTATCCTCTTTTTTAGGTGCGTGGTCCGCAGCGCGTTGCGTGTCTCTGGACTTTGTATGCTCTTCTTGTCTGTGTTCTGACCGTCCTTCCCTCTCGGAGTTTCTTGACGAACCCTGAAAGAACGAGAGGAACGAGTATCAGTATCCTGATACCTGTCAGGTTTTTTAATATTATCCCAATTCCTGAGGTTATACCTCCTTTCAGAGGGCTCCTGTTGAGGAGACCTACCTCTGGATTGAGATCTGGTGTCTTTAGACTTTTGTTGTTTTTTATTTTCCCACTTCTTTCTAGAAGAAGTAGGCGTCTGCTTTGTAGTGTCCTTTTCAGGACTGCCCACCAGTTGTGGTTTTAATGCTTTCCCACCTAGACTGTGTCTGCCTAATTCTGCATATGCAGTTTCAATTATTTTGGGTAGTTCGTGTTGTTGATCTACTGGACTGAACTCCCTTAGGCGTTGGCAGATCGCCACTGAAGCTGCTTCCCCCTTAATGTTAGCTAGTATTATGGCTGATACCTGGTCAAAGTTATTTAGTAACTTCATCCCTAAATTAAGGGCAGGCTCTGCTCCGTACTCATTTTGTATCTGTTTCAATACTTCAGGTACTACTGCTATTGACAGGATACCATGTGTTCTGGTATATATGGCAGCAAAGACTGAACCCCAAGAGGTGCAGTCCTCTACTTGTGGTGTGAGACCCATGGGCAAGCAGATTGTTAGGATTCTGTGTTTATCACTGGTTGTAGTATTCTGGAATACTGCTACAAGCTGAGTTATTTTTTGAGCTATCCAGAATGGGATTTGTTCGCGTTTTGCTGGCATCTTGCCCATTATTGCGTGTAATGTTTGTGGAGTTATTTTATTAACTGTACCTTGGACTGGAGTGTCTTGTGCTGCAGCTGGTGCAGGCTGAACTGTTAAAGTCCTCATCACAAATTGTGTGAGGTTTCTGTAGATTTTAATTAAATCTCTGTGTTGTATGAGTAAGTCTGGCTGTGTCATTGTGTTAATGTCAGGATGCGGTGTGTATGCCGCTAATATGGGCCATGTGGCTCCTGCTCCTCCGAGCGGGCCTAATCTTGCTCTTCCTTGTACGTGGGGTAGGGCGCCTTTAAACCAGTAATTATGCTCCTGGTAAGTGAGCGGAACCTCTAACTCCTCAAAAGGAGTATAGTCCGCTGGTGTTTCACCTTCTAGGTAGTAGTGAAATACATTTGTAATTGCATTAGCTGCTGGGAATGTAACCCATGAATAGAACACCTCTGTTTTATTGGATTCGTGTGCCTCAATCATGAAAATTACTGTACCACCCCTGGCTCTTAAGCCATGTTCTAGAAGGTTTATGGTGACTGCCCTTCTGAAATTTGGTGCAATTTGTATTGCATCTTCAATCAATCAAGCATTTGTATAGCGTGCTACTCACCCGGAGGGTCTCAAGGCGCTAGGGGGAGGGGGGTCCGCTACTGTTCGAACAGCCAGGTTTTGAGTTGCTTCCTGAAGGAGAGGTGGTCTTGGGTCAGGCGGAGGTGGATGGGTAGGGAGTTCCACGTCTTGGCAGCCAGGTAGGAGAAGGATCTTCCTCCCGTTGTGGCTCTTCGGATGCGGGGGACGGCGGCGAGGGCGTGGTTGGTCGATCGTAGCTGGCGGGTGGGAGTGTAGAAGGTCAGACGGTCGTTGAGGTATCTGGGGCCTTGGTTGTGGAGAGCTTTGTGTGCGTGGGTGAGGAGTCGGAATGTGATTCTCTTGCTGACGGGGAGCCAGTGCAGGTCTCTCAGGTGTCCGGCGATGTGGCTGTGTCGGGGGATGTCCAGGTTGAGTCGAGCTGAGGCGTTCTGGATGCGTTGGAGTCTTTTCTGAAGTTTGGCTGTGGTTCCGGCGTAGAGGGAGTTGCCGTAGTCCAGTCGGCTGGTGACGAGGGCCTGGGTGACCGTCTTCCTGGTTTCGGTGGGGATCCACCGGAAGATCTTCCGCAGCATGCGTAGGATGTTGAAGCAAGACGAGGAGACGGCGTTGACTTGTCTGGTCATTGAGAGGGAGGAGTCCAGGATGAAGCCCAGGTTGCGTGCGTGGTCCGTTGGTTTGGGTGCGTTGCCCAGGGCAGGGGGCCACCAGGAGTCGTCCCAGGCGGAGGGTGATGATCCTAGGATAAGGACTTCCGTCTTATCTGAGTTCAGTTTCAGGCGGCTGTTCCTCATCCACTCGGCTACGTCCTTCATCCCTTCATGTAGGTTGGTTTTGGCGGTTGTGGGGTCGTTGGTGAGGGAGAGGATCAGCTGGGTGTCGTCGGCGTAGGAGATGATGTTGAGGTTGTGTTGGCGTGCGATGGCTGCGAGGGGGCTCATGTAGACGTTGAAGAGGGTGGGGCTGAGTGATGATCCTTGTGGTACGCTGCAGATGACTTCGGTGGCCTCGGAACTGAACGGGGGGAAGCGGACTCTCTGGGTTCTTCCGGCGAGGAAGGAGATGATCCACTCCAGTGTCTTCTCTTGGATTCCGACGTTGTTCAGGCGTTGCACTAGGGTGCGGTGGCAGACTGTGTCGAACGCTGCGGAGAGGTCCAGGAGGATGAGGGCCGCTGTTTCCCCGTTGTCGAGCAGGGCTCAGATGTCGTCGGTGGCTGCGATGAGGGCGGTCTCGGTGCTGTGGTTGGCCCGGAAGCCGGACTGTGAGTGGTCGAGGGATCCATTCGTCTCGATGAAGGCGGCCAGTTGTCTGTTGACGGTCTTCTCGATGACTTTGGCAGGAAAAGGAAGGAGCGAGATGGGGCGGTAGTTTTTGAGGTCGGTGGGGTCCGCTGACGGTTTCTTCAGTAGGGCGCAGAGTTCGGCGTGCTTCCAGCTCTCTGGGAAGGTGGCGGTGTCGAAGGAGGTGTTGATGATGTCCCGGAGGTGGGGTGCAATGACGGCGTCGGCCTTGTTGAAGATGTGGTGAGGGCAGGGGTCGGTTGGTGATCCGGAGTGGATGGAGTTCATCGTGCGGATAGTGTCTTCGGTGTTGATCGGGGTCCAAGCTCGGAGGGTGGAGGTGGGGGACGTTGGAACGGTTGTAGGGTACGTCGGCTGTGTGCTGAAACTGTTGTGTATGTCTGCGATCTTGCTGTGGAAGAACGAGGCGAGCGAGTTGCAGAGGTCTTGCGAGGGGGTGATGTCGTTGTTTCCGGCGCTGGGGTTCGAGAGCTCTTTGACGATGATGAAGAGTTCCTTGCTGTTGTGGGCGTTGTTGTCCAGTCGTTCCTTGAATGCGGTTTTCTTGGTGGTGTGGATCAGCTGGTGGTGTTTTCGGGTGGCGTGTTTGAGGGTGGTCATGTTGTCTGCAGTCGGGTCTCTGCGCCATGCTTTCTCGAGGGCCCTGCAGTTCTTCTTGGATTTCTTGAGTTCGTCGGTGAACCAGGGTGCTTTCTTGTTGCCGGGTCTGATTGGGGGGTCTTCAATGGGGCGAGGATGTCAGCGCAGTTGGTGATCCATCTTGTGAGGTTGCTGGCGGCTTGGTTGGGGTTCGTTGAGCTGGCGGGAGGGTTCTGGCTCAGGGATGTGGTGAGTTGGTCGGTGGTGATCTTGTTCCAGCTTCTGCGCGGGAGCTGTTGCGGGTGGTGGTGCGTGGTGGTCCTGCTGAAGCTGAAGTGGACGCAGCTGTGGTCTGTCCAGTGGAGTCCGGTGGTGTGGCTGAAGGAGATGTCCTTGCTGGAGGAGAAGACGGGGTCAAGCGGGTGGCCGGCGTGGTGTGTGGGGGTGGTCACCAGTTGCTTGAGTCCGAGGTTGGCGAGGTTGTCCAGCAGGGTGGTGGTGTTGCGATCGTTGTTGTTCTCTAGGTGGAAGTTGAGGTCCCCAAGGAGGATGTAGTCGGCCGAGAGGAGGGCGTGCGGGCTGATGAGGTCGGCGATGTCTTCGCTGAATTGTGTGCGTGGTCCTGGGGGTCTGTAGATGAGGGTGCCTCTGAGGGTGGTCTTGGGGTCGGTGTCTATCTGGAAGTGCAGGTGTTCGCCGGCTGTGAAGGTGTCGTCGGAGTTGGTCGTAATGCGGATGGTGTTCTTGTGGACGATGGCGATGCCTCCTCCGGTCTGGTTGGCGCGGTCCTTTCGGGTGATCTTGTATCCGTCCGGGAGGGCGATGGCGATGTCGGGCGCTGAGGAGGCGTTCATCCATGTTTCCGTGAGGAAAGCGACGTCTGGTGATGTGGAGTCGAGCAGGTTCCAAAGTTCCACGGCGTGTCTGTGGACGGAGCGGGTGTTGAGCAGGATGCACTTCAGGTGGTTGCTGCTGGTGCTCGGCGTGGCGGGTGCGGTGCAGGTCCGGAGGCAGGAGAACTTGCAAGATTGGCAGGCGAAGGGTCCGTGGGTGCGTCCTGGGGTGGCACGGTGGCAGCCGGGGATTCGGCCGGTGTTGAGTGCGTTGAGGGTGGCGGTGTCGTAGGTCCGGTGGGTGGGTTGGCTGCTGCAGGGGCCAGGGGTTCTGGTGCTGGGCGCGGTCCAGTCGCGGACGGGCGCAGACGGGCTTCGGCGCGCCAGCGGCGCGGGCGCGCAGCGGCCGCCATTTATGGGGAGGTGGGAGGGAGGAGCAGCTGGGAGGCGGGAGGCAGGGGCAGGGGCAGCGAATGGGCAGTCAGGGGGCGGGGCCGCAGGGACGCAGCGGCGGGAATGGCGAGAGGCAAAGGGGGTACAGAAGGAAAAAAGGGGCGAGAAAACAGACAAATGCGGGCACAGTACAAAAGGGGCAACGGGGGTACAGAAGGAAAAAAAGGGGCGAGAAAACAGACAAATGCGGGCACAGTACAAAAGGGGCAACGGGGGTACAGAAGGAAAAAAGGGGCGAGAAAACAGACAAATGCGGGCACAGTACAAATGGGGCAACGGGGGTACAGAAGGAAAAAAGGGGCGAGAAAACAGACAAATGCGGGCACAGTACAACTGGGGCAACGGGGGTACAGAAGGAAAAAAGGGGCGAGAAAACAGACAAATGCGGGCACAGTACAACTGGGGCAACGGGGGTACAGAAGGAAAAAAAGGGGCGAGAAAACAGACAAATGCGGGCACAGTACAAAAGGGGCAACGGGGGTACAGAAGGAAAAAAAGGGGCGAGAAAACAGACAAATGCGGGCACAGTACAAAAGGGGCAACGGGGGTACAGAAGGAAAAAAGGGGCGAGAAAACAGACAAATGCGGGCACAGTACAAAAGGGGCAACGGGGTACAGAAGGAAAAAAAGGGGCGAGAAAACAGACAAATGCGGGCACAGTACAAATGGGGCAACGGGGGTACAGAAGGAAAAAAAGGGGCGAGAAAACAGACAAATGCGGGCACAGTACAACTGGGGCAACGGGGGTACAGAAGGAAAAAAAGGGGCGAGAAAACAGACAAATGCGGGCACAGTACAAATGGGGCAACGGGGGTACAGAAGGAAAAAAAGGGGCGAGAAAACAGACAAATGCGGGCACAGTACAAAAGGGGCAACGGGGGTACAGAAGGAAAAAAAGGGGCGAGAAAACAGACAAATGCGGGCACAGTACAAAAGGGGCAACGGGGGTACAGAAGGAAAAAAGGGGCGAGAAAACAGACAAATGCGGGCACAGTACAAATGGGGCAACGGGGGTACAGAAGGAAAAAAGGGGCGAGAAAACAGACAAATGCGGGCACAGTACAAATGGGGCAACGGGGGTACAGAAGGAAAAAAAGGGGCGAGAAAACAGACAAATGCGGGCACAGTACAAATGGGGCAACGGGGGTACAGAAGGAAAAAAGGGGCGAGAAAACAGACAAATGCGGGCACAGTACAAATGGGGCAACGGGGGTACAGAAGGAAAAAAGGGGCGAGAAAACAGACAAATGCGGGCACAGTACAAATGGGGCAACGGGGGTACAGAAGGAGAAAGGGAAGGGCGTTCTTACCAGCAGCAGCGGGCGGACAACACAGGCGGAGCTGTGTGGCGGGGGGAGCGACCTACCTGGCAAGGTCAAGGGTCGCTCTCCTCACGCGCAGCGGCCGCCATTTATGGGGAGGTGGGAGGGAGGAGCAGCTGGGAGGCGGGAGGCAGGGGCAGCGAATGGGCAGTCAGGGGGCGGGGCCGCAGGGACGCAGCGGCGGGAATGGTGAGAGGCAACGGGGGTACAGAAGGAAAAAAAGGGGCAAGAAAACAGACAAATGCGGGCACAGTACAAAAGGGGCAACGGGGTACAGAAGGAAAAAAAGGGGTGAGAAAACAGACAAATGCGGGCACAGTACAAAAGGGGCAACGGGGGTACAGAAGGAAAAAAGGGGCGAGAAAACAGACAAATGCGGGCACAGTACAAATGGGGCAACGGGGGTACAGAAGGAAAAAAAGGGGCGAGAAAACAGACAAATGCGGGCACAGTACAACTGGGGCAACGGGGGTACAGAAGGAAAAAAGGGGCGAGAAAACAGACAAATGCGGGCACAGTACAAAAGGGGCAACGGGGGTACAGAAGGAAAAAAGGGGCGAGAAAACAGACAAATGCGGGCACAGTACAAAAGGGGCAACGGGGGTACAGAAGGAAAAAAAGGGGCGAGAAAACAGACAAATGCGGGCCCAGTACAAAAGGGGCAACGGGGGTACAGAAGGAAAAAAAGGGGCGAGAAAACAGACAAATGCGGGCACAGTACAAATGGGGCAACGGGGTACAGAAGGAAAAAAAGGGGCGAGAAAACAGACAAATGCGGGCACAGTACAACTGGGGCAACGGGGGTACAGAAGGAAAAAAGGGGCGAGAAAACAGACAAATGCGGGCACAGTACAAATGGGGCAACGGGGGTACAGAAGGAAAAAAAGGGGCGAGAAAACAGACAAATGCGGGCACAGTACAAAAGGGGCAACGGGGGTACAGAAGGAAAAAAAGGGGCGAGAAAACAGACAAATGCGGGCACAGTACAAAAGGGGCAACGGGGGTACAGAAGGAAAAAAAGGGTCTTCTCCTAAACCGAAGAGGTCTGTTGTAACTCTCCTTGTTTTGTCTGCTTCTTCCACCATTTTTAATTGGAAAAGGGAGGTTAAAGAATTTTTAAGATAAGGTGTACATGCACAATTGTAGGAACTATGGGGCATATTTACGTTCCCTGGCGCATCCCTGCATATCAGCAGGGATGCGCCAGGGAAAATGCGCCACGCAAGTTTACCCTTGCGCCACGTCCGTTGCGCCGCATTTACAATGCGGCGCATCGTGGCGCAAGGATAAGCAGATGCGTGACGCATCTGCCCGGCGGAAGGTTGGCGCAGTGCTGAAGTTGTGTCGCAAGCGCGACGCAACTCCAGCACTGTTTCAACCTTCCCTATCCCTAACATGGTGCGTCAATCCTTACGCCTGCTTGAAGCAGGCGTAAGGATTTGACGCACCAGCGCCGGAAAAGTGACTGCGTGAAATCTTGTAGATTTCACTACGTCACTTTTCCGAGGCGTTCCTGCACCGGAACGCGCCCCCCCCTGCGCTGGTACGCCCACATGAAACCTGACGCAGGTTTCATGTGGCGCAGGGGTTTACTACGTGACGCATCTCCCTAGATGCGTCACGTTGTAAATATAGCGCAACGCGGCGCATGGTTTGCGTCGCCGCTGCGTCACATGCGTGACGCAACGGCGGCGCAAAAGTGGCGCAAGGGGCTTGTAAATATGCCCCTATATGTCCTTCAAGCTTGAATAACCAACAGCCAATAAATAGTATTCTCGTACTACTCAGCTGCGGCGGATTTTGTGCCCACCCACATAATCCCACCGAAAAATTTGTTTCTTTTCTTAGTGACATCATCAAAAGGGCCACAGACAACAAGACCATCACGGAAAAAAACGCCAAATACTTGACTCAACCTTTTCCACGCACCCCGTCACTATACATGTTACCCAAAATCCATAAGAATCTCCAACATCCTCCTTTTAGACCCATAGTGTCTACAAAAGGCAGTTTACACGAACCAGTGGGGAAATTCATTGATAAATATCTACAACCATTCGTGGTGAACTCAAGAACCTATGTCAAAGACACGACAGATCTACTTGTGAAAATTTCAGGCATCCAATTCCAGAATGAAGATGAAATCTGGCTATGTACAGCAGATGTGAAATCGCTGTATACTTCAATCCCCCATAACCTTGGCCTCGAGGCCATTGAAGAAATGCTACTGAACTCGGATTTGGACACTGATTTTCAACTTTTTCTAATTGAATTGGTCCAGTTCACCTTATATCAGAGTTATTTTGAATGGGAAGATCAATGTTACCTTCAATTGTCAGGAACTTCTATGGGCAATTGTGCCGCGCCTGTATATGCTAATACCTTTATGTGCAATTTCGAGGAACACAACATACTCAACAACACACCATGGAAAGAGCACGTCATCACCTTCCTCAGATACATAAGCGACATTTTGATTATTTGGAATGGTCCTCATCTCAGCCTCGTTCAGGCACTTAACACTCTCAACAACATCAATGAGAGAATTCAGTTCACTTTCAATATGGATCAACAATCCATACCTTTTCTGGATGTTTTGATTAGCAGATCTGGCAACACTCTAGAGACTAACATTTACAGAAAAGAGACCGATAGGAACAATTTACTACATTACCAAAGTTTTCACCAGACATCTCTCAAAAACAATTTACCTTATTCACAGTTTCTCAGGGTGAAGAGAATTGTTTCAAATCCCGGCAACTTCACACTACAAACCATAAACATGTCGGATAAATTCAAACAGAGGGGGTACCCCCAGGAGATTCTTGAGCAAGCCAACATACGATGCAATGAAAAGAACCGTACGCAGCGCTTGACACCCACTGACAAGCCTACATCCAAACGAAATGTGGTTGTGTCCAAATTTTCTACTCTCAGCTCGCGTTTTAAAAAATTGATTACCAAACATTGGCAGATTTTAAGGATGGAACCAGATTTCAAAGGCATTTTTCAGATTGCACCGATCTTTGCTTATACCAGAGGGAAGAATATCAAAGAATTTATCACGAAGAGACCTACGACATCCTCGGAGCTGGTTTTCAAAGGGAACTCACCATGTCACAATTGCAACAATTGTCACAACATCATCAAAGGACCTTTTATCACACATCCTATGAAAGGCACAAAAATCAAACTGAAAGTGAATGCAAACTGCGACTCTAAAAACGTCGTTTATATGTTGAAATGCCCTTGTGGACTAGCCTACGTCGGAAAGACGGAGAGAAAAATTAAAACCCGTTTGAACGAACATAAGAGCAACATACGCATCAAAAATATCAAATCTGTCATAGCGACACATTTCATTGAACATCGACACAACATCAGCCAATTACAGTTCGCCGTCCTGGAATCCATCATTAGACGTGAGGGCAGAAACAACAGCAACTACATCTTACAAAGAGAAAATCATTGGATTAAATTTCTGGACACGATGAAACCGAACAGTCTGAATGACCGAATGGAATTTCAATGCTATCTGTGACAACATTACCTCTGTACCTATCTCATCTTGGTATTCATGCCTTATCTGTCTTCTTTACATACATTTTTTAGCACATTTTCTTTTTACAGTTTCTGTACGTTTTAGAACTTTATATGATATCAGTGACAACTAGGCCTGGGCGGAAAACTACGCTACGCTCGCGTAGTTTGCGAAGCTTGCGCTACTTCGCACTACGCGAATTGCACGTAGCACAGTGCAAACACGCGTAGCGTAGCGTAGTGCAGCGGTCATTTTGCTTGCTCGCGGTCCTCAACGTCAAGTTGGCGACCGCGAGCAAGCAAAATGACATCCCGGCGAGACTTTTTCTCGCTCGCGATCAGCAACATCAAGTTGCCGATCGCGAGCGTGGAAAATAAACCTCCCGGGCGAGATTCTCAACGCGGGGAGGTCAGGTTTCTCATTGCGAGTGGTCGCGTATGCTCGCGACCGCTCGCGATGAGAAACTACCAGTCCGCGTTGAGAAAGCTGCCGCTCGAGTAAAAATCTACTCGAGCGGCAGTAAAAGACAGCTCGCACTGTGCAAGATGCCGTTTTCAGTGCGGACAAGCATCCGGCACTGTGCAATCATTGTGAACACGCACTACGCAGTTCGCGTAGTGCTACGTGTAGCTCGCGTAGTGCGAACTGCACTTTGCGTAGCTTCGCGAAGCGTTACTTCGCGAACTACGCCCAGGGTTAGTGACAACAGCACTTTTGCACTCCATCATTCCTATATTTACACCTCATCCGCCAATACACTTTTCTTACACTTTATCATGTTAATCCTTCTATCCGCCTTATAACCTCACGGCATTCTTATATTTCCTCTCCACATCTTCAATATTATTTAGTCACAATGCGTTTCTATTTTTGATTCACATTTCATTTTTATGTTGGTAACTTTGATGTATCATGATTTTCCATCTTGGAATTTTATTTTGGTTACACTTAGCACGGTTTCCCCATTCACCATTTCATGTTCTGATTATTTTTTAGCTTCTCATTATATTTCATCATAACACACGTTATCACTTCACTTCTTGTTATTTCTACACAGACTGTCACTCTAGTCATACACACTTGTTTCAATATTCCGTGGATTAGAATTTTTCTTTGTTATATTCCTTTAGCTTTTTCATATTTTACTGTCATCATGCTGTCATTCACCCCACGCGACAATCACCTTTTTACCATTATTACTTATTCTGATTAGTAGTTCACTGTTATCAGCTTTCTTATCATTGTGATCACCTGTTTATTTTTCATTCATTGTGAGTCGTGTGTTATGTCAGTTATGACGTTTTCATGAAGCAAGTTCATCCGAGATCATCCTGCGAATATTTTGGGATTATGTTCTGTTAGATTGTCTGAGTTTGATAATCACATTGTATTGGCTCATGTATCATCTTTATACCTGCAAGTATATCACTTCTCACACTTTTCCTTTACACTTTCAACTATGAGTACGTTTTTTGCTCCATTCCAATATGGCACTCACATACACTTCCCAGTCTACTCACTTCATACACTCGTGTGTCCTTCCTTTATGTTCATGCACATTCAAATCGTACATATCAAGCGGTGTATACTCCCCTGGTGATTTTCTTACTCGTGGAGCACGCAGCACACACGTCGGGTAGATGTAAGTTTTCCCTTGGTTTCCTTATATTCACGGGCACACTTGTATTCACGTTTATTTAGAATACCGCACATATTAATTCTCGTTTGATCACGGTTTTCGTTGGACTTCATTTTGTGGCACCGTCTTATTGATTTAAACTTTCACCCTCCTCACCTTCAGTGGAATAGTTCGCATTGTTTTTAACAGCACTCCCAGGAACCTCTACATGCATGTCTTGTGATTTTATAACACAAGCTTTGAACTAATGTTATATTCGCACTTTTCACTGTCTCACGTGGTGCACTAGATTCAGGTTGTTATTTTTATTGAGACGAGCAACCTTCAGTTATGCTCGCGTTCTATCTTGTTGTTCCTTTTTTAAGGTTTCATTTAAGCACGATGTTTTTATATTTTCACGCACATTTTGTCACGCAGTTGACTGTTCAGATAAGGCTATGCTTTTGGTTATTGATGAGAAACTTCGTTTATGTATTATTTTTCTAGCATAGTGACGCTCTATCTTTTTAGCACAGTGACGCTCTGTTTTCTCTGCATTTTCTAGATCTTTTCCCCCCTGACGAAGGGCTTTAATAGCCCGAAATGCATCGGGAGATGGATTCCCTAATTTTGGAGACGTGAAGTTGATTCACATTATTGTCATGTGTTTCTTGAATGAAGATAATTCAAACACTGAATAAAACTTGAGAAGAGTCGAAAAAACTCGTTCATAACATTCTTGTTTTGTTTACAACTCTTGGGATTACGACTTTTTTAATCTGCTTTGGGCAGACCAAAGGCTGTGCCTAGAGGGACACCGCTCATGCGAGAGGTGCTACCTCCTAGATTTCTTGTTAACACCCTTTCCAGAGGGTGATACCTCCAGTGCACGCTACAACTATACATCTTCATATACCCCTATGCTGTGCATGCTCATATGCTTTATTGTCTTACCTTCGTCTGGAATTTTGAGCTTTGCACGCCACTCAACTCACCCAACAAGATGTCATACACGGATATAACCAACCTCACTGATATCCGAGCAGATACTTTTGCATTCTCTGAAGATGATGTCAACAAAATTTATGCATTGATACCAGAGGTCACTTCTTTAGCAGCTACAAAGAAAAGTAAAGATAGCAACATCAGACAACTATTATATTTAACCAAAAAAGAGGTTAACCAACGTTTACATGCTTGTACACTGGTACGTTATCACAGAGCGCAGAGAATTCCCAGAGGATTGCGCATTCCTTTGAAACCTCTTTTATGTAAGAACAACCCAAAATTCATAGAGAAATGGTACGCCATCTTAAACAAGTGCTCACTTGATTTAATTCTCCTGATAGTTGAAGAATTGTCTAAAACTTTGGAAGAACTCAACAAAGAAATCTCTCAGATCAAACAGGAACTTTCAGAAATGACACAACCGGAGGAATGGTCGAAAATATTAGATGATACCAATATCCAATTAGAGAAATATACTCAGGAAATTAATGAAAGAAAGATTCGTAAATACCGACGTGACACCATTGACTATAAATTGGGCAAAGTATATTCTTGGGCGGAGGTCTATGCCAGACGCCGCCAGAACAAGCCATATGGTCAGAACACCGACACCGAAACTTCATCTTCTGAGGGAGACTTGAGACACAAAAGAACAACTATTACAGAAGATTCCGCACCTTCCACCAGTGCCATTCAACCAACAACTACTGAGGTCTCTTTTTTAGAATCAGGCCCCACAGACAGGGACGAACCCGGCGGGGGAAAAGACAAAGGCCAAGAAAGAGAGAGAGATATGAGGAGCTCTACGACCCAACAAAGGGGCACCAGAGGGAAGAAAACACCGACAACTTAGTGATCAACATTTCCACACATCAACTACAGCCCACTGAGATGAGAGTTCTTCAAAAAGGAACTTCTTTTGTGCCCACCAGCCACACCAACAGTTTAGAACTGGAGATCAGTTTATTCAAACTGATGCGCAACTTACGATTGAGACATTTTTTTGATAACATTGTCACGGATCCCAAAAGAGATAAAGATGACCAACTCCGTGGCTTACAACTCAGAAGCACATATATGGCCCCAGTGACCCATAAGAGCTTAGACACCTTCGAGAACCTCATTAAGCAGAACATTCGCAAATTCAGCTACAAACGCTCATCCAAACATAGTAATCTGTCTAACAAGGAATTCGCGATACTGAAAAAGTTAGCCGAAAATCCCAACATCATTTGCCAAAATGCGGATAAAGGTGGAGCCATTGTCATAATGAATACCAGTTTTTACCGGGAACAAGTCCAGTTACATCTTTCGGACACTAACACATATTGCACCATTGAACATAATCCCACCGAAAAATTTGTTTCTTTTCTTAGTGACATCATCAAAAGGGCCACAGACAACAAGACCATCATGGAAAAAGCCGCCAAATACTTGACTCAACCTTTTCCACGCACCCCGTCACTATACATGTTACCCAAAATCCATAAGAATCTCCAACATCCTCCTTTTAGACCCATAGTGTCTACAAAAGGCAGTTTACACGAACCAGTGGGGAAATTCATTGATAAATATCTACAACCATTCGTGGTGAACTCAAGAACCTATGTCAAAGACACGACAGATCTACTTGTGAAAATTTCAGGCATCCAATTCCAGAATGAAGATGAAATCTGGCTATGTACAGCAGATGTGAAATCGCTGTATACTTCAATCCCCCATAACCTTGGCCTCGTGGCCATTGAAGAAATGCTACTGAACTCGGATTTGGACACTGATTTTCAACTTTTTCTAATTGAATTGGTCCAGTTCACC
The DNA here is from genome assembly GCA_963921515.1 of Calotriton arnoldi. Taxonomy (NCBI): domain Eukaryota; kingdom Metazoa; phylum Chordata; class Amphibia; order Caudata; family Salamandridae; genus Calotriton; species Calotriton arnoldi. The sequence continues at coordinate 449,139 of CAWUFW010003092.1, forward strand.
TTATATCAGAGTTATTTTGAATGGGAAGATCAATGTTACCTTCAATTGTCAGGAACTTCTATGGGCAATTGTGCCGCGCCTGTATATGCTAATACCTTTATGTGCAATTTCGAGGAACACAACATACTCAACAACACACCATGGAAAGAGCACGTCATCACCTTCCTCAGATACATAGACGACATTTTGATTATTTGGAATGGTCCTCATCTCAGCCTCGTTCAGGCACTCAACACTCTCAACAACATCAATGAGAGAATTCAGTTCACTTTCAATATGGATCAACAATCCATACCTTTTCTGGATGTTTTGATTAGCAGATCTGGCAACACTCTAGAGACTAACATTTACAGAAAAGAGACCGATAGGAACAATTTACTACATTACCAAAGTTTTCACCAGACATCTCTCAAAAACAATTTACCTTATTCACAGTTTCTCAGGGTGAAGAGAATTGTTTCAAATCCCGGCAACTTCACACTACAAACCATAAACATGTCGGATAAATTCAAACAGAGGGGGTACCCCCAGGAGATTCTTGAGCAAGCCAACATACGATGCAATGAAAAGAACCGTACGCAGCTCTTGACACCCACTGACAAGCCTACATCCAAACGAAATGTGGTTGTGTCCAAATTTTCTACTCTCAGCTCGCGTTTTAAAAAATCGATTACCAAACATTGGCAGATTTTAAGGATGGAACCAGATTTCAAAGGCATTTTTCAGATTGCACCAATCTTTGCTTATACCAGAGGGAAGAATATCAAAGAATTTATCACGAAGAGACCTACGACATCCTCGGAGCTGGTTTTCAAAGGGAACTCACCATGTCACAATTGCAACAATTGTCACAACATCATCAAAGGACCTTTTATCACACATCCTATGAAAGGAACAAAAATCAAACTGAAAGTGAATGCAAACTGCGACTCTAAAAACGTCGTTTATATGTTGAAATGCCCTTGTGGACTAGCCTACGTTGGAAAGACGGAGAGAAAAATTAAAACCCGTTTGAACGAACATAAGAGCAACATACGCATCAAAAATATCAAATCTGTCATAGCGACACATTTCATTGAACATCGACACAACATCAGCCAATTACAGTTCGCCGTCCTGGAATCCATCATTAGACGTGAGGGCAGAAACAACAGCAACTACATCTTACAAAGAGAAAATCATTGGATTAAATTTTTGGTCACGATGAAACCGAACGGTCTGAATGACCGAATGGAATTTCAATGCTATCTGTGACAACATTACCTCTGTACCTATCTCATCTTGGTATTCATGCCTTATCTGTCTTCTTTACATACATTTTTTTGCACATTTTCTTTTTACAGTTTCTGTACGTTTTAGAACTTTATATGATATCAGTGACAACAGCACTTTTGCACTCCATCATTCCTATATTTACACCTCATCCGCCAATACACTTTTCTTACACTTTATCATGTTAATCCTTCTATCCGCCTTATAACCTCACGGCATTCTTATATTTCCTCTCCACATCTTCAATATTATTTAGTCACAATGCGTTTCTATTTTTGATTCACATTTCATTTTTATGTTGGTAACTTTGATGTATCATGATTTTCCATCTTGAAATTTTATTTTGGTTACACTTAGCACGGTTTCCCATTCACCATTTCATGTTCTGATTATTTTTTAGCTTCTCATTATATTTCATCATAACACACGTTATCACTTCACTTCTTGTTATTTCTACACAGACTGTCACTCTAGTCATACACACTTGTTTCAATATTCCGTGGATTAGAATTTTTCTTCGTTATATTCCTTTAGTTTTTTTCATATTTTACTGTCATCATGCTGTCATTCACCCCACGCGACAATCACCTTTTTACCATTATTACTTATTCTGATTAGTAGTTTACTGTTATCAGCTTTCTTATCATTGTGGTCACCTGTTTATTTTTCATTCATTGTGAGTCGTGTGTTATGTCAGTTATGACGTTTTCATGAAGCAAGTTCATCCGAGATCATCCTGCGAATATTTTGGGATTATGTTCTGTTAGATTGTCTGAGTTTGATAATCACATTGTATTGGCTCATGTATCATCTTTATACCTGCAAGTATATCACTTCTCACACTTTTCCTTTACACTTTCAACTATGAGTACGTTTTTTGCTCCATTCCAATATGGCACTCACATACACTTCCCAGTCTACTCACTTCATACACTCGTGTGTCCTTCCTTTATGTTCACGCACATTCAAATCGTACATATCAAGCGGTGTATACTCCCCTGGTGATTTTCTTACTCGTGGAGCACGCAGCACACACGTCGGGTAGATGTAAGTTTTCCCTTGGTTTCCTTATATTCACGGGCACACTTGTATTCACGTTTATTTAGAATACCGCACATATTAATTCTCGTTTGATCACGGTTTTCGTTGGACTTCATTTTGTGGCACCGTCTTATTGATTTAAACTTTCACCCTCGTCACCTTCAGTGGAATAGTTCGCATTGTTTTTAACAGCACTCCCAGGAACCTCTACATGCATGTCTTGTGATTTTATAACACAAGCTTTGAACTAATGTTATATTCGCACTTTTCACTGTCTCACGTGGTGCACTAGATTCAGGTTGTTATTTTTGGCTGAGACGAGCAACCTTCAGTTATGCTCGCGTTCTATCTTGTTGTTCCTTTTTTAAGGTTTCATTTAAGCACGATGTTTTTATATTTTCACGCACATTTTGTCACGCAGTTGACTGTTCAGATAAGGCTATGCTTTTGGTTGTTGATGAGAAACTTCGTTTATGTATTATTTTTCTAGCATAGTGACGCTCTATCTTTTTAGCACAGTGACGCTCTGTTTTCTCTGCATTTTCTAGATCTTTTCCCCTGACGAAGGGCTTTAATAGCCCGAAATGCATCGGGAGATGGATTCCCTAATTTTGGAGACGTGAAGTTGATTCACATTATTGTCATGTGTTTCTTGAATGAAGATAATTCAAACACTGAATAAAACTTGAGAAGAGTCGAAAAAACTCGTTCATAACATTCTTGTTTTGTTTACAACTCTTGGGATTACGACTTTTTTAATCTGCTTTGGGCAGACCAAAGGCTGTGCCTAGAGGGACACCGCTCATGCGAGAGGTGCTACCTCCTAGATTTCTTGTTAACACCCTTTCCAGAGGGTGATACCTCCAGTGCACGCTACAACTATACATCTTCATATACCCCTACGCGGTGCATGCTCATATGCTTTATTGCCGCTAATATGGGCCATGTGGCCCCTGCTCCTCCGAGCGGGCCTAATCTTGCTCTTCCTTGTACGTGGGGTAGGGCGCCTTTAAACCAGTAATTATGCTCCTGGTAAGTGAGCGGAACCTCTAACTCCTCAAAAGGAGTATAGTCCGCTGGTGTTTCACCTTCTAGGTAGTAGTGAAATACATTTGTAATTGCATTAGCTGCTGGGAATGTAACCCATGAATAGAACACCTCTGTTTTATTGGATTCGTGTGCCTCAATCATGAAAATTACTGTACCACCCCTGGCTCTTAAGCCATGTTCTAGAAGTTTTATGGTGACTGCCCTTCTGAAATTTGGTGCAATTTGTATTGCATCTTCAGGGTCTTCTCCTAAACCGAAGAGGTCTGTTGTAACTCTCCTTGTTTTGTCTGCTTCTTCCACCATTTTTAATTGGAAAAAGGGAGGTTAAAGAATTTTTAAGATAAGGTGTACATGCACAATTGTAGGAACTATATGTCCTTCAAGCTTGAATAACCAACAGCCAATAAATAGTATTCTCGTACTACTCAGCTGCGGCGGATTTTGTGCCCACCCACTCCAGACGTCTCTGGGGTTTTGTGAGTAGGTTCTCTGAGAATAGCACGACTGAACTAATCAGATTCTACTGTTAAATACATACCCAACCAACGTTGGGCGCCTTGTCGTGTAGCTCCTATAGTACCCATGCAGGACCTGCACGTTTGGATAACATATACTGCGGGCAAGGTGGCAGACTGACTCCGTGCACCCCCACTGTATATGTTAGCCTAGTTTTGCATTAGCTAGCTCGCAGTGCCACTAGTGTCTCCTCTTATCGGGGAGAGATTAGTTTCTGGCAACCTTAGATCATGACAACCCTGATTCCCTCAGAATCGTGGAAACAATGTACTACCTTTCGCTCAGTCACTCGTGCTCACTTATTCGGTTTGTCTCAGAGAGTTACACAGAATAAACAGTCGGGCACTTCAATAAGCATTTATTGAACAGTTGTTATTCTAGTGTAAAATATATGTGCTGCGGTAACCAGCAGACAATAGCAGAGATCTATTATCAGCACTACGATAAAAGCAAAGGGATAGAACAGTTCTACCATATTGCGATAATCATGAGTACATACATGAATATAAAAGCATTATGCAAGTGCGCGTACTCCTACGATGCCTAACTAGATGTACCTGAGTGTACCTAGTATATGTGTGTAGGTCTAAAGGCTAAGAGCCAAGAATCCTCCTAGGATTTAGTCAAACCCCTATACCTGAATAGAGAGAGTGTGGGACCCCGTCCTGGTCTCCAGTTGGACACCCCGTCAGGGCTGTGTCAGACCACTGTCAGCTGGAGCGACTGCATGCAGGAGCCTCAGCGTCTCTGGTCAGTGTGTCAGCATGGAAGTCTCGGTTCCCTCTGTCTTACCGGGGCAAGATGTGGTGTATTTATACCCTAAAGAGTCTCGGTCCTCAGTATGGTTTGTATTGGACATGAGGAAGACGTCAGGGGTGAACTTTGTACATACATATTATGCCAGTGGTGTATTCTTAGAGAGCCATGCATAATTAATGAGTATAGTGTGGGCCTGTGTTTGAAAAACCCTGTTGTATTCAAAACCACAGGATAGATAACGTTCAGCCCTCAGAGCTCGTTGTGTACTAGCTGGGACCAATGTAGGTGAAAGATCATGCCTATATAAGGAATCATACTATAATAGGACATGTACAGTTGTGACCATAATTGGGCATATGCGGCCATGACCATAATTGGGCAAGTACGAATATGACCATATTAGGGTAAATATGAATACGTCCATTTTAGGGCATGTACGAACAGGTCTACATTAGGGCCTCTATGTGGGATATAACACCATGATGGAGTGTGGGTCGTCACAGAATCCAGATTTGTCCCGGTCTGAAATTTTACCTTCTGACTTTAGTCTCTGAAAATGGAAGTAAAAAATGCTCAGAGGGGTAAAGCAGCAGGCTGGAACCGAAAGGGCTCCATAACGTAGATTAGCCATCTGATGAAGCTCAGAGCAGGAGAAAATCTAAATTTGCTCCCAGGGAAGGTCCTTCAATGGCCGGATTCTTTTGGCATCTTCACCGAGTCAAGATTTCTACGTTCTGGCTTATTCAGTATTTTGAATCTTTGATTAATCCAGCAGGCTGCATGCTGTACCCGAAAAGGCTCCACGGGCCGGATACCTTGTTCCGCGACATCTCATTTGCTGCTGTGGAAAACCTTGGAGCACGAGCAACCTGAAACTTTGGTCCAGTTTGACTGCACTTTCATCAGAATGACATTCAGGGTTGTCCTTGTCCTCCAGAGGTATTTGGACCCAACAGTTCAAAAGTCACAGGTTTTTCAGGATGTTAGGAGGAGTACACCATGGCTCTGTTAAGGGTCCGCGGACCTCACGAACAGCACATGGGGGACAGATCCTCCTCTGGCAGAAGCCATCTGTAAGGTCCAGACGAGCTCCAGAAGGAACTGGACAGCTGGGTTTTCAGGAAAAGGTCTTCTAGTAGCTTGTTGTGTCTTGCTGTGTGCAAAACTTTCAAAATAAGCTTTCATATAACTGTGCAAAATTACTCACAAAGATTGCACAAAAAAACAAATCTGCACGCTATCTTTTTGCAATTAAGGAACACTGTGGATTGCACTCACTATAAATAAATAAACATAACACAACTTATTTAACTATTATTAACCATTATGAACTATTTACAAATATAGTTTTCTGCACAATCTTTTCAAACATATGCATATATATCTCTACAATACCACAAAAGAAATTGATGTTTGGAACTACTTTACTATACCTTCTGGGGAAAAGAAGGTATCAGCTAAATATGTGCAGTGTAATATTTGTGTCATAAAGTTACCCAGCAATACAAAAAGTGCCTCTGCAACCAAAGATCAAACATAAGTCTTTTAGCCTCAGAAGTTACTTTTATTAACTCCGAGATTCATCAATTAGTATTCTTTTCTCTTATTTATAGGGTTTTTCCCATATTTTGAGTTAAAACATACACCTCTATATCATTTTAGATATTCACAAAAACAGTGTAGACGGACCTTACAATATTTACATCGCACACAGACAATTAATACAGTGTTTAGAAACAATATTAATACGTAAACAAATCAATAGTACACTGAACAGTTGATACAGTGTTAGAACTGATACATAAACAAATCAAAAAAGCTTATCTGTCCTACTGCCGCTTTTACGATAATGGGACCTATTACATTCAAATCCTCGGTACTATGTGCTTTCAGGGTCCTAAAGAGGTCAGAGTACTAATCAAGAACTCTATGACTGCGCTTATTCAATCAAGCCCAGACTGTACATTATTTTATATGATGATTCCATGTGGTTACTCTTGGCCTCAAGATGAAAATGCCAACGCGTTTCGACCTTCATAATCGGACCAAAAGGTAATTTGATTGAAGGTCTTCATCAGGGCAAAAAGGAGTTCATGTAGGACACTACAAATTTTCCTAATGCAGAAACAATGACATTTTTTGAATATATTTTCTCCTAATTAAATGCTAAACTGTATCTTACTCTTCTTATTGAGAGTGCTCGTTACATACCGGATATTGGAGTCTTTCTGAACCAGCAATGGTGAATGTCAAGTAGTGACGTCAGTCGCCCTCGTCAAGTGGGTATATCTCTTGGACTTTTTATCACCTCAATTGTCATAGTATCTGACATTGACATAGGGAGTGATGAGAAGAACATAGTTTTAGTTTAGGTCAGGAGAGCACTTGAGTTACATTCAGGTTAGTTCAATGTGCTTGTCATGCAGTGCTACAGGGGGCAGTGTCTTTAAGAAATCAACGGCCGCATTCACACTGGACAGGTGGCTACGTCAGAAGCCAACCCGCGCAGATCTCGTCAGCGCATGCAGTGCCGTGTCTGCCAGGGCGGCGAACCCCACCCAGCAACGAGGCTGCCGCCGTGACAGGTGGTGCCTGCGCGATCCTGTGCACCTGCTGCACCCCAGCCGTGGTCCCAAGACCGGTCCGCCGCCCAGCAATGACTGCCCGCCCCTGCGCACCCAGGCCTCAATGCTCACCTGCCGCCACCGGCGTGTCTCCAAGAGGGCCCTCCACGTGCCGGTGCAACCTCCTCAGCTGATGGCTGGATTCCGTGCCACAGGCCCCCAGCGCACCCTGCGGCACCGCACCGTGGAGTCATGTGTGTGCTGACTGCTGCCTGCGCGGACACTGCGGTCCAGCAGGGCTCACAAATCAAATCGAGTCCTGATATGCTGGACACCGTATCAAGGCCAACGCATCATTGCAGGCTGCACACCCGCTCTGCTCTTCAGGTGGGCCTAACTCAGTGCAACGCAAGTCATCGCCACATGGCGGTAGGCCCGTGCCGGACCCAGGCCATCGGGTGCCACCAACTCAGTGCAATGCAAGTCCTCGCTACGTGGTGGTAGGCCCGTGCCGGACCCAGGCCATCGGGTGCCACCAACTAAGTGCAACGCAAGTCCTCGCCACGTGGCGGTAGGCCCGTGCCGGACCCAGGCCATCGGGTGCCACCAACTCAGGGCAATGCAAGTCACGGACCCTTTATGATTGTGTTCCATGGATGTGGATGCCATCATGTCACCTCCGGCAGTAGGGGATGTGCTGTGGTGGGCCCCTTTTATTGGCAGGGTCACATGTCCCGTGACGCCTGTGCTGGATGGGTGTGGTGTGGGTGTAAACCAGCCCTCAGGGAGTGGCTGTGGCATGCTGATGACTAGACCAGTGACCAGCAGATCACTACAGGGAATACCTGGGACATGTAGCTTTGTCGTCCCCCCCTGTGAGCGTAAGCGGAATGGGCTGGGCTGGAGTATGCCAGTCCAGCGTAGGGGTGTGAACAATGAGCCCGGGGCTCTGGGCATGGTTCAGTTCTGGCCTGGACAAGGAATTAACCAATGCGTGTGCCTCCATTGTAGTGTCTGCGCCACCCGGAGTGCAATCGGCAATGTTGCACCCTGTGACCCAAGCCCCACAACATGTGCTAATTGGACGTGAGGGGGATTCAGTGACCCTACATTCATCCATACTGGCATACTTGAAGGATCATAGACATGACAAATCTGTGTGAATTTGAATGTTTTATTCACATTCAGTGGAGTGTTGCAGCTGGAGCAGTACAGGGCCATGCAAACCCCACTTTACATTGTTGCCCCTTGGAGGGCCAGCCAGAGTCCATTAGGGAAGGACAAATTCATCGGAAGAGGAAGAGTTCAGTCCACAGTCTGATTGCTGTGTCATTGGTAGCCAAACAGAATATGGCAGTCCATGTCGAGGTCCAAGGTGAGTGCCGCAGAGTGTATCGGGGGACAGTGGAAGGTGATGATGCAAAGGGCCGAACCAAGCTGAAACAGGCCATATGGCAGAGATGAATGCTACTGCTTCCTCATTACCACAACGGCAGTCTCATCCATATCATCGTCCTCTGATGTGTGATGTGCCTCACCTGTGGGTGGTGGTGTTTCGGCTGCAGCACTGTGGGGCACTGACACATCAGGGGCCGGAGGTGGATTGTCATCCGCACTGTGTGGCAGTGACACATCAGGTGCCGGAGGTGGAATGTCTGCCGCACTGTGGGGCACTGACACATCAGGGGGCGGAGATGTGGATGGTGTAGGAGCAGCAGCATTCATCTGCGCCAGGCCTTGTGGCAGCAATGCCATGATGAGGATCTGCAGGGCATGGAAGATCCCAGCTAAATGTCGCTGATGTGCAGCTGTGGCAGCCATCCTTTCCGCATCCATCCGCACCATGTCCTCCATGAGCCTCCGCATGTGTCCCAACTCCCGGCTGAGATCGATGGAGCCACTCTGACTAGACAGGTGTTCTTGTCTCCGAGTCATGACTCCAGCAATGTCAGCCATGGCTCGTTTGAGACCATGGAACGGACTGTGGGTGTCCGTTAGGGACTGTAAGTGGTCCCTGATGGGACATAGACACCCTTGGACGGCATCTAGTTCGTCTGCCATGAGGTCAAACCCCACCCGCACCTGCTCAGCCATCTCCTTCTGGCCCTCCAACACATGGCGTTGAAATGCCATGTGTTGGTCGTGGGGATCCTGGGAGACAGCCGGGGGGGTGGGTGCTTCCTGCCGTGTGGTCTGTGCAGGGGGTGGGGTCTCCTCAATGCAGCTGGGCTGCCCTGCTCCTGAGGGTGGGGTGCTGAGGGTGTCGGTGTCGAAGGTGTGGAGGTCCTCTTCGTCATCAGTGAAGAGATGTTGGGTCTGCTCTGCAGGAGGTGTTGATTCTCCCTCTGCAATGTAAAGGGGAGATGCAGTTTAACAGTGTGTTCCATGTATGTTTATGCATTGGCCAAGTTTCCAAACAGACTGCATGACAATGTACATTGTGAATGTTTAGGAGGAGCTGCCTATTTGAAGCGGGACAGTGGAAATTTGTGCACGATCAGGGATGTGGGGTTGAACTTGTCCATTATCATGTCACAGTTTCCTGCTATGCCAAATGTGATTGGCCAGTTTCTACACACAAGTGGCAGCAGTTGTTTCCTCTGTTCTGTTGTGAATGTGTTGCAGTTTGTACCACATTGTTGTCAATGTTGATGTACTCTGATTCTTGTGTGTGTGCTGCATTGTGGGAGAGTCGCCCCTGCAGCTCAGACTTTGCTTGGCCTTCTCCCTTTCAGGCGGTGTGCCTTTGGCTTCTTTGCTTATGCCGTGCTGTGATGTTGCATACTTAGGTAAGTTGGGCTCTTGGTGGGAGTTGGGGCTCTTGGGCATGGGTTGTCCGCAGATGTCTTGTTGCCGTCAGGGGTTGTTTGTGCACGTGGATGTGTCAGTGTGTGACCTGCTCCATTCCAGATGTGGACCACACTCAGCCACCTCGGTGTCGTGGGGTGCAACAGGTAATGATGAGTGGCCTGCAGACAACCTCATCGTCATGCAGTGCCACTTGCATTGTCAGTGGGGCTCACGGATCTGCAGCTTTGCTGGGTTCAGCACATGTGCATGGGTTTGTTGTGAGATTGGTGATGTGTGGGGAGTTGTGGACAGGGGACTACTTGCTGTTTCTATGTGTGCTGCAGTAAAGCAAGGAGATCAGGGACATGATCCAGAGTCATTGTGGTTGTGCATTGTGGTATACTTCATTGTGCATGTGTGCCATTGTGCCCATCTCCCCCCGTCCCCCCAGTCCCTGGTGGTTACTCACCCTGTTGCTGTTGTGTCAGGTCATGTTGAGCAGTGTCCGGTCCCCCGACTCCTGCCACCGTCTCCACACTGATGACTGTGGACACTATTTCCTCCATCTCATCCAGCTCCTCCTGTGGCGCAGGACTCCCACCCCCAGTCTGCATTGCTGCTTTGCGGTTGTTTGCGAGTTTTAGCTTGGTTTTGCGCTTCACGTCATTCCAGCGCCTCTTGAGCTCTTCCATTGTCCTCCTCAGCACTCCGACTGCATTCACCTTGTCCAGGATGGACTGCCATATAGTATTCTTAGTTGCCAATGACACAGTGGTGGTGACGAACAGTTGTTGATGGTGTTCTACCACCTCCGTTATCAGGATCCTGTTTTCCTGCGGACTGAACCGCGTCTTCCTCTTCTTCTTCTTCTCCTTGCCCTTCCCTGACCCCGAGGTCCCATGCTAGTCCTCCGTGGGGCTTGTGGGGTTCGGGTTGTCCTCTGTACTTGCTCCGGCTGCCTCCATTGTGCTTCGCAGTTGTTATGTGGTTTTTTGGGGTTTTTTTTTGCTACTTTTATGGTGATTTTTCCCGCCCGACGTGGGAATTGCAAGCCTGGCGCTGTTTGTCGCCGATTTTTCTATCGCGGTTGGGCCCATCGCAACTTTTTTCACGTTCGGGTTTCCTTTTTTATCGCCGTCGCGGTAGTTGTATCGCGGACATTTGAGGCGTTATCGGGAAACTATCGCATGTTACCGCCGTGTTGTGAATACGACGTTGACACAGGGTTATTTCCCCGCGGTAGACGGCGATATGAGAAATTGCGTTAGCCTATTTTGGCGATGTTTATCGCACGTTCTTGTGAATATCCCCTTGTGGGTGTAGAGAGAGATTTGGAAGAAGGGCTTATTATTCTAGTAAATGGTGTGCCCACAAAAAAAAAACAATCTGACAGTATGTAAATAAAGTGGAGAAAGCTACATTATATCTTTAAGACAATAATGTGTACTTTAAAGATGTAGATGTTCTCTAACATGGAAGTTGCATGATGGTAGAAATGTTGCCTACAAGTGGACAGTTTGAAAAAGTGGATAGAAGTAGATCTGAAAAAATATATAAGCATTAAACTATCCATCTACTACATTCAACAAAAGAGGTTATGGGGATGCCATTGAACTGTATCTGATGAACAAGCTAAAAGAACTAAAAGTGTCTGAAGAAAAGGTTCCCCAAGCTGCTTCTTCTCAGTCCTATTTGAAAAAAGAGGTTTGAAAACTACCTCACAAAAGCCTCCCAGTAGTTGTCAAATAGTTTCTGACTAACACAAAATTTCAAGCTCTACTCCTCTGAGGTTAGTTCATAGCTACAGACAAGGGCCTCCTTTTTAGTGGGATACCTCAACCTCTTTCCTTCTCTACAACAACTAAGTTGACACTCCCATCACCACAAAATATGACTCCAAAGATACCTCTACAATTCTCCTAAGAGATCCTCTGTACCACAATAGCTACTTCTTATGACAGAAATAACCTGTCTATATCAAACCACTCCTTGAAGTCAGCCACAAGTCTCTGAATATATGCACTCTTTCTTTTGTACTGGACACAGTAGTGGTGCTCACACCTTGTTTGCTAGACTCTAAGAGCTATTTGGTCTTCAAGTGCACCTCCTTAACACTACAGCCAGCAAGAACCTTTTATCCTCCAAGGCTCTCTTAGCCCCACCTTTTCTCTCCTCTGCACCCACCTGGAGCAGCTGCAGTCTCAGCTCCCACTCAGCATTTCTGTCCTTGATGTCCTCAGGGGACTGAGTTTGGGAGGAGACAGTACTTCCTGCAGTGTACCCAATAAAGAAGTCTCTCTCTGGAGGATCCCCTCTCTCCTTTTGGAGATGTTACCCACTCATTTCTCCACTTTTCTCCCTCCTTCTGAAACCCACTACCCTTTGGGGCCCTGATTCTGAACCTAATGACAATCAGGGTTATGCCTTTTCGAGAATGATGAAGTATCCTCTTCAAACTCTTCTTTTGTGGCTGATTGCATTCTGTGCATGTCCTTCCAGGCTCTAAGGGTGAACTCGTCATCAAACTCAGAAGTATAGATCAGTAAATGTGTGTGTGTGAATGTGTTTATGATTATCTGACTGAGTGTTGCAATCACTGTCTGGTTATATGAGAGGTGGCTACATAAGTGCTTTTATGGGAGTGTAACTGGATCTGTAAGTGCCAGTCTGACTTTTTGAACATGTGCAAATTACATACCATAAGCAAACACCCAAATCTAATTTCAAACACATTCATTCATAATGGTTTAATACAATTACTATTCTTTCAGTATACCAATTTCTCTTTCTCCTTTCTCCTTTCCTGCTCACTTTATTTTTAGTTAAAATTCTCATCTAAGATCCCTGATATTGCTCTTCTACTATAGTGTCTAGAAGGCACACATTTTCTTTCAGTTTACATAAACTCTCTCTAAATGTACTTTTATATCCTACAACCTAATTAACATACCTCGAAATGCTCTTTGTTGCTCTGTCAGAATTATTTCTATGTCTGGTAACATTTTGGTTTTCATTCCAAATCTTCTGTAAGAACTCTTGCAAACCACCTCCTCCCTCAGTAGACAAGCAGGTGAAATGGCCATCCCTCACCATGTGCTCTTACATATGCTTCTCTAGTTAACAAATCACAGGCTTCCTTTCATCTTTGTTTTTTGTTATACTACTTCTAAAAGGTCAGTATTTCTTTAACCCTTTCCATGCTTCCTGCAAAGAAGCTCAATTTGGTTAGGTTTTTCCGCAGATCATTAAATCCTTGCAACGCTCAGCGCGGCACTCACGTGTAACTTCACGGTGAGGTTCGCGGATTTACATGGGACTGCACAGCCCAGCGATGGCTCCGCAGATTTTGTGAGTGCTGAAAAAACGTTTTGGGGGCATTTTACTGCCCATTAAACATGCTTTCACCTCATTTTTAACACACCCATATAGTCAGGGCACCTCTACCCTTGCCTATTTTCAGCCCCGGGTGCCGTTTCCCGGCACATAAAATGGCGGTTGCAACTTTTCTCTCAGATTTTGACCAACCAATCAGGGTCCTGCTGTGGCATGTGTACCCGAGGATGAACCGCGGGTGTATGGTACGCACCCCTAGATATAAAAATTTGGATTTTGGTTAATATCTCCAAAACTACTGAATGTATTTACACCAAATCATAGAAGGCACTGGAACAAGAGCTAGCTTTCTGCCAAAAGTGGTGCAATTCCGTTCAGCAGTTTTTGCGTTATTGCTGTTCAATTTCCCTATGGGAATTAACATGGGGAAAAAACCGTATTGGGACCCCCCCCTTTTTCTCGATCCGTCAGATCTCCCCAAAACTATCAAGACAGTAGCTGAAGTGAGCGCCGTATTAGTTTTGTTAAATTTTGTGAAGATTTGTGAAACGGCAGCAAAGATATTAGTAAAACAAAACAGGCTCTTCCCATGGAAACTAGGTCCTAACAATAACTACCTACTGGTGACTGCCAGTAGGTAATGTATATATATATACACATTCTCACAAGAAATCAATGACAATGATCTAAACCTCACTTTCACCGGTAATATAAGCAAAAAAGAAGTACACTTTCTAGATCTGATTGTGCATGTAGATGATGGCAAACTTCAGACCAGGACATATAGAAAGCCGACCTCAGGCAATTCTATTCTCCACACCAGCAGCTTCCACCCCACCAGACTAAAAAACAGCATCCCTTATGCGGAGTGTTTACGCATGAAATGCAATTGCAGCAACACGGCAGTCCTGAACGAGGTGCAGACAGATCTATTCCTCAGAATGTGAGCTAGGGGCTATAGTGAGGAAGTGTTGAAGGCAGCTGAGGAGAAAGCGAGACCCAAGACTCGTGAGGAGATACTATTTGGGGAGAGTAGAAGTGAGACAAAGAGGAAGAATCACACACATGAAGGCCCAGTCAGACTCATTACAGGATACTCCGCTTACCATGCGAGGGTACGAAATAGCCTTTATAGACATTGGAAGATTGTGAAAGGTGACCCTGTAATAGGATCAGATATACCATGTGCCCCATTAATATCCTTTAGAAGGGCAAAATCTATGAGGAAGGAATTGGTGAAAACCATGCCACAAACCAGAGGTGGGTCTGATTGGCTCAAAGCCAAAAAGGGCTTTTTCAAATGCGCCAAGTGCAAAGCGTGCAGATACGGTCAATGCCACCAGGGGATCGCAGATGATTTGGTCTTCTACGTCATTGACTCTGTCTCCAAGAGTCCCAGAGGAGGTAACAGACAACTCCAACTAAGGAGATTAGAGTCAAGATACATACTTATGTTAAACAGCAAAATACCCCTGGGACCGAACTCAGATGAGGAGTTAACAGTACACCTTTAGATGCTAAGTCACTCTCCCGCACACATGGTGCCAGGTACGGAGATGTCAAATATTTGTATATACATTCTTTCTTTTCTACTGTATACCGTTGGGTATATAATTTTTCGTTTCACAGTGCACAGGTTCAAGCGTATACATTTATGTTTGGTATTTAGAATAATTTAATTTCACTAGGAGGTGATCGAAGGAAGTAAATCTCATGCTAAAAAGTAGGATTGTTGGCCCACTGGGGCACAATCCACACCACGTACTGTTTTAAATGGGACACTGATAATTGTTGGAGGATAACTCACTTGAATGTTATTGTTTTCCACGTTTTAACTGTTTCCATGTGTGTATATTAACAGACATTTATATTCACTGTACGCCCAGATACAGAGTTATTTAAACTCTTATACCCAGATTTTTATGTTGGAGTCACATGTCTTTAATTATGTTAGCAGGACACCTCCATCGCCTCTATTGAATGCCGTTTTACCAGCACAAGTGTTTGTATATGACTGAATTCAAGTCACCAAATTGTTTATTATTTAATTCACTTTGCACATTTTTCTGTCTATAACGGAATTAGTGGACTCTTCTATGTCCATGCGGCTACTTTGTTGCCATGACGATTTGTCTATGTGGGAAATCATATGTAAGCCTGATTCACTGGCGCCCGTTATGTGACCGCCGAAATGCGTCAGGGTCTCTTTGGAAAATAAATGTGGTGTTGAACTTCCACAGTGTCAACACCTGTTTGTATCATATTAAACATGACTGCAAGCTATATATATATATATATATATATATATATATATATATATATATATATATATATATATATATATATATATATATGTATGTGAACAGATTCTTCACCATAGAGGAAGAAATCCAGGCACACCAACAGGGCTAATTAGCAGGGTTTCTGTATTCGGCTCAATGAAAAATAATGTGATTCGACCTACATCGGTCTTGGTCACATGACCACAGTTTCCCAGCAACGGGAATAAATACCGCGTCACACAGGACGTGCCAAACATAATGGAAAAAAGACTTTCACTTTTCTCTCTTTCCGACCATCTTTTCAGTTTATATTGTGTCATATCCAAATCAAAATTGATTTCATGTTTAAAAAACATTTAAGCGGTCAGTTTTCAAAACGTATTTATAGATAGATAGATAGATAGATAGATATAGATATAAAACACTTCCCACCCTGCTACCCTAAAACCCAGACACTTACCAAATCAAATATTAATAGTATGAGAAAAATTAATATTGCACAATATTTTAAAACATATTAATAGTACAGAAATTATTTTTAAAATAAAAATACTAAAACATAATTATCTGAATCTAAATACTACTTAAAATAAATAGTTTACATAAGCAATAATCTAATTCATCATGAGAAATTTAAAACAAATGATTCCTGTTTCAAAAATATATTAAATAATTTATAAATAAAATCATTTAATTTGCTAATCATCAAATTAACAAATTAACATTTGTAAAATAAACATCCTTTTGAAATTATAAAATATATATTGAAAAGCTTTCCTCCCTGCTCCCTTACAAACTCAACAACCCGATAATAAATTAATAAATAATTTAAAATAAAATAAATTGTTTTAAATATATTACTATACTAACTATAGAATAAACTATATCAAAATATAATCACACATAATTATCATTAAAATAACAATAGATTATAAAACAAAAAGTATTTGAACATTACAAGATAATTTAAAAATATATGATATACAAATATATTTCCGAAAACAATATTAAACAGAAATATAACAACATCCAGTTGTTCGATATTCAGTCCCACAATATTAATGACATCACAATATTTTTGAGACAATATTTGTGTCCAGCGATATTTTTGCAATGATATTGCATACTGTCATTTCCTAGCCAGAAAGGATCAATAAGCAGACGTTGAGAGTCTGACTCTAGGGGAATGCTGTCTGGCTCCAGAGTCAGAAAGTGAAGGGCAGATGAGATAAACCTCGTGGTCTAAGGCAGGTGTGAGATGGGAAAGGGACAGTAATTTTTTCACCTGTTCTAGCCAGTCACCATTTCATGACCAGAGATGCATGATCAGGAAGAGCATTCTGACCACAAGGGCAATATAAGGATGTCCAAATTTGCAAATTTTTTATACCAAAGTAAATCTGGAGTACCAGTTATTGAATTTTGAAATGGTCTATGGGAGTAAATAAAAGTTTCTAGAAAAGTAAATTAAATGTTGCATTGAGACGTTGGAAGCTGATTAACAAACCAAACAAGTAAAATATAATTCTAATACTCTATTGTAAATGAATCAAAACTGCTATACCAGGAGGCCGTTCACTCCTGGCAAGCCGGTCACAGATCTGTTCTTAAATATTCACCATATGACTGAAAAAAAAATTCTATTAGAACTGTGAATGGGAAATACACGTTTTGAGACTTCCCCCCCAACTGGTCCAGCACCTCATCATTCAGCATGACGCGTTTTAAGATCAAAGTTGCACACATTGAAATTGGGCCACATTTCCAAATAGATCCCGGCATAATTAGCAATCAAAAAGCGCTTTGACTATAGACTAGAGGTCACATCAGTAACTAAAGATTCACAATTGCTGACATTGTAACGCCTGGGATATTTGTGTCTCATATGTGTAACATTGATCCAGGGGGCTTAGAAATCGTAGTGTTGCAATTTCTTTATGAAGCCTGGTGGCCTTAATAAAAAATGCGAGCTTGCAACCAACTCCGTGCACTTTTGATGGCAATATTGTAAATAAATAAAAGCCCAAGAGACATTGTAAAGCACGCTAGTCAGCATTAGGAGTCATATGAACTTTTTAAATGGTGGCCCAATTTCGAGGCTGTGGCACTTCGAATGGCGTTGTCCAGTATAAGTGACAGTGACAGAGGCACGGCCGAAGTATGGTATACTTCGGTAGAATACCCAATTTATGATGTACAAAAGTTGACAGAAATGTGTGCTTTCTATTCCAGATCAACTTTAGTAAACCCAAGGCTTTTTGTCATCTTAGTGACAACAATGTCAACCCATGTGCTCCTTGGCAAAAGGATATAAAGTACATATTTCCAAAAACCTACAGTGAAAGTGCAGAGAATTCCATGCAGACTTCAGAGAAGTGAAAGTCAGAACACCATGACGTTTACAGAAGAAGGGGCAGTGAGATTGAGTATATGTATCTTGGCAAAAACATACTGTTCTTCAATTAATGTCATTATTCAAACAGGGTTCTTCCTTGTGTCATCTGAAGGTATTCAGAGGAGTAAAACGTCACCGAAATTGGTACACACAAACATCCGTAAGCAGAAGAAAGAGCGAAGAGTGGTAGCGTGTCTCAGCTGAAGCACACTGGGCACAATTTATGACTTCAACTGAAGAGCATCAAGATCAAAGTACGTTGGACTTCTCAAGCATGCTGACAAGTGGAAGCTGCATCTATCTGTTCAAAGAAGTTACAGAAATAAGACTGGGCAAGTGCCCAGCATAAGGGAGAAATCAGTTGTCTAAAGTTGCCTAAAGAATGCTTCTGTTCTGAAGAGTAGATGCAGTTTTCATTCAATTTCAAAATATTAAGGGATATAAGATAAAAAATTTGTGAGTGATATTATTCAATATGATTGGCATGGAAGCGATTATTTTAACAAAAATATTTTCAATTCTGGAACGGCCAAATACTGCAGAACATAATATCAGTGTATGATAGGCAATGTTTCCCATGGATAATTGTTTATTATTTGGATTTCTAGAGTGATTTGGCACCTGTAGGTGTCTTTGCATTGCTCTGACTAGGTCTGAATATGACATATTAGAGAGTAAATGATCATGTCTTATTGGTTTGATATTGATTGTTTTGAAGCTAGTCCTGAAAAAGGATCTGCTTTCCATCTAAACATGAGGGAATCAAGGGGCATTGTATATATGAAACGAAACATCCTTGTTAGCAAATAGGGGGGATAGACTATTTTAAACCCTACGTGTTGTAACAGTATCTTGGATTCAATGCACTTCTCACATGGTAGTAAAAGTAGCCGACAAAATACAGGTGAAATATGGGCCACCCAATTAGTTTTCTGATTCATGCTTTTCTGATTTTCTGATTACTGCTGGAGTAGCATCATTTTGGTTTCATCCTTTTATGTTTGACTAGGCCATATATGTATTTACCTTTGGCCTTATGCACTTGTGTGATGCAATAAGACCAATGAGATAAGGTGCACCTAAGATATAGAAAGTGCATATATTGTGTGTTTTGACATATATGTGTGTCCATATTAATGTTTTTCCTTTTCAGAGACATCTGGATTGCTGATATTAATCTTCTATAGGTTTAGATTGGAAGGTGGTGCACTAAAATGCATTTAATGCAGTGCATTCAGCAGGGATTAGTGAAACAAGTCAAGTGTGTTCAATGCTTTCTTTATAAATTGTGACTAGTTGTTGTTCCTGTTTGACAATACATGTAATTGTTCATTGTGCTGCATACAAGAGTACAGTATAATATAGTTGATAACTTTATTAAAGATTTAATTTATTGAACTATATATAGGTTGTAGAATTAATATCCATTTAAAGAAAACTGTTAAGTTAGCATGATTGTGGGCCTTTCGCTTATAGTCGAGACATTCAATACTGACGTGAAAGTTGTTTTTCTGTATGTTTTTCTCCTCTGCAGATGCAGACCAAAGGCATTCATTAGTTAGTGAAAAGCACATTGCATTTCAGAGATAGTGAGGCGAGGAAGAATTGACAAACTGTGGAGTGAAACCAGTTGGTACGATCAGACGAAGGGAGGAATCCAAGGACGCTTTGGAAGCAGAGACCGGCATATGGGAGTAGTCCTCAAGGCGCCAAGTTCTTTCTTGGAAACTGGTAAAGTACTGTGATAGGTATGAGGTCATACTTTTTAATGTTCTTTGTGCATTTTAATTAGTGAACCCACCTTAGGGTTAGTCGATTCCCTGTAGACTTGGAGAGGTACAGACTTCTCTTGTCATCTGTGATTGTGTGGCTTCATGCTATACATGACTCCTCACCTATCGAACTTCTACAGAGGTTCTGATGCTGACACCTTTCTTGCTTCCCTGATTCAGTAGGGTTTCCCCTATCCTTAGCTTAGTGTAGGGTTTAGTAGGTGCTGAAATTCTTTTCCACGTGTAGGGAGAAGGATCGAAACCATTCATCTTGCCAGCAAATCCTTTTCTTTATTTTTTGTATCGCTGCCACTGAAATTTTTATATGCTCTTTGCTGTTGCGGACCAATATTATATGCCTCTTTGGTATTTCTTTCATAATTTTATACTTTTACAGTATGTTCTTGAGATTAATTTATATTAGTCTGGCTTTGAGTTTGTAATAAACCTTCTAACTTTAAGTTATCAGCTCAAACCTTTATTGTGTGTTCCTAGTGATCACACTGTATGTTAAGATTTGAATTGTTTTTAACACCTTTTCCTCTCAGGCAACTACAAAGGTCTACTGACCAGAGTTAAATTGAATGAAATGGCCCAGAGCATTCTCACTGCCTTACCATGCAATCACTGCAGTCTCTTCGTTGGGTTTAATGGTATGTTCTAATATGTAGCAGTGGCATGGCTTTGAGACTACTAAAGTAATGGTTAATTTTTTGAGTTTGATCTAAGTAAGGAATTCTTTTGAAGTGATTTAAGGAGAAAATTGCTTTCACAGTAGCTGCTTTCTATGGGTTATTGACTGTGTGAAAAAATTGCCATAGTGTGAAACTATTTTGCAGGACCAAGAGAAAGCTCCAGGGCACCTTGCCTGGTAGTTGAGTGGGCTAATCCATCCACTGTAGGAATTTGTGTTTGGATTTATGGTCACAAGTTTGAATCTTGGTGGATCCACACAGTCTTTCAATCCATTCTAGCCTGGTGAAATAGTTACCGTTGTGCTGTGTAATTTTAAACATCTGGGGCCAGATTTGTAAGGCAACTCTAGCCCTTAAGTCCGATTTACTATGCCACGCAGAGCCACCTTGTGTGGCATGGCAAATCTAGAATAAAGCAAGGCAGCACAATTTGCTTCCTTGAGATTGAAGCACGTTCCATGGGTGGAGTGTGGGTGTTCCTGTGCATCCACCCATTGTTTTTGGCACATTCCCAGATTTATTAAGATCAGTTAACCTGGGAATGCATCAAAATGCTACGCCTTATCAGGTGATGCATGATGAGGAGAAATATGTTTATTTCTCCTCGTTATTTACCCTTTCTACGTGTGCTGCATTCTGAATACCATACGAATATTGTTGCATCTAGCTCTGCCTTCTTGGTCTTCCAACTTAGCCTCAAAGCCGGCATTCTGTTCGTTAGTGTCTTGCGCCCCGAGTCTTTTAGTCATTGACTGCATTCCGTTGATTTGTGACTCCGCCACTGTGACCTTTTCAATGATTTTCCTAAAGTCCGCTCTCAGAAGATTCACATTTACTGTGACAGCATCCAGATTGTACTCAATAGTGCCCCTGAAGTCTTGAATGGCAGCCATAATTTTCCACAACAAGAGTTCATGTGTGGTTTGAGTCTCCATTCTTTTGTCACCAGTGATGATCCCTCCCATCACACTGCCAGAAGCTACCATTATCACTGCATATTTGTCCAGGTTGTTTGCCTGTGTAGGTTTAGAGCCTCGATTTCTGACCATATCCCAGGCATTTTTCTCATTGACACTCCCCTGTGCTGTCCAGCACACCTTTTCCACCATCCGCCTTCTGTCAGAGCAGCCCATCCAGATAGCGACTATGTGTCGGGAGCTATAACTTTGCAACTCAAGTTGGTGGAGTCAGACTGTTCTATGCACTTAGAATTTTCTGCTGGGTTATTCACCAGGGCCTGGGTGAAGCCCAGGGATGCAAGGATAAAGAGGTCTCAGTCCCGGCCACCTCAACCACCGTCAGTGTTTTTTCACCTCTTGCAAATTAAAAAAAGGGTGGACAGGGGAATTCTCCACCAGGTCCTCAGAGCCCAAACACCGTTCGTCACCTGTCCTCACAATTTGCTCTGGGATAGAGGAGGTTATATTGATCTCCGATCATATGCATAGGCCCTGGCAGGCCTACAGATGAAGCCCCAAGATGTGCCACAAGATCTAGCCCCCCGTTGCGCTGCTGCTATTGCACGTGCCATGGCCCGTCCCCGCACCCCCCAGACTAGGGTCGCCGTGTCAGGGTCGAGCTGGTTTTCTCCTCGCCCGACCCCCAGTCCGCCTCACTCCCGAACCCACTCTCCCTTCTTGTTAGTCTTGTGCAGGGGGAGGAGAGTGGAGGAGAGTACTCTGCCTGTACCTGCAGTGGTAGGCCACAGCAGGACTCCAGCTTAGGGAAGTGCTTTCGGTCTGTGCCACGCCAAGTCACTGGCCGTTACTCCTTTAGGGCCACCAGTTGTGCAGATTCTGGCACAGGCTTCTCCTGCACCCACCCCAAATGGGCCGCCATGCCACAACCAGTTTGGGCATCTTCCCGCTTTCTGCTGCACCACTTCCTCAACAGAGGGGGGGAGTACTGGGGAATCGCCACCAAGCTGCCCAGTGTCTCACCTCCCAGATCGCTCTACTCCTGTCTCCACTCCCAAATCTCAACTGTCACACGCTGCGGGGAGGGAGATGAGTGTTCTGCCACCAGGCCGCAGCTATGGGCAGTAGCAGGCCTCCAGTGAATCAAATGTGTGTGGCCTAGATCACACCAAATCTCCACTTCATATTCCCGCAGGGCTGCTGCTTTTTGCAATATTGTCACAGCCCGTCCCAGCACCTGCCCGGACTGAGCCACCACACCGCGATCGGGCCAAGGGTCTCCACATGGTCCGCTGTAACGGCACTGTAGAGGGGGCCCCCACACAAGAGTTCTCACATGGCCGCTCAGCAGCTTGCTCTCCCATCCGCACAACACCCATCTCCACTCTCTCGTCTGGCCAGCTTGTCGTGCAGGAGGGGAAGAGACCCAAAGGAGCAGCCGCGAGCTCAGCCTTCTTGTCACTGGACCTCTGCTCCACTGTCTGACATCTTCCCAGCCACACACCTCACTGGTGTAATCACTGCTCTCAAGCTCCCTAGGGCCTCAAAGTCACCCGCAACACCACAGGAAGACAGTCAGGGGGGGCAGGATGCACTACAGACACCAGATGGCTGGGCACAAACATAATTGGATGGATTTTAGGGATACTTTTTTGACGGTTAGAGAGCCGTCCTAATGCGCAGCCATCTTGGTTAGTACCTAGCCCTGTCCACAAGAACTGTACACCTGAGCTGCATTCCAGATATCCAGTGTTGAGAGGCTTCGGATCTTAATACCTGAAATATGAATGGAAGGAAAAGATGGGTGCCAATAGGTGCCAATGCAAATCCTCTTTGGTTCTAACTTCATTCAGAAAAGCAAAGGGTTAAATGTCAAGAAACCCCAAGTCAATGTGAAGCTTTGGTCAATGTTTCCACCATCTAGAACTAAAATCATAGTAAACTCAACAGCAAACATATTGGTTTAGAAGCTTCTAACAAATTGTCAGTTTAGAGACTCCACTACAATTTACCATTTCACAATGCTCACAAAAGTAGGTGAAGCTATTTAATCTTTGTTTTATTAGACGATTTAATCTTGATGCCATAAGTATCAGCTAAATATTACTTCACAATATTTATTTGGCTCTCAGTGTCAGTGTCTATGAGAAAGTTTCAGTTTCTGGAACCATTGTAAAAAGAATAAAAGTGATTCGAAAGATCCAAGGAAAGATGCTGGTTAAGACTCACACTATATAAAGAAATGTTTGGAAATGAGAACAAAGCTCAAATCGAGCGTAATCGTGCAATATTCCCATAAATGGAGCTGAATCAGTGGCAATAGTCATAGAGCCTATGATTTGAGTCTGAATATCATTGACCAGATTCAAAGGATCTTTATGGGGAAGGCAAGCTGGGTGTAACCTATTTTCCTCCCTGTGTCAACCCTATGCTCCTTAAAACACTCTTCTGAACTATACTCCTTCAAGTGCACTAGAAACCACAAACAATGGCCTGTAGATTCAGGGTCTTGAAGCCGCTTTACTTCAAAATCAGTTTCAGACATGAGGTGGAATGTAATGGAAAAACACTTATAAAGCGCGTAGCTACCCAAAGGCATCCCAGCGCTGACAGCATCAGCGGGCGGAGTAGGCACAAAAGCTTAAGCGGATTTTTGGAACAGCCACGTTTTAAGGAGTTTCCGGAAGGTCAGGAGATTAGACTCCCGACGTAACTGGAGAGGGAGGGTGTTCCAAAGCTGGGCAGCGTTGTATGAGAAGGAACGCCCACCACTCCTTGCTTTTTTAATTTTTGGAACTGATGCAAGACGGAGGTTAGTCGAGCGGAGGCTACTCTTAGGGCAGTATGGCGAGACAATAGTTTGAATAATTGCTGGTCCTTTCCCCCAGAAGGACTTATGAGTGATACATAAGGCTTTAAATGATATTCTCTCCAGTACCGGTAGCCAATGGAGCGCCCTCAATGCAGGTTTGGCCGATTGTCGATGAGGGGTCTGCAGAAGTAGTCGGGCGGCACAATTCTGAACAATCTGTAGCTTTGCGGTAACTGCTTGAGGGGCACCTAGGTGTAGGGCATTCCCATAGTCAAGGCGTGAGTGAATGAGAGCCTGTACCATCAACCTTCTGGCTAAGAAGGGAAGGAGAGGGAGGATTTTTCGGAGCATCCTGAGAATGCCATAGCAGGTGGCTGATAGATTAGTCGCTTGATCTTCAAAGTTCAAAGAGCGATCCAGCCACATACCCAGACCTTTTATCTGATTTTTTTGTGTGGGGGCGGGGCCAATGCAGTTAGGCCAAAAACGCCCTGCGTCGGGCATGGGAGAATTTCCGAGGAGCATCAACTCGGTTTTTTCTCCGTTTAGTTTCAGGCAGGAATGTTCGATCCATTCGGCCACCTTCTCGAGGCAGGGACCCAGACCACAAGATGAATTATCAATGTGGTTTAGGGCCACAATGGGTTGCGTATCATCGGCGTATGTCACTATTTTTATCCCGGATGGATGGACTATCTCGGCCAGCGGCCTCATATACACATTAAATAGTGTAGGGCTCAGGGAGGAGCCTTGAGGGACACCGCAGCTGAGAGGTATATGCTTTGAAAAGGTGTTACCTTCAAAGACCTGAAAAAACCTGTCCTCCAGGAAGGATTGCAGCCAGGTAATAACATCCCCTGTCACTCCAAGCCTCCTGAGTCTCCGAATCAGGATGCTGTGATTGACAGTGTCAAACGCGGCGCTGAGGTCAAGGAGGAGGATAGCCGCTGTACCTCCTTGGTCCAGGTGCCACAAGCAGAGAACAATGCAGTTTTAAGCAAATAGGTTAGCCATATTCTCAGTTTCAAATTGAGTGCTATGAATGTTACTGGATTCACCATTTCAATGACCATGTACCTCTTTATAATCTATGGTTTACATATCTTAGTGTTAGGTACTTTTACACAAATAGGTTAGCCATATTCTCAGTTTCAAATTGAGTGCTATGAATGTTACTGGATTCACCATTTCAATGACCATGTACCTCTTTATAATCTATGGTTTACATATCTTAGTGTTAGGTACTTTTACTCAAATGAATCTAAGCCTGTTTGATAAACTGTTAGACTCTTCTGAGAGGCACATACTGGTGCAATCAGTCTGTCGTGACTTCAGCTGGCTGGTGGTTTGATAGAATCAAGCTTGTGAAAACAGGGGGTTTGCCACATACATACACTAAAGCAGAATTATTTTCAAACTCATGTGTTTATAATTGTATATACAATTTCCCAAACAGGGCATATCAACAAAGATGTAAAGTGATCTTTGATGTATCATTGAATGAATTACTGTAGGGTGTGATTTCTCTTTGACTATGACCTGTACTCTTTGGTTGGAAACTGTAACATGAAGACTAGCAAAGCTAAGCTCCATGATAATGCAACATCTATGAATGATGACTATGGTCACTGGATGGTTCAAATTAACATGTGAAACAGGGTCTTCCACAGTTTAAATACTATCTGAACACTCAAGTGTGTGCCAAGAGGTAAGGATCCTTTATCATTGTCTCCCTCAGAAAATAAGCCCTTTATTGTGGCAAAGTGGTTTGTTACATTACTGGAAAAAAAATCATTCTGCTGAAACAAAAGTGCCCTTTTTCCTGTGATAAAAGAATTTGCCTCTCTTTTTATGGGTGTCTTTTTCCACCTTATTGAATGCTCCACAAATATTTCTGACCTCTATCAGTTCTACTGGTTTTAGGAGCACCTCTACTCCTATTTAAACATAGGCAAAGGATATTATTCCCCTGCTTTCTGTTCTCACCTTGTGTTCTTCCATATGATGAACCATTTACAAAACCAGATTAAACTATTATTCACAAGTGTTGGTTGGATGCCTAATATTGGCCAACATTTCCTTTAAGTCATTTTCTGCAGGCCAAATCATTTGGTCTCCATCACTAACTGATTGAAGTTAGCTATCTACAGAAAAGCATCATGTATTCTGTTCCTTAGCTCTAGGGGCACCCAGTTGGTTGAAATGTCATGGTCTCTCAAGTCAAACTCTTTTAATAAAGTGCCATCAATGTGGACTGCTTATGCAACACTCCATTATCTTCTGAAAATAGAAAGGTTACCCAAGAGGCTATATACCTCCTCAGATAAGATGTGAAGAAGGCCACTTTATGTGATCATTCTAGACATTTTCTAAACCATCTGGAAAGTTAATTTACAAGCATAGTATGCTATGCATTTATCCACAATAGTCCTGTGCAGTTATTACCAGCATATTCATGCTTTCACAGAAAATAGTTCACAATGTTTAGTAGTGTGTGGATACTATCATAAGAATGAATAGGAGTTTGTGTTCTATTGCACAATGGTATAAGTTATTTGGTACATTTCATGTAGGAGTGCAGGGTGGGTTTATTACATGTTCTTGTTTTTAGGTATCCTGAGTGCAGTTCAGGTGGTTGCAACTCTGAGGGTATTCCCTCATTGTTCGTGTTTAGATTTCTTTGGTGCAGACATTTGTGTGTAGAGATGTAAGTGTTTACTTCATTCTTAATGGTGATGCAAAGATTACTGTGAGAAATAGGGTTATTTGTTAAGGAAAGTGGAAGCTCCAGTCAAGCAACAACCACAATCAGGGTGAACCACAAAAGTAAGTATATTAACCCATATCTCTGGCAGCTTGGCACAAAAGCAGTCAGGCTTAACAATGTGTAAAGTATTTATGCATCACACAAACAGTAATAGAGTGAAAGCACAACGCAAAATAAAATCAGAGACAAATTTAGAAACAAAAGAGTGTTGTTTTAAATTGAAGTGTGATTAGCAGCATGAACTCATTTATTGTTTCCTTTAGCAAAAGCAGTGCTTTATTTGAGCCAGTGGTTACCGTTGATTGGCACCAGCACTTAATTCTCAACACTGCCGCTTATGACAGGCCACCACCTGGTTCTACACACAAAGGATCATCGGGGATCAAAGAAAGCCAGGGGGTACTAATCCCTACAAATTACTAAATATTACACAGAGTACGCCTGGCTATATGTGAAGAAAGGGAAGAGAAAACTAGAAGTCATGTAATGTCAGAAGAGCTGTGAGGGAAGAAAGAGAATTTCCCTTCAGGACGGGAACCCTCACTTACCGTTAGGTGACATGCTTCATCATATGGGTTCCCTCCTCACACCAAGGTGTGGGCTACAACTCCCCGAAGGGAGGCGCTGAGGTGTTTTCTCAAGATGAGCGTTTGGAAAGAGGTGAATGAGGGGCAGAGTGCAACGAAAGAGTAGTGATTTAAAATTGTCTCTATGGGTCCACTAAATCTTTATTGGGTGGCCTCAAGGACAAAGTTAAAAAAGAGAGAGAGGACTAGGGATTAAACCAATATATCCCTAAATATATGTCAACATGTTTCTGCCATAAATTGGTCCCCTAAAGAGATCCAGGGGCATTCGTCAGGACCTTTGTTTAGTAGTCACTCTGCATAAACATGGTTTCACTGTTTGTCCAATTTTGAGGTGAGTACAATAACAGAGAGTTTAATAATTCAACATGCATTAAAATTAATAATACCAACCCATTCTTATAGCTTTGGGTGGCCTTCAATAGTCTGAATTGTAACACTTGTAGCTGTGTGATGGTTAGTAGTTGTCTTGGTACTGTCATTGGCATCGCTGGCAGGGGCAATGAGAGGTGCGAGCTGCAATGGCCTCCTGAGAAGGGCCCTGAAACTTACATTTTTACAAATTAAGCACTGGCCAAACAGGAATGTGAACTATATCTTGTTACATCTAATGTAGTCGTATGCTTGGTCATGTAGTCTTCCTGTAAGTGTCCATAGCAGTGTGTACTGGCAGTAAATGCGAGTTAGCCAAAACTCCACCAAGTCTATTAGGAGCTTAAATATATATTGGGGTGAGCAAAGAACAACACTGTTACTGATGGGGTGTTACACAGATAATATAAAACTGTAGCTGAACTACACTTCAAATCAGCAGCGATCCATGCAGGTAACAGCGGTGGGGTGGTGGGGCCGGGTGGTGGGGGATTTCAAGGGACGGTGCAGAGGGAAAACTAAATAAATAATTAATTTTCCCTCGTTATCGTCTGTCGGTATCCCCCCAACCCGGCCCCACCGCTGATACCTGCACAGACCGCGGCTGCTTCAAATATATGTTCCCATTGAACTTTCTATCCTTCGTGGACTTTGAGATCTCTATACAGAGTGCCATTTGCGGAACCTACCATCCAAATACATAAGTTAACATTCGAGTAGGAGACCTGCCCGGTGATTAGCCTTCTGGGTAGATCTTTGCTGAAACCATGTGCTCCAAAGTTGTCACTTGACCTCTTCACACTTCATCAATATGTATTATCAATGCTGGAAGCCAGAATATAGGTGAGCATAATCCTTTGTGTTACTTCCAAGCAAACAATACTGGAACAGAAAATTGTGATAATCATAATATTTATATAGGACCTCTTATATAGTGTGTGGTTCAAAATGCCAGCTGTACCTCTTCTTGCACTGGTTGGTCATGGGAAATGTAATCATAGTAATAATCCTAGTGTAGAGCTCATTTTTAGGAAGAGAGAGCATTGTTTACATTCTTCCTAACAGTGAATCAATCCTATAACTTGAAGTAAATGTATGGGAATGGATCAGTCAGCCTCTCATTTACAAGTTTTGGGGGCCTCGGAGAAGTGAGTCAAGCTGAGTGGCTATGCAATGATGGAAACACTCACAGAGGTAGCTTGATTTTCAGTGGCCATCAGAAGAACAGGCACATTTGATCACACAATGTATTTATTTATGTGATTTATAAAGCACATGGCTACCTAAAAAAGGTTTCCCAGTGCTGGCAACTTCACTGAACCCACCAGAATTACAGAAACCAAGGGAGAATGTTAATGAAATGAAGGGAATAACCATATTTTGAAAAGCTTACAAAAAGCTGTAAGTGATTTACAGGTTCTTAATGACTGTGGCAAGGTTTTCAACAGTTTTGGTCCCAAACATGCAAATGCCCGGCCACCTTGGCGTGTTCTCTTGACTCTGGGGACTGCAGCCAGCTCCAGATAGCTAGAGCGGGGCAGGCGTTTAGGTGTGTACCAGGACATCAAAGGTCTCAAGTGCAATTGCCCTGTTTTGAAAAGACATTTGTTCATATAGCATAGGGCTTTAAATTGAACCTGGCATTCAATTGCCAACCAATGAAAGTGTGTAGCATACGGGTTTATGAATTGAATCTGGGTGGATGAAGAAGGAGCTGTGCAGCCTCATTCTGTACGGTCTGAAACAATTTAAGCAGAGAAATAGCAGCATCCAAGTAAAGATCATTTCAGTAGTCCAGTCTGGACATTACAAGGGCCTGGGCTACCGTTCTTTGAGCAGAAGCTGGAAGGCACATCAAGATTTTCCTTAACCACTTAAGGATGCCAAAACAGGCAGCTGCTACTTTGTTGATCTGATGGCTCATAGATAGCTTGTCATCGAGCCATAATCCCAGAAGTTGTACCACCTAAACCGGTGATGGCATAGTACCCATAGCAGATGGACACAGATGAGGACCCCAGACGGCGGATCACCAGCATTACCTCCATCTTGTCCCCATTCAAATTTAATGCATTTCCATTCATTCAAGATGAAACATGATCAAGACAGATGTTAAGAGATTCTGCCGTGTGGTTATCCTGAGATGATAAGGATACCACAATTTGAGTGTCATCTGCATATGAGTACAATGTCAGCCCATGGGATTCTACAATCTCTGCAAGTGGTCTCACACACAGGTTAAAAAGCAGAGGGCTCAGGGTAGAGCTCTGTGGCACCCCAGAAGCTAGGTGGTGTGGGTTAGACCTATGATGATCAGAATGTACCTGAAAGGTGCAGTCTTCTAAGAAAGAGCTCAGCCATGCCAGTTCTGCGGCCCGCACATCCATGTCTTCTAGCCTGGTCAACAAAGTGGAATGGTTCACTGTTTCAAAAGCTGCTCTGAGATCCAGTAGCATCAGTGTAGCTGTGCCCCCTTTATTTAGCTAGCAGCAATGATATTCCATAACGCAGAGGAGGGCTGATTCCGGACCATTTAGTTCAATATAAGATGAGAGCTGTAGATTAACCTGTTTCTCCAACCCTTAAGCCAATGTGGGTAGGAGTGATATGGGCCTATAGTTTGACCATGCCAGAGGGTCCAAGTTTTTTTTAATCAAGGTGTAACTAAAGCATGCTTCCATGCTAGTGCAACAATGTCTTATGTCAAGGAGAAATGTATTAATTGAGAAAATTGCTCCAAAACTGATAACGCAAGCTTGCCCAGTATTGAGGTGGGCATGGGTCAAGTGGAGAACCTGATCTGATAGTTGCAAGCAGAGAACTAAATAAAGGCACATCTAAGGTTTGGAAAAAAATCAGTGCTCAGGTTCATTCAGAAGAAACTTCAGGGGGCTAGCCGAGGAAACGCATACAAA
This sequence comes from Calotriton arnoldi, assembly GCA_963921515.1. Lineage (NCBI taxonomy): Eukaryota > Metazoa > Chordata > Amphibia > Caudata > Salamandridae > Calotriton > Calotriton arnoldi. Next base: position 479,978 of record CAWUFW010003092.1, read on the forward strand.
AGAGGCCTAAATGTCTACTACTTTCTTTAGAAAGAAGAGCGCAATTTCATCACATTGCACTTGTGTGAGGGGAGTAGAGGGGACGGTGCAAGCCTGATCCGAAAGATTCTTCACTACCCTAAATAAAGTTTTAAGGCAGTTTTTGGATGTTTTGATCCTATCAGAGTTGAATTTGGCTTTAACAATACTACATTCTTTCTGATAGTGTTTTAAAGCTACTTTATATGTCAATCACACAACCAATAACTTTAGAGGTGAGGCATAGCAGAAAGAAAGATTTCCTTAGATTTCCTTAGTGGTGTATCGTATGCATGTCAACCCATTGACATGTCTGTGTGTGGCCTTAAAAGAGTTCAAGCAGTCTGTAGTGGATGTAGTCTATAATAAACTCAGAAAATATGCATAAAAAATATTTACAAAAAGCAGCCAATAATAAAACAGAAAGATCTGTTCGTCTAGCATGGCTATTTGCAATGAGAAATGTAAAAGTATTGGACAGATGCATTGACATGAGAGAAATACAGTTGGAATTTACCTGGACACAAGAGCAATTTCCTATTTGATGAACATCTGTCATCTACATAACATATGATTTTAGTCGTATGCATTTGAAGTCCAAAACTCTTCATGTTGTGCGATGATTTACTTTGTAGATATCCATCGGCTGCTCAAGCCTTTCCCAGTGTAAGCACTGCAATTCAGGCAACATTTTTAAGTCACTTGTAAACAAGTTGTGACATATCATGCACATGGAAAACATTTAGGTCACCAAGAGTAATTGGAGGAAGTGTCATTGGCATTCGTGCAAAGACACAGAGTTCTCTCTAATGGCATCTTAAATGTCCAATGAAATGTTACATTACATCTCTACGATGTGTGACTTGTGGAGTTACTATACAATACACATCCGATTTGTCCATTAAACACAAGAAATGTTCAAGAATTAAAATGAGCAAAGATGAACACATCGCTAAACAGATCATGCCATTGCTCAAATCCCGTGACAACTTATTTGATGTAAAAAAAAAAGTTGAAAGTAAATGTCAGCACCATTGTGGCCTCTCGCTGACTAAAAAGTAAAGAAAGGCATAATGTGTTTCAGATGAATGCTTACAGAAACAAAAAATAAATCAGCTTTATCCCCACCAGTGACTAATTTGAGCTGGGAGTTGCCAGTGGGGGCCACAGACACTCATTTTTGGGGGCAAGCACTTATTTTTACTCATCGGATATTTCCCGAGTGCATGTGATGGAAATACACATAAATGGGAAAGAAGGAGAAAGAGAAAGATGGAAAACCTGTCACAAAGGGAAAAAGCGGGTCCCTGCAAGAGAGAGATAAAGGAGCAGGGAGTGTATGGTAGTGATTTAAAGAGGGATGAGGTGGATTGAAGACTAGGATGGATGGGAACTTGAGGAGTTTTACCTCAAAACTCCATGAGACTCTGTGGAGTTCAGTAAGTGGCGGAGTTGTGGTACGTTGCGCAGCTCGCGCTGATTTTTAACACAGAGGAGCTAATCCTGCACTGTAAAATCAGCGTGAGTGACACCATGTGGCACGCCAGAGTGCTCTGCTTCTTTCTGATGCTCAAGTAGATTTTCTACTAGAGCGGCAGCATTCTCACTGTGAGCGGCAGCTTTCTCAACCTGAGTGGTAGTGGCCTGCTGCGTAACGCCTGTGTTGAGAGATGTCACCGGGAGGCGGTGTAGCACTTGATTTTCTCGCTCATGCTAGCCAACCTGCAGAGGTTGGCAGAGTTTTTCCAAAACTCCACGCTCCAATCGTGGCGCAGAGTGGGTAAAACTCCTTGAACTCCGCTGGAGGAGCGGAGTTTACTGCCCACCCCTATTGAAGACTACTCAGCCTTGGTATTGGGCACACCGATATTAAATAGCATCTGCAGTAATCTTCTGAGCAGAGCTTTGGGCACTGGCACTTTTAATTTACAAGTTAAGCACTGATCTCCACCATTTGTTTTAAAATTCAAGCCTATACAAGCTTGACAGTGATGACTAATCAGAGATCTACTTTGAGAAACTGCGTAATGGACTCTACACCACATTCAACAGGTTTCACAGTCTAACACATAGAGAATCTGGAGAATCTGACATCAAGTTACACAGTTATGGAGTGACATATTTCCCTGCTTCCATTGCCTGATTAAGGAGTTCTATATATAAAAATCACTCATGGCCCATCCTGTCCAAATCTAAGCCCATTTTGTCCCATGTCTGGAAGGAATATACATCCCACAGCATTCACAGTCAAGTGACTCAGACCACTGTCAGAAAGGAACATTAGTTAGGGGCAGGGAAATGCCAACTTTCTAAAAGTGAAAGACACACAAATGATGGACAGAATGTGGAACAAATCAAACATTCACCCCCAGTCAAGAGATCTGGGTTAAATCCATGGTTCTTTTGCTTACCATATCACCCCAGTTTCGACCCAGCCATAAGCATAAGCAAATCAGTTTTGACCCTGCTCCTCATGGGAACAATCCAGCCCGAACAGCCAAGCCAGGTCCTCCTTGGATTACAAACAAGCATCCTGGGACAGGTTTCGGGGTATCACCCCTCATCAACCATGCTAGCTTGAATCCAGTGGCACAGTGAGACCGGGATCCACATCTGGGCATACCCAGCGCACCTAGGGTGAGAAAGCAAAAGACACACAAATGATGGACAGAATGTGGAACAAATCAAACATTCACCCCAGTCAAGAGATCTGGGTTAAATCCATTGTTCTTTTGCTCACCATGCCACCCCAGTTTAGACCCAGCCATATGCAAATCAGTCTTGAACCTGCTCCTCATGGGAACAGTCCAGCCTGAACCTCCAAGGCATGTCCTGCCTGGACCTGAAACAAGCATCCTGGGACCGGTTTTGGGGTACCACGCCTCATCAGCCAGGCTAGCTAGAATCCATTGGCACAGTGAGCCCAGGACCCACGTCTGGGCATATCTGGCGCACCTAGGGCGAGAAAGAAAAAAACACACAAATGATGGACAGAATGTGGAACAAATCAAACATTCACCCCAGTCAAGAGATCTGGCCTAGCAGGTGGGGCTGGACTGTTCCCATGGGGATCGGGGCCAAGACTGATTTGCACATGGCTAGGTCTAAACTGGAATGGCATGGTGTGCAAATAAGTGATCGATTTAGGCCCAGATCTCTGTTGTGGGAGAGAATGTTCTTTTTGCAACTTTCTAAAAGTGGCATTTTCAAACTTGTAAGGTAAAATCCAACTTTACCATTAAAGAGGAATTTAAATTTAAATTAACTTGAGTGAAAAGATCATTGTTCTTTCTGCTCCGAATCTAATGTTAGCATGTATTAAAGGTAATAAGGCAACCCAGATTTAGCCTATGGGAGAGATAGGCCTTACAACAGTAAAAGACAACTTTTGGAGTTTTTAACTCCTAGGGCATGTAAAACTTAAACTCACTTCTCCTACTTTTTAAATATAATGCACCCTGCCCTAGAAGTGTTTAGGGCCTACCCTATGGGTGACTTAAAGGTATTAAAAATGAAGTTTGAGGCCTGGCAAAGGTTTTATTTTGTGAACCATCTAATGTGTACAGACTCTGTCACAGTTGTCAAGGTGCACTACTCTTGCCCATGTGGTGCAATGCAAATTTTCAACATTTTTACATTCATACCATGATTAGACCATTTTTCCAACAAATAGCTGTAAACCAATTACTTCAATTTAGACAAACATAATTCCAAGAGGAAGAAGAAAACAATGGTAAACAAATTCGTTTGACACTTTTACGTGTCTTCTATATTTTATTCAATTCTTTACAATACATTCAAACCAATATAAATTCCATATGAGGTCTTGCTTTGCCATGTTCCCAATGCATTTCGGGAATCCCTTCCTCAGGGGAACTCTGTAGTAACAAATGATACATGATTTTTATCATACTGTGTAAACGCAAACGTATCAACATGAAAAAATGCTGGCTTTTCAGGGTCAGACCCTTCACCATATAGTTTAGCGCCATAGGTTCATGCTGTGATTCAAAAGTGTGAATCTCCATGATAAAAAGTGACTTCAAAAATGATTTGAAATGGTTACTTCATTGACATCTGACCCTCCGTGCATCATGCCTCCCTTGTCGTGTAACTGTGATGCATAAACATGTCACTAGTGCATTATCTAAAGCATGCAACTTCTCTCCCTGTGAAAGTATACATCAACCACTGTTGACACATACCCGGTCCTAGGTTGACCTCAGACTCAAATGCAGAATCTGTGAAGAAAATTCATTCATGGTTTATGTGCTGTGAACTAGAACAAACGCCAAACACTTACTGCGACTGGCGTGCTGAATTGAAGAATGCCGAAAGCTAAAGATAAGTTTCGATACGCTCACTCAATCTGTTGCAACAAAAACAGCGTGAGCTGTCAGTATAAAAGTGAACATGCGATAATGCCTGTAAATCTACCAGTTTAACCGCTTCAACTTACATGATCTCCCGTTGTCTTCGCCTTCTGTTTATCCGTCCCTGCCTGTAATGCCGAGCCTTCACTATCCTCAGCGCGGTCGCCGTATTCAAACGGAACGCGAATACGTCTAACAAATACATCACGTATGCATGTGGGAACTGAAAACAGACTGAATCTGAGATCCGCGTTCGGCCTAACTTCGAATGATCTCAAGCCTAATAGTATCGGATACCTACTATAAAAAACGATACACTATCCTGAAAAAGGTGTAAAAAGTAATAATTATAAAAAGGTGGAAATTAAAATTGACTGAAGTGAGTGATTTATCAACCTAATGCACTTAATTCCAGGGATCGTCGCCCAAGTGTATTACCCACTTAGTGCTGATATTACGCAACCTCTACACGATATCTACCATGATAGAATGGTACATCAAGGTCTGATGGTTCGAATGCAAAAAAAAGGTGTGCATTAATTTATAACGATGTCAATGAGTGGAGTGTTGTCCAGCCCACTTTTGTGCCTCAGCATGAATGGCAGTAAAGTAAACCACAGTAATAGAATATCAGAAGAAAATAACATAGATTATCTCATCAGTTTTGCCTTGAAAAAAACAATTATAATCCAAATGAAGATATACTTGATATGTATAATATATTTACAAGAAGCAAACCATCTCCACTTTATCGTTCAAACTGAATGGTGTTAATGTGTTCAAACGTTTTATCCATAGAAAAAAACCTTTTAGTTGTTTAAGTGTTGGATATACAGCAGAAAGTATAGGTGTGCAGGCTACACTAATAGTTTGATTTCAAAGGTTTTATTTTGCCAGATTGAAATGGCAGTTTAAAACTGCACTGTAGACTGCAGTGACAGGCCCTAGACATGTTTTAAAGTGCTAAGTTATTGGGTAGCACAATGAATGCTCCAGGCCTACAAATAGCATTTAATTTAGGGGCTCTGCATAGATGTAGTACCATTTACTAGGGACTTCCAGGTAAATAAAATGTTCAATTATGTGTAGGTAAATTTTACCATGGTTTAGGGAGGGAACACAAGCACTTTACTGCTGGCTAGCAGTGTTAAAGTTAACAGAGTCCTAAAGCCAACAAAAGCAAATTCAGCAAAACGGAAGGGTTGAAGGCAAATAAGTTTGGGGGTGACTTTGCCAAGAGGGCACAATCCAACCTTATTCACAAAAGTTAAGTATAAATTAACACAATAATACAAACAGGCTTGAATCTACTTTACACAAAACACAAAGGAACCCTCTGGTCTGGAAGAAGAAGTGTTGGTTGACTAGAAGATGCATAGAAACGAAGAAGGCATCCCTTTAAAGGATGGCTTCCCTCACCCACCAGAGGTGGCATGCTTCATCATTGGGGTACTTCCTCGCAACATGAAACCTAGTCATGGTGCGGGCTACAACTCCCTGACTGAGAGGGAGTAGCTCAGGGATGTTTTCTATGTAACAAGGGTTATTTCTAAAATCCAGCGTGAGCTACAAGATGTGATGAGGGAAGCAGTGCAAGTGATATGGTGAATAAAAACTAGCTACAGGGATTGCCACGTCTTTATTCAGGCTACCATGCGTAGTATTAAAAACATAGGACACGACAGGGACCATTAGACCCAGTCATGTTGTGCTAAAATTGACATGTTTCAGCCAATGACCTAGTGAGTGTGGTGACTTTCTTCAGGATCCAGGATCCAATACTTCAGTAATGTCAACTATCTCAAATTCAAATTAGCAGATGAGGAGTGTAGAGCATTTTCCACATTTCGCACTACCATTGGATTCTACCTGTAACAATATACGATTTAAGAAGAGAAAAGAAAACAAAACTAGTGGCTTATGAACTAGATACGGATTCTCATATTGCTCAGGCCACCTCTGCTTTTGGAGAGTATCTGGACTTGTCCCTGTGTTTATGCAGCAAGTCTACTACATGGTGTAGTCCTTCTCTCTCTGACTGTGTGAAACAGGATCAGTTGTACCTCCTCTGAGAGTTCTGCATATGGGTGATGGATCAGTGACAGCCTACTCCTGTGAGTTATCTGGAGGTTGGACATCTGTGTCAAAGAACCCCATTGATTCCAATTAATTCATATTCTATAAACTCCAGGGTTTTTCCCTCCATGCTGATGCTTATGATTGCCGGGTACAGGAGTCCATATTTTTTGTTCTTCTGTCTTAACTGGGTCACAAGATCAGTAATTATGCTCTGCATGAAATTTGCCTCCACAGAGAAGTCTGCTTTGAAGCATATCTTTTGGCCCTCAAATTTAAATAGTCAATTATTCTTTGCTGGGATGAACACCATATTTAACAGACAGGGAATAAATCCATAAAGAAAATCTTCTATTGTATCTTGTCCAGTCCCATTAGGGACCCCATCGAAGTGGACAGTGTCACATGTTGATCTGTCTTGGAGATTTGTGATTTTGTTGAAAAGGTGTCATGTCTTTCCCCCAGCCATAATGTTACCATAGTTGGATTCTAGTCTATCAAGGCATCGCTTTGATGGGTCAATATGTTGTTGGAAGGGTATAATATCAGACCTCATTGAGTGTGTGTCATCCCATATGGCGCTCTGCTTTGTTTTCAAGTCCGGTCACTGTGCAACTCACTGCTATTATCTCTTTCAATATTCTCTCCAGAGTATTGCCCATTTATTTAGGGGCTTCCACTGCAGGAGGGCATTTATTCACCATTAGCAACTCAGTTAAAAGAAGCTGTCTTGAAACATGGTTGTTAGCCATAGTGCAGAGTGGAGCAGCATACAGTGGAGGGTCATATGGTGGAGTGCCATAGTCTGGAGTGTCATAGAATGGTGTAGCATAGAGTGGAGTACATCGGAATAGCATAGAGTGTAGTGGTGCACAGTGGAGTGCCACAAAGTTGAGTGGCATACAGTGGAGTAGTGCTAAGTGTAGTGGTGTTCAGTCGAGTGAAACAGAGTGGAGTGCCATATAGTGGAATAGAGGTGTAGAGTGGATTAATGTTAAGTGTAGTGGCGTACAGTCAAGTGACATAGAGTGGAGTGCCATATAGTGGAATAGCATAGACTCTGGAAAGCAAGATGGCGGCCGCATAGACGCATCGCAGTGGAGCTCTCTCTCAGACCCTTCCCTCCCCAGCGCTCCCTGTCGCATGCTGCTGGTTACCGGAGCGGTGCGTCTTGGCTCGGGGTCGCCCTCCTTTCCGTGTGGCCGATGCAGAATGCAGATCGGTCTTCTGGTTCTGGGGGATGCTGCAAGCGGGCTGGTGTTCCTTAGCTCTGGAGCGGTTCTTGTGGAAGTGCTGCGGCGTTCTCTGTAGGTGGGCGGAGCTCACCAAAGGAGTTACTAGATTGGCGGCTTGCTCCAGCACCAGCAATGTTTGGGAGCTTACGTCTGCCAACATGCCCCAAAGACCTCGAAGCACCAGAAGGACAAGGGGGAGGTGCTTTCCTCATCAGCTAGACTTTCCGCTTGTACACTGGGCTCAAGACAGGACTCTCCATTGGACCAGGCTGGCGTGGTGTCAGGTAAGCCGACTGACTCTCGCCTGGGTAAATGTAGGCCAGAGAACATGGGAGCAGGGAAAAGGAAGAACCAAGCAAGTATAAAAAACTTTGGGACAGGTTCAGTTTCTGAGGAATGAACTGCGGGCCCCTGTAAGGATGCTCCGCTCCTGCCACAACCTGTAATTACGGAATTATTTACTGCTAAGAGCCTCATTGGGGTTCCAAGTCACCTCTGGCTGGCTAAGAAACGGGTTGAGGTCGACTCTAGTGTTATCTTGACGCCCGATGCATGGGCTGGGGGACACTCTGCATCACATGCTGCAGATATAGACTCAGCCGGCCATCATGGATTGCAGCCATTGCCATCAGAACAATCATTATATTCAGAGATTGATGAGAGGTGTGTTCCCCCAGGTAACTCTATAGTGGTGGGGCAGGCTTCTTCTAACAAAGCTGCTGAAGCTAACCCTGCTCTTCAGTCTGCCACTTTTGGGGAGGACAGGCGTATCAAGGATGTCAATACAGATCAAAGCGGATCGATGGCAGCGGTGGATCTCACATTGGACGGGGCGGAGAAATTCTTCTCTCTCACAGATGGCTCGGATTCAGAGGCCCCTAACTCATATTTTAGCTAGACCAGCGGCACTAACTCTTATCCTCTGGATCCAGTACACTGGAGGCTCCTGAGGCAGCGCTCAAGCGCTCAAAGCATCAGAAGGCCCTTAAAGATAATACAGAATCTCGGAGGCGGAGAGCAAAGGACTCAGTTGGCGGTAGTCTGAAATGGGATTATACCCATACAAAAATACTTGGGACCCCGGAGGAAGCACCAGCCCTGAATGAAACAGCCTCATCCGCAGTACAGACGGCAGTAAGCATGTCTCTAACCCCTGAGTTAGGCTAAATTTTGGAGTCTATTAAAGAGCATCGGTCTGAGACACAGGCGGACGGCAAGAGGGCAAGGCAGGCCACAAAAAAACTGGAAGGCGCCATACGGAAGATCGGTGAGTGCCTTAGCTGCATCGAGGATAGGGCTACAGCTTTGGAGGCAGATGTCATAGTGGTTAAGGAGCAAGCCAATTCACTTGATGCTCAATTAATCAATGTGCAGTGGAAGCTAGAGGACATGGAAAATCGACAGCGTAGGAATAATCTTCGCTTTCTTGGGATTGAGGAAGGCCTTGAGGGGGATAACATCCGCTCCTTCATGCTGGATCTCTTAAAGAACGCCTTCCCTGAGCTTTCAGAATGGGACTGGGCATCAAAAGTCCAAAGAGTACATTGGTTTCCGGCGGTCCGGAATAAGGCATCCCAGGCTAGCAGAGATTCAAGACAACACAGGGCCATCTTAGTATTTTTTGGCAACTTCTTGCTCCGCCAGGCCATCTTTGAGAAAGCTCGCCTGGATACGAGACGGACATACTTAGATTCCTCTTTCTTTGTACGCCCTGACTTTTGCCATACAACTGTGGAACGCAGGTGGCGCCTGCGACAGGTGATCAAACTATTTCAAGAAGCTGGCTTTGAAGCATATCTGCTGGCTCCTGCCAGACTGAAAACTATTGTCAGGGGTTCCATTCAATGTTTTGCATCTGAAATTCAAGCAAAAGAATATTTGGGTCAGGTCCTGGTGGACAGAAGCAATATATAGCTATGGGGCCCTCCTTAGTTGGCTTGATTAACCTTAAAGATTTCTTTCTTTTGCTCTTCTCCTTTTTTTTTTCTCTTATGCCATTGATTTTGCTGGGAGCAGGGGGGGTTGCACCTGAGAGAGGTTGGGGGAGATCAGGGGAGATCCCGTGGTGCTGGCCACCAGCCTCCATCACACAAACCCGTTTGATCTGGCGGCTTTCAGCTGGGAGGGTGGTGGGAGGGGCCTGGGGGTTTTAGGGGTATGTCAGGGAGGGGGAGGGGCAGGGGTTGGCTGTTTGATGGTGTGATAATGAATACTCAGCAAGTGGCTATAAGTTTGATTATGTACCTTTCTTTATCAAAAAAGAAGCAGCACTGTGATCATGAATATAGTCAAGAGAATATGTTTTCAAGAGCTGGGCAATATATGTGGGTGGTTATGATAGTTCCTATGGGTTATGGCTAAACTGCGCATTGCCTCCATTAACATCTGCGGGCTAAATGATAAAGGGAAAAAGAGACGGGTACAAGAGGGCCTAAGATTTTTTAGAGCTGATGTATACTGTTTGCAGGAGACCCACATTGCCAGTAAGGACAGGGCTATGCTGAGCTCTCTAGGATTGAAGGTGGTCTGTCATATGACACAGGATACTAGGACTAAGGGGGTTGCTATTCTTGTGAAAGGAAATACTGTTACCCCTGGATGTAAGGCAGCAGATAAGTAATACTGGAGTTTACGGTGGGCAGCGGGTCCTTCATCTTATGCTCGATTTATGCCCCAGTATTAGATGACCCCGTTTGTTTAACTATTTGGCTACTGAGCTCCCATCTTGTCCCGATCCAGTTACAGTCTGTGGGGATTTCAATTTAAATGGCTCAAGTGGGGGGCTCTGTGGTAGGGAAGAAAGTTATGCTGGGCTTAAGCCGCAATTATTTAGATCCCTGGGGTATCTGCAGAAGGAGATAGGGCTGATTGATATTTGGTCCCCTCTGAAGGCCCCAGATCCAGGATACACTTATTACTCAGCCCCCCACGGCAAGCTTGCCAGACTGGATTATTTTTCAGTATCACCCGCATTGGCTACGGGGGCCCAGGTTGAACTCTTCCCTAGAGTGGTGTCCGACCATAATCCAATTATTCTCGAGCTCTCTATAGCTGGGCTTTGCTGTACACCTAGAAAATGGACTTTTGAGAGGGGATTGTTGTCGGATCCTGATTATGTCAGACATATGAAGCCTTGGATCTTGGGGTTCTTTGATTTGAATAAAGGGAGCTCCTCCTCAGGAATGGTTTGGGATGCATTCAAAGCTGGGGTGAGGGGGGAAACCCCGAGCTTCAGTATTGTTAATCAGAAGCAGGAGTTGGGACATAGCAAGGAACTATGTCAAAAGTTATGTAACCTGGAGGCAGAATTTATCAGTGCTGTAGAAACTGGGAAGGATCTTGCCCCCGTGCTGAACCTGATAGAAGTCACCAAGGCTCGCCTAAATGAACATCTTGCTGAGAAAGTAGCTGGGAAATATCTGGCCAAAGATCAGGATCGCTACGAGTATAGTGAGCGAATGGGGAGCTTTCTCACAGTCAGGGCATGGTAACGGGCGGTGGCAGGTTGCATTAATAAAATAAGGAACATGCAAGGCAGCTTGGTTACGGATCCCGGTATGGTTAGAGAAGCCTTCAGGGGTTTTTATGCAGATCTTTATAAAGCTGATCCTGACTGTGGCCCCGTGGTACAAGGCACTGGTAATGCTGGGCAATCGAGCGAAATCACAGATGAGAAGAGATTTCTTTTAGGGGGCGGTATACTACCCGAAGAACTACAGGCGCCTCTGTTTGCTCTTCCATCAGGGAAAGCAGTCAGGGCAGATTCCATCCCCCTTGAGTATTATAAGGTGTTCTATGCAGAAATCCACCAGGAACTGTTGAGTCTATTTAACGAAGCTAGGGCCGGGGCTGCCCCCCCCACCCCAGATCATGGGGCATTGCGAACATAATTATCTTTTTTTTAAAAGGTAAGGACCCTACAGCTCTGGGTTCGTATAGACCAATGACACTGCTTACTAGCGATGTGAAGGTCTACGCAAACATTTTTGCCAGCCGGCTTGAGGGTGTTATACACCGACTGGTGTCGGATCGGCAGCATGGGTTCATCCCTGGTAGAGGGACCTCGGATCATGTCCAGAGGGTTATCTTATTTTTCGATGCAACGGAAGTTCTTGCAAGCCTATGGGGGTGGCCTTACTTGACGCCGAAAAAGCTTTCGACAGGGTGTCATGGTTTTTTTTGTGGCATGTTCTGGAAGTAAATGGCTTCGGGGGGAATTTTGTTAATGTAATGTATAACAAACCTACAACCCGCCTGCAAATAATGTGGCATGAATCAGAGCAATTATTTGATAGAAAGGGGCACGAGGCAGGGTTGCCCCATCTCCCCCTTGCTATTTGTACTATTTATTGACCCCTTTCTTAGTAGGCTGGAATCTTCTCTGGACATTTTGCCCGTCAGTCTACAGGGTTGGGATACAAAAGTCCTGGAATATGCTGATGATGTGACCATAATGACCAGTGATCCCGACAGGGCGTTTTACGCTGTTGAGGAGATTGCAGAAGAATTCGGGAGACAGTCAGGGCTTTTGCTACATAAGGCTAAAACCCAAGTATTAAGCAACAGACATACCCTAGCCGCTGATAGCAGGCTCACATATGTAGGAATATGTGATGTTACACCACGAGCAAATACCACGCGGTAGGTAACAATGCGGACGTTGCATCGTCCACGTTGTTACCACGCATGGCATTACATCGCAAGTCGTTTCAACGACTTGCGCTAGATGTCGCGCTGGACTTAGGAATAGTATAAATTACTATTCCTACTCCAGTTAGCGCAACAGCAGGGAAGGTGTTGGATTTAAAATCCAACACATTCCCTGGTGTTGCGCTCCATCTAGCGCAAGTCGTTGAAACGATGCCATGCGTGGTAACAACGCGGACGATGTAACGTCCTCATTGTTATCTACCCGCGTGGTATTACCAGCGTTGTAAATGCTGTCTCCCCATATGTAGCTACATATTTAGAAATATGCATTACTTCCAAAGTGGAGTGTATAAATCGATTTAAATTTAACACCTATTTTAGAGAAACTAAGAAGGACTTCACACGGTGGGAGAATCTGAAACTCTCTATAATGGGGAGATGTAACCTGGTTAAAATGATATTTCTTCCTAAATTGCCATATGTTTTTTGCACTGTTCCACTGGATGTTAATAATGAATGGTTTAATAAAATAGACAGATTAGTGGCAAGGTTCATCTGGGCTTGTGGGAAGACTAGGAGGGCTAACATTTTTATGTGCTTACCTAGAGTCAGGGGTGGTTGGGCTCTCCTCAATTTCAGATTATATTATTTAGCTGCAGCTTTGCAATGTTACAATATATTATTTAGTTGTCGGGGAAGGGAGAGTGGGGCAATATATTATGCACCCTCCATATATGAGCTATTGATTGGTAGCTCAGCCCACGGCTGTCTACTGAAGTTCTTTGAGCCGAGCTATTTTAAACGGACCCGCTTTAAGACTCTACTTGCCGCATTTCGAAACTGGGCGTACGTCCGGAAGAAATTGGGGGTGGGTAGGTATAGCAGATACACCCCCTTGCTCAGGAATGAACAACTGCCCGGTATATTTCACGATAATTGCCTAGCTAGGTGGGGACGCTGGGGATGTGGCAAGATTGGGGACGTCCTCTCAGGGAATCTTCTTGCACCCTTTGAGGTGGTCTGTAGAAGATTTAATGCTGGGCCAAGGGATTTTTTTTTATTTCTTCAGCTGCTGGATTTTCTTAAAGGCTTTGGGGGCAGTGGGTTTTGATCGAATCCCTCTTTTGGAAATATTGGTTAAAAACACTTGCCCCACTATCTCGCAGTTATATGGTTGTTTGCTGGAACGGGTCCCAGATGACTTGGATAAGTATAATGGAAAATGGCAGGACAGGCTTGAGCTACTGGACTCTGGTTTCTTGAAATCGCCTGAAATGGGAGGGTCAATTATGTGCATCTCGAGCCTACAGTCACAACATTACAAAATGCTGTTTGAACTATATATAACTCCAGCAAAGATTGCGTAGTGGGGCGGGTAGCGGGGACTCGCTGTCCTAGATGCCATGCTGTGGATGTGGAGATGGTTTACTCTTGCCCCAGCTTAAAAACGCTTGGATTGGAAATTGCAGGCTTCTTAGGGGAAGTTTTGATGGTTACTCTCACTCCATCGCCGCAGCTTATGTTGTTGGGGATGGACGAGTCACTTGCGGGGCCTGGCTCGGAAATGATTTTCAGCAATGGAAAGGGCACTCCTTGCATGTTTACTTTTTTGAAAATGCACTGTATGCACGCAAAGGCAAGTGGGCTAAAAGCAAAGGGAGGAGGAAATGGGGGGCGCTCACGACCTGGCTGGCTACGTTTTAATAAGTATCATTGCTGGGATCATGTTATAAGCTGTGCATGTCTACAAGTAGGAATGAATTATGAATCTGTGCTGCTCTTTTACTGAATTTTACCTATCTTGGTTATCTTATGGACTTTCTTTTAACTTATTTATGTACACTTGCTGCTATTGTATGGGATAAAATATTTTTTTTTAAAAGAATAGCATAGACTGTAGTAGTGTAGAGTGGAGTGGTGTACATTGGAGTGGCGTAGAGTGAGGTGGTGTAGAGTGGAGTGGTATATAGTGTACTACCGTACAGTGGAGTTTCATAGAATGGGGTGGTGCATAGTGGAGTAGCGTACAGTGAAGTGGCATAGAGAGGAGTGGCATACACTGGAATAGCATAGAGTTAAGTGGTGTATACTGGAGTTATAAAGAGTTGAGTGGCATAGAGAGGAATAGCATAGGGTGTAATGTTTTAGAGTAGAATTGCTTAGAGTGGATACCGTACAGTGGAGTAGCATACAGTGAAGGGGCGTGCAGTGTAGTGTTGTAGAATGGCGTGAAGTAGAGCAGAATAGCATACACTGGAGTGGTTGTTGATTGGGGTGGAGTGGAGTGGGGTATAGTGAATTGGTGTACAGTGGATTAGTGTAAAGGGGAGTGGCATACAGTGGATTAACGTAGAGTGGAGTGACCTAGAGTGGAGTGACCTAGAGTGGAGTGACATAGACTGCAACAGTGTAGAGTGGAGTTGCGTAGAATATAAAAACACATGAGACCAAAATGCATCAGCGTTCCTTGTTTCATTAAATTTGTACTCCGCAAGATTCAGCCATGAGTGAGTAAAATTAAACTTAAAACGAATTAACCGATACAAACACTTTACTAATTAAAAGTCAACTATAAATTGGAAACTAAACGTCTGCTGGATAGTTATAGTCAGGTCCACCTTTCCATAGGAAAAGCATTTTTTGTTTTGCTCATAACTTTGGTGCTGTTTGACAAATCTCTAGGGGTGGGCGTAGTGAACGTAGCGGGGCTACGCAGAGTGCCACGGAGACGGAACCAATCTCCGCACACTCCGCGTAGCTCCGCTACGCACCGCCCGCCTCCCGCCCGCACTATTAAAACGTTAAAAAAGAACAATTTAAAACACCTTACCTTATCGGTGGCGTCCCCGGGCGCCCGCGTATGCGCATTCCTCGCGAGAAATGCGCAAGCGCGGACACCCGCGCATGCGCAGTTTTCAAGAAGAAGTCGCGATGGAGAAAGAGGGAAGCCCGGGGACGCCGCCAATAAGGTAAGGTGTTTTAAATTGTTCTTTTTTAACGTTTTAATAGTGCGGGCGGGAGGCGGGTGGGAGGCCAACTCCGCTCAGTTGCGAGTGTGTGGAGATTTGCCTGCTCCGCCTACTTCGCGGAACAGGCAAAATTCCGCACATTCCGTGGGCGGAACGGAGTTGTCCGCCCACCCCTACAAATCTCCCTAAAACTTTCCAAAAGTGAAGTCTCATTCACCTCAGCTACTTCCTGGAAAGTTTCAGGCTGATCTGTCAAGCGGTGGACTGTCACGTGGCTCTGTAAGAAACACTGCCATTTTTACATGCACACGTTTCTTCAGTTCCCTTCTCTTTCACGCAAGGACTTTTGACACACATTTGTTTGCGTGACAGTGTAGGATTAGCTTCTCCTAAACCACTATGCTTACAAAACCACTTCGCAAGAACACTATCAGAACACCTTGAACATTTCATACAAGGGCCCGACACACATTGTGCAAATGTTGTTATTTACTATTTCATTCTTGAGGTGACTTTGCTATCACAGAGACAATAAACAATGTCAGCTCAGCTGAGACATCAGCACGGAAGCATGGATAGCATTGTTATAAATACAAATGCACTTCCATGCTTGAGAGAGGAGCACTTAGCTGTCATTTGCGAGGTCATCGCTGTGTTGCCATTTCAGCTTAGCTGGTTCCTGTTGATCCCTCTGTGAAGAGGGATGTGCAACCTGTGACCATACTTTGCCTCCAGGTAAAGGGGAGTTAGATCATCCTATAGGAGATTCTTGGCAGAGCGAACACACCCTAGATAACTAGGTTAGGGAACGCATATTAGGAGTACACTTTACTCAGTACTTATATGCCAGCATATATACACTGTTTCAGTATGATGGTGGAATTGTTCATTCTCTTTTCCATCCTTATACTTCTAATCACTTTTATCTGCTTCTGTCTATTGAACATTGCAGTGCATATATTTTAAACAAGAATGACGATGGTTCAATAAATATTGAAAACGCCCCTTTGTGTCTCTCTTGTATTTCTCTCTGAGACCACACGAGTGACTGAGTGAAAAGGTGCTAGATCGTTTGCCATAATTCCTGGGAGGGATCAGGGTTGTCATGTTCTGAGGTTGCCCAAACCATTCGCCATCTGTTTAGGTTAGGGGGACTTATGGGGCACTGTGAGCTATCTGGCCTCTAGGACAGCATATCCTGAGGGGGTGAATACAGTCAGTCTGGCACCAATCCCAATGTTTATGTTGCCCAACAAACACGCAGAACCTACTGGAAAAGTGGAAACCATATAACAGGACAAGAAAAAGGGGTGTCCCAAACATGTTTTCCCCATTCATTTTTTCCATTGGAAAATTGAACAGCGATACTGCAAAAACTGCTGAACTGAATTACATCAAATTTGACTGAAAGCTACACCTTGGTCCAGAAAGTGTGCTTTTTGTCACTTGGTGTAAATCTATTCAGGAGTTTTTGAGAAATTAAAGCTAAAAAAATATTGATAGCTCACGCCGCAGGAGCCACCAGATTTTAAGATAGGGTTGATTAGCTGCAACCATATCAACAAGGATGTGGCAGCCGGCCTTTTAGGACTTGTGGACTGAGTCCCCCTGCCCTGTAAATAAGATGAAAAAACATATAAGGCGCAGGGTAGTGATACTTGCCTCCTAGGCCTGGTGGGGCCCTGGGACCACATCCCATCTGTCTATTTTCAATTTGAGTGGAGGGGAGCCATGCAGTCCCCCTTCCTGATCCACAGTATGGGCCGATTGGGCCCCATCTCCTCAGCAATCTTTTTTGTTACAGGGGAAAACCTGTCCGGCCACCACTCCCTGAGTGTAAAGCCGCCCCAAGGTCCTCATACCCCGAGGCCAGATCCATGCAGTGTTCCGGGGATCCCATTCCCCAGGACACTGCTGTTTTCTGCCTGGGAATGTGCTGGCATACCCTGCCCGAGGCACCCATTTCTGAAACAAAATGCTGGCTCCCACCACGGTCATGCCTCAGGAGCTGGCAGAGGCTGCAGGGGCCTTGGGGATCCCCTGCTGCCCCCAACGATTTTAGTATTGTGGGTGCCTCAAGTGCTTGCAATAACCCATTGGGCTGAGTTCCACACCAAGGCTCCATAGAGCCCTAATGCAAGTAAGGTTAAATTGTAGTAGAAGAGAGGCATAATTTGGATGCAATGGGTTCCTAAGACCCCTTAGCCTAGGTCACACGGCACATGCTTAATTAATGGTACTACTCCTGTGACTATCTTATTTTCTCAGAAAACAATAGGCCTAGTGGAGCAACCTCAGCAATCAACTGTTCATACTGTATATACACTTTGAGCTGCATACCCTACAACTGTCTATATTTCCTTTTTGTAATTATTTGAACATGGGTGTGCTACAATTGTTTTCTGATGTGCAATGGATCACTGGTGATTTCGCACATCAAAACAGTTTTGAGCATTGTGATTCCTAGGAAATTGAGCATTGTGATTCCTAGGAAATCGTGCAAGAGCTATATGTTACCACATACCAAAGAGATACAGAGAATTTGTCATGGTAGGTAGGCTATGCTTAAAAAAAGTATCTGAACTGTGATCCTGAGGACAGTAGGGGCAGGGTCAATGAGTGAGGGGCAGGGTCAGAAGCCGAACTAAAAAGCACAAAATATTGTGAACTATATTGTTAAGTCTTTAAACCGAGAGGTAACTGTATATGAAATATAACACATACACATTAAGTGAAAAACAAATTCAAGTTAAACTAATCTTCACAGTGTACACACGCCCTTCTTTCCTTTGCATCTGACACATCTCAAGGTCATCTTTAGCTGAAAAGAAATGATTATTCTTCAACAAAACGTATGGAGACTGTTTTGATAAAATTTCAAAAGCTTAGGAACGTAAATATCAAATGATCTCGCCCACTTTACCCTCTGACGTGAACAGTGGCAGCTGGTGTCAACAGGATGGGGGGCACAGGCGTGTGCTGAAATAAAATTTTAAAAATATCAAAATAAACGGGCGCGCTCGCAATTATAACTTAAAATATATTATAAAAAACACTTACCTGCCAACAGGACCTCCTGCTCCAGACATCGTCGCGCAGCAGCCCAGCCACCATGAAACTCCCTTGACCAATCAGGGCGTTGCTCTCACCAGCATGACAGCAGTGCCCTGATTGTAGGGAGCAGCCTGTCTCGGCACTCCACAGCACTATGGAGGCCTGCAGTTGCTCTAACCCAGCTGTCTTAAGACAGTTGGGTTAGAGGTTTCAAAATGTGCATGTCTGGCTGGCCGTCGCGAGACGGCCGGACGAAAAGACATGCGCACTTTGAAAAGTGCATATGCAACCTATCCTCCTCCTAGTCCCTGCTGCTGTCATTCAGCAGTGGCCCCGCCCCCAGCCTAACGCTCATTTATGATAGGAGGATGTCATGATGAAAAATAAAATGGTAATGATAAATTACCATTTTATTTTTCATCTCTGCCCATTTAAGTGGGGCGACGCTCCTCCGTTCCAAGGGATGAGCCGCTCCTGGATGTGAACGCACTATTAATGCCACATTAAAAGTTACTCATTTTTCTTATTAGTCAAGATGTGTCTGAAAATAACACGAATACCAAAAATGTGTCATAAATAGGAAAATAAACATTGTAGTGATTTAATCCAATTCTCACATTGAACTTGAAATAGCTGGTCTTTAGAGATATCCATCATCTGGCACCCTTGCAAATGAATTTCAGAACCATTTTGTTGTCACTCCTCCCATTTTGTTCATCGATACCAATGAGTAATCATTTCCACACATAGGGTTGATTGATCGTTCGATGTTGTCAGGGCATCATTTTTCCACAGTGGGACTTTTCTTTCACAATCACTGCAATCAGGTGAGTAGTTTCAAATGATTCAGTTGAAGCAAATTAAGACTAAAACTCCTTGAATGCACCATTGTTTTAAATGAAAACACAAAATAGGATCATGGTGTCCTGTTCACATGGGATAAGAGGGGTTTCCCAAGCAAAGTTTAGCAGCACAACACTGTCAAAATAAAGAAACAGAGCAGAGCATATTAATTATTTATCTAAAGCCACCATGGCTCTAGAATTAAAAAAAGCACTTTACGGTGTGCAAAATTGCATACCTTTCCAAGAAATTTCACCAAATGATAGAAAAATTACACAAAGTTTTGCGTACATTAAACAAAACAAAATATCAGTATTCTGTTCCGAAGTGTGGCAGCCACAGAGAAATTATCCCTTCGCTGGGTGTGGTTGACCAAAGAAGTTTCTAAGAACAGTTGCCCTCACTCACCCGAAGGTGACATGCTTCATCATTGGGCAGTGCTCCTCGCCAGGCTGGTGCTGCAATGCCTGGTGGGCCCCTCACGAGGGTACTTTATTGGAGATCTTTTAACTGACACCGTAGGAGCACCGTGGGGTCAAAGGTGGACAACCTCACAAAAAAGAGAGAAGATTGGTGAATGCTGTGAAGAAAAATCATGTGCCACACAGTTGTCACCAAACTATTTAATGAGGAATCACTGGGTAGTGTTGAATTAAAAGGGACGGCAGTGAAACGTAGGATATGATGGTCCAGGTCCCTGCAAGTAAGCAGTGAATCGGTCACTCATAGGCCAGCTCTTCCGCTATGGTCTATGCGTTGGGTCGACATGTTTCATGCCACAAGCAGCCGTGAAGCAGTCTATTGGCATTTCATCAGGACCAGGTAAAGTATTCTGTGACCTAATCTTCTAGTTGGAGTAAGAGGTGCTAAAAGGATTCTTTTATTTTATATCACCCCTCTCAAGTAATAAAAGGTAAGGTGTCTTACACTTAAATAGGAGCAAAATAATAAAAAACACTCCGTTATGGGTCGCCTGTGTTAAAACATAAACAAACAGTGAAGAATCAATGCATCAAAATAAAACATTCACAAATAGGCTTTCACCCCACAGACACGTCAAGAAATGGATGTGCTGCCATGACATGCCACATGCTGACTGGATGATGTAAGCCAACATGCATGTGTAAAAGCATCATGGATCCCATAATAGAAAGAAGGTAAAACATTTAAACGTGCATAATACAAATAACATCCTCACCCTCCTGAGATGTCAGGGCAGACCCCCTGCGGGTATGCGAGGTCCTTTGGACACAGGAAGCCACCTACATAGAAGGGGAAGTAAATTAACAAGGCCAACCGATTCTACAAAGTACCCAACATCGCAAAGACACAAGACCGCAGGACGCAGCATATGGGCACGCCCCTCGATGCCTAGAGTCTTTGTAAAAAAACAGTGTGACACTTATTCATCTCTTCCATATGTGCTCTTATGCACCTACCCTCTGCCTCACCATCTGCAGGAAGCGGTGTGGGAGGCCGGTGCACATAAATCTGCTGGACCGGCATGTGGGCCCCAATGGACGGGGAGGGTCACGCGTCTTCCGCATATATCATGCAGGGGGAGTGTCTCCTGCTTAGTGTGAAAACGCGTGTAGACCGCTATCCGGCGAGCGTTTGCGTTCCAAGAGTGGGGGACTTTGGTGCGTCACTTGGAGACGACGTTGCCAGAGAGGGGGTGTTTACTTCAGAAAATACACCAAGTTATTTGGCTGCTGGACAGGGCCCAGAAAAGGGAGCGTTGGCGAATGCTGGTCATTCCAGGACACTCGTCACAGATATGTGTCGGAAAGAGAAAAGGAAGACACAATATGTCAAATGCCCAATATTATGAACCCAAATAGATAAGGCAATGTATTGGTGCTTATGTCAGCTTATTAAATAAGCCAGAGAGAGAAAGAGAAGGCAAATAGCAACGCCAAGTGTCCACTATTATGAGTCCTCAAGGTACATGGCAATGTATGGGTGTCTATGTCATGCTATGTTATTAAGCAAGGTGGCCCATAATACGCAATGATCCTATATGCAGGTACTAAGGGTGGAAAACATAGTATATATGGTATGCCAAATGGCACCTGGTCCGGTCATGGCATGCGCCTGAGTATAGCTGTTATAGGCTAAAAGTGGCATATTTCTCACAGATGGCAATCATTACAGTGTAGTTTTAATACTAGATATCCCATCTAAGATTCATCAGGAGAGAGTCGTGATAGCTAACTGAAGTCAGTCCAATGGATTTTATCATTTAGACCTGTACGGTCCATCTGCAAAGGAAAAACCCAACGCTTTTCTCTTTCATACAGCCTTTTAGGCAAATCTTGGCCCTGCACAGTTTCAATAACAATCCATTTCAGGTCAGAGGTGGAGTGACTGGCGTTGACAAAATGAGTGCTGAGCTTGGTCATCAGTCTCTTGCATCTAACATTGTTCTGATGCTCACATATCCTAGTCTTGACAGCTCGTGTTGTCATGTCCACATACCTAAGCCCACAGGGGCATGTAATGAGGTAGACGCAATTCTTAGATTGGTAATTGGTGTGTCTTTCTTGGCGCCACTCCCTCCCAAGACCAATCTGTAGTGTTTTAGTAGCTTGTGTAAGATGGCATACATTGCACCTACCACATGGATAATGACCTTTCATCAGTGCCATCCCCCAAACATTGGTAATATTTGTTTGTGTACTTGTACTTTGCGGTCTAGTATGGACCAATAAATCTTGCATGCTATTAGTGCACTTATAGGTGAACAAGGGTTTAGGCATTTTTGTATCACCTATATTAAGGATTGCCCAGCATTTTTTGATCACTTTCATAATGTGGTTGGATGCTGGTGTGAAAGTAGTCACTCATGTAAGCCGTGAATTTACAGGTTTTTCTGTGGTAGCTAGGATGGCCTCCTGATGATTATTACGGGCTTGTTTCCATGTTGTCCTGACTATATGTTGTGGGTATTCGCGTGTCTGCCCTGATATCTCAGGAGGGTGAGGATGCTATTTGTATTATGCATGTTTAAATGTTTTACCTTCTTTCTATTGTGGGATCCACGATGCTTATACACATGCATGTTGGCCTACACCATCCAGTCAGCATGCAGCATGTCGTGGCAACACATCCATTTCTTGACATGTCTGTGGGGCAAATGCCTATTTGGGAATGTTTTATTTTGATGCATTGAATTTTCACTGTTTGTTTATGTTTTAACGGAGGTAACCCATAACAGAGAGTTTTTTAATATATTGCTCCTACTTAAGGGTAAGACACCTTACCTTTCGTTACTTGAG